>VZTF01007524.1:1430-69977 GCA_013397755.1 Cnemophilus loriae
GGTCCGGCACGGCCCGGCGCGGCCCGGCACTGCACGGCTGCCGGGAGTGCGGCGGGGTCAGGTTCACCTTCCCGTGTTCCGTTTGTGTATGTTTTTTAGTAATTGACCAATACGGTGTTTATCCTGATAATGTTTTCAGTTATAGAGGGGCGTTTTCAGGCCGTGTTCCTGGAAATGAAACGCTGAATGGGTCGATAAGGTTTGCACATGTGCTTCACGCATGCATCATCGGGAGATCAATATGATTGCGCTGGTATGGAGATTTGTATCACACCTGTTCTCTGACATCACATAGAAACAGCTGCTGTTTCTTTCATTGTTTTCCCTTTTTTTTTTTTTTTTTTTTTTTTTTTATCCATTGAGCTAAAAAAGAGACCAGTCCCAGCTGGATGTAAGAGCACATCNGAAATTCTAGATACTGGATTTGTGAGTAAGAACATGTCAGGGATGTATTATGTAATCAGAAATGTTTTCTTCTTTCTCACTGTGTGTGCCACCCTTTATGAATCCCCACCCCTTTCTGCTTTGCCAACAATCATATTTAAATTACCAAAAAACCAATAGAGTCAATCTGTAACTGAACTGTCAGGCAGCACAAGAAAAGAGTGCTGTTTTCAGTCTGACAGGTTTCACAACTTCTTTCTACCAAGAAATTTATGCATTTTAATATAGGCTTTTGGATGTGAATCCAATCTTTGCAGCTGGCCTTGATCTTGGAATAATAGAGCCTTTAAAATAACCCTTTTTATACTAACATCTCAGACTTTCTCAAAGTTCTGATTTGGCTCTCAATTTACATATTTCTGTGTCCTACTTCTAATATAGCTATAGCTACAGCAAACTGCATAATCCAAAATATTAAGTGGCTGGCCTCTGAGGAGACTAGCAGCAAAATACTGAGAAGGAGGAAAAATAATCTGCAGATTATCTCATCAGCATGTGCTATTAACATACACACACGCACATATGTACACACACACACACACATATGTACACACACACACACATATGTACACACACATACATACGTCTGCATATCTGGAATATTTACTTTGTGATAAGTCAGTATTCACTGTACTAGTATAACGTTACGTTTTATGCCTTTCTCCTCACTGTGTTGCCTAACAGAAGAGTGGTTGCTTGTTTCAGGAGTGGACCAGCTTGGAACCCCCTCTCTGATAAGGAGCATATCTGCAATAAAGTTTTTTGAGGTTGTGGATGGGACTCCAGGCCAAAACTGATTACTTGGAAGGGATCTGGATTTCGATCAAGTGAAAATGGGAAAGCCTGTCCTGGCAATCTAACATTCAAGGGAGCAGAAAAAGACTCGGACACCCTCCTGTGGTCCTGGATGTATGTATGCATCATCCTATGCAGTTTCTCACACAACTGGCCTCTCCCACAGAGCAAGTACTCAAATAAAGGTAGAACGTCCTCTTCTGGTAGGAGAGAAGACTTGTTACTGTGCTTTGTTCCCGTCTAATTGCACTGATTATCACAATAAGAAGGGCCTGTTTCTGGAAAACTGCAATTTTACGTAGGCTCCACTCATTTGCATCTCAGATACTAGATTTAAGGACTTCTCTGCGTAGCATTGCATTGTTCCATTTGAAAAGCTTTCCCTCCACTTTTTTTTAGAGTATAGGAGAACACAGTCCTTCAACAACCTTTTCTGTAGAAATTTCATGTGCTGTTTCTCCGTAAAAAGTAGCATAAAGAAATGTATTGCAAAATTAAATTTCTTGATTTAACCAAGACCTTTTGTGAAAAACAAGCAAATTAGTTCCTGATAAAACTAAGCTCTAAAATGCATGAACTGAATTCTAATATCAAGTATTGGCTATGTGTGCTATTACACTGAAATTATTCCTGCACATCAGTGAGACTGTTAAACACAGAACTTGCATTGCATGTTGTTGGGGAGTGTTGTGCCTATCAGATGAATACAGGTGTGTTGGACAGTTGTTTTTTCTTTTTCGCTAAGTTGACTTAAGAGGTTATGTCTGTTTTCAGGTGGTGGGCAATGGACTGGATAAAGAGGTAGTAGGGATCTTACCTAATAAATAACACTGGTAAAACTGTTTGTTCTGGTTCATACTGCAGAAAGATCACATAGACAGGTGTCGTTCATGTTTTAGGTCAGATAAAATCGACATATATGTGATATGAGCCAAACTGACCCCTCCCGTACCTTCTTTTGGTGGTTCAGGAAGTAGTAACAGAATTGTGTATCCCTCTACAGTTTGACAGATACTTAACCTCTTACTGGAAGTCTGAACAGGACAAGCTGTCTTAGACACTCCAAAGAGATTCTCTTGTCTTGTGCTGGCAGTACCATGGACCACCAGTGAGGAAGTGCAGCAAGACTTATTATTCAGTACCCATTGCAAACGGGATGTGGTGTGGCAAGAGGAGGTTTAATGTGCGGGTGGAATGTAAACAGGTTATTAAACAAGTTGCAAAATCATTCTGGCTTATTGAAAACTTGGACAAAAGTGGAAAATTCCAGTAGAAAATAGTATTGGAAAAAACTGGAAGGAAACTCTTAAAAACATTCAATATCTGAGGTAGTGAAATAAAAAATTATAAAGGAGTCTACTGATCTATTGCTTTACTGATTTGTTGATGAGATGCTCCTCTGTATATTTTCATACAATACAAAACAACTAGAAATGTGCGACAGACTGTGGAATTTCTAGGGCAGAAGTCTCTCACCTTGTTGGGATTGCATTGTTTTCAACAGCAACAGGAATTCTGACACAGATTCTAAATGAATTTTTGAAAACTTAAAAAAAATATTTTAAAAAGGAAAGAAAATACAATTATTGTGGGAAACCTGCTCTTAACAGTTCTTTAGGATACTACTATTGTAAAGAAATGCCAGAAGGACAGCACCACCAGCTCTAGACAACCCATTTCCACATAAAGGCTTAAGAAGTGGCATAGTGAGAGGGAGCTTGGGGAGAACAAAGCTGTCAGGCAGAACAGCCCCTGGAAGGCCGTTGCAACCTCTGGCTGTCTTAAGTCATATGTTAAGTGCAGAATGGCTCTTGCCCAGCTTCCTGACAGGCAAATTGCCTTTTCTACTTGCACAACTCTGCCAAGTGAAGCTATGTCATGCTTGGTGACAAAACTTCAAAATTTTAAGTTATAATTATAGATGAGGAGCATAGTGCTTTAGGAATGGCGGGGTTATGTGTGGGTATTGTGCTTTTAAGGTATGGAACATTTTGTATGGCAGACCTCAAGAGACATGTCGGTTGGCAATCAGTTGCAGCTGAACCAGGACTAGAGACTAAACCAAAGATAAGGTGAGGACAGACATAGTTTGTAAATAACTGCTGTGAAAATTGAGTCAATTTTTGCCATTACTTTATGTTTCTTCTTGTTATTTTGATTCTATTAGAGTTAATATCAAGGGCATATCTAATTATTTGGAAGTCTAGAGTCACATAACTCTCTAATCCAAAAAAGGCTGTGTTTGACTGTAGGTTCTGGATTGGAGCTTAATGGAAAAAAAATCACTGTTAAGCATGATAGCCAACTGTGACAAGCTGAATGAAGCAAGGCAAAAAGGGTAACAAATGGACGGCTTCCAGCTCAATGCATATATCTGGTGATGTACTGGATCTTGTTTCTAGACTAAGAGAGTAGGTACTTGAGTGCATCAAAGTTACAGCCTTGTTAGGGACAGATCATTAACTTCTTATTGTGAGGTTTATATTGATTTTATTGCCCATCAGGGAAGAGGATCAGTTTTAGTGGTTTACTTTCAGATATTAATGGAACCAAATGGATTTTAGACTGCTGTTTAGTCAGTGCCAGCTTACTGGGATGTTATCGAAATTGTCCGACATAGTACATGTTGGTAAACTCTAAATGCTCCAAATGTCACCATCTAGTACTGCCTTAAACATGCTGGTCAGAAGAGAAATGAACTAGATATCAGCAAAAATAATGATCTAAATGTGACTAACAGTTGCAAAGAATTTTAGAGAAGTTATGTTCATGGCTATTATGGAAGCAAAAAAAGCTTTTATCCCAGTTGTGGTGAGCTGCTTTGTTTTTACGAGCAGAAAGGCTGAGTATTTGAGGATCTGGAGCATCATCACACATGTATCACATCCCTTTACAGGTCATCAAAAAGCACGTTTTTGCTATCACAAAAACAACAGTGAATTTCCAAAATTATTTTTGAATAGAAATTGAAACCATTGGGCTATATTAAATATGTGTCTCTGCATATACCTCTGTAGACTTGTGCTATGGCAGTGCTAGCTAGTGGTATCTGTAGGCCATCTAAAGTCTTATTTTAAAGTCAGACTTTCATGGAATAAATACAAGTATTAGCAGTATGGGAAGGATAAAGACCTCAGGGTAATTTATGCCTTCTTTTGGGATTTATTGCATACATTTTTTTGCAGTGGAGGCCCTGCATGGATCACTTAGATTTTGTTGGCTTCACAGTATGTACTGTGGGAATTGTCTCCCTTCAGTAGCACTAAAATTGGCTTACGTCCTCCTAAAACTCCCCTGAGAAGGGCGTCTGGTGATCCCTGTGGCTCCTGTTCTGTCCACTAATGCGTGTTTGCATACATTTTCTTCTATGCTTGATCACAAGGTGGCTCAACTAGCCAAAAGTTATGGATAGAAAGATATATCTTCAGACTGCCAGTCCTTACAGTACCCTTTCTCCCTGGATGTCTGGGAAAAGAGGTGCATCTTCTGTAAACCAGGTAGCAAGTTTAGTTACAGGTTTGCAGGGCAGTCCAGAATGCACAGGTTTGAGCTTTTGCTTTCTTGTCTCTGCCCTTGCCCTTGCCTCTTCTCATGATCAATCTAATCAACTGTGGTTTCCACTGGTCATCAGTGGGAGGGATATATGTGGGGCCTCAGACTCTGAGAATGTGCTCATCCTTAACAGGTCTTGTCATTGTACAAGACTATTGTGGGAGCAGGAAGAGTTTAGCATGGAGATCATCTACATCTCAGATGAGAGGGTTTGAGAGGTACAGGCCGGAAAAGGCTTTAGCCATTTTTCCATATGATGTACCTATTCTGTGTAATTCCAGCTGCTGCTCCAGAAGTGTATGGTAACGTATGTGGTAGCTGTGTACAGATAACCTGAGTACACTTGGACTTGACAAATAACATTAAATGTCTTTACTCAGGCACAAAACAACATGCCCAAAGGCAGATGGATTGCCTGTGGAGCAGCAGGGATAAGCCCCAAATCTTGACTAAATCTGTGTCCACTGGCCGTTCTTTCTTGCTGCTGTGTTACCTTATCTCATTTATGCATGCAAAAATCCTTGGATTGGCCACACATTTTAAAATGTGAAATGATAAAGAAAAGCTGATTATTAAAAGAAAAGTTGTTTCATTAATGCCTCATAAAATACAGACATTGATGATTGATCAATATTAGGTGGCTGCTTTTTATTTATGTCTATTACATTTACCATTGATTCACTTTTTTCTTTTTTTGAAGAATAAAGAATTATGAGGCTTGGTTATGAAGTTTGTCCTACTTTCTTTCATTACAGGCAGTAGAATGTGACTGTAGTGTGGCCCAGAGTCCAAGTATTCCTTGTTTGTAGCATCTTAGTTCCACCCTGATTGTACAATCTTGAAAGTCCCTATTTCTAAGAGTAAACTTAGTCTGTTTCTAAGTTCCTTCCTTTTGAAGTTCCTTCACTCACTGACCATGTGCTGCAGAGTTCATGGAACTTTCTGAGCATCCTTCATGGTATCCAAAAGGAAGATGAAATTCTGTGGTGGTGATAGTGAGAAGGCAGCGTAGTATCCTTTCCAGCTTTGTATATGAAGAAGGCCATGTCTACAAATGGGAAAAGTCACACTTCAGAACACTGCAATTGTTCTGTCAGAGCACCCAAATAACTTCTAACCTGAATGCTGAAATAGTGCTGTTCGCTATTTAAGGTCATAACCAGCAGATACGTGAGGCTTGGCAGGCCCCTGCTTCTCTGTAATGATGACAGTAATGGTTAACTAGAGGATGCCTTAGGCCCTACTCCTCTGACCAGTGGTTCTCATGAGTCTTTGTTTTTCGTGGTTGCTCACCTCAGTGAGCTGCAGTGTTGCCAAGGTCGAGTGTTCTGAATGTACATGTGTCACAAGGCTTGATTCAAACAAATCAGCCTAAAGAAGTAGTTTTTAATTCAGTTACCTTTCTTTCCTGCTTTCTGTTTTCTGTGATGGCACTCATGTTTTCAAGTCTTTCTGCAGAACAATGACATTTTCAAGTAATTTTTTAAAAATTAAAGCAGAGATTCTGATATGATATTGGGATTCCAATGTCTAGCGTTTGAAGAACATCTATGTCCTTGACAGGAACACTAGATTTTCCAACCAGGAAATTTAGGCCTGCGAGGTGTGGGGCCGTGCTGTCCCTAAAAGGTGTGAAAACACAATAGCAAAAGCAGCCTACTTCATGGAAATGTGATTGTCAGCGAAAGACACTTTTCTTCATGTTCATTTACAGAAACTCAAGAGCTTTTTAAGGAGGAGCAGGGGAGAGAGAAGGGAAGGGATACCATGGGGGTAAATAATGGAATAATTTGAACCTCTAGAGAGGACTGAAAAGTAAAGAATCAAATCAAACTTGTGCTATTAGATTTCAATTGGTCTTCATGGTATTTTAGCAGAGAAGAAAGATTTTAAAAGAGTTCTTAGCAATGAACACATGTAAAGGAGGTTTTGAGCAACAATTGAAAATCTGAAAGCATAATATTTTAAAACAATGTTCACTACTCCAAACTGACTTATAGCTGCAAAGAATTCACAAAATAAGAGAGACCTCTTGAGGACTAAGAATGAATTCCAATATCTTGTTTCTTCTTAGATGTCTTTGATGCATTTGTAGTTTACCTATTGATAAAATAAAAGAGATAGAGAATAAAGAAGAGCATCCCTGAGAAGGCCTAAGTCAAAACTGATTTCACATCCATTAGGTGGAAAGTCTATAGCCCAGTTAGTGCTTTACCCACAAAATTTTGAAGCATGCTTTAGTAGCCTGCTGCTAGTAAAACACAAATCCTTAAAAGAATTCAGTCTGAAGTATCTCAAAGATGAAGACATAACAAATCTAGACAGTGAGAGAGTAATTTAAGCATCAGACTCTGTATGCTATTTGGCTCAAACCACAATATCCCAAAATTCAATAGTGCAAGTGAAGTAATTGACTCTTTTGAGGAAAATAACATCATACCAACAGTGTAACTTGCAGTGTCTGGAAACACTTAAAAATGAAATAAATATACTATTTTTATCCTGTCTTGTTTAAAGATACACATCATGTTTACGATCTTCTTTAAGCCTCCTAAAAACTTTGTTTTATCCTGCAGCAGGACATTAGCAGGTAATTCGTGTCATATTCTAGGATATTATAAGAGTATGCATACAGTTGATTCCATTGAACTTATTAAAAAAAGAAAAAAAAAGGAAAAAGAAAGAAAATAGAAAATTTCCAAAGTATACTTGGAGCTTCTCAGAATTAAAATAATATTATTTTCACAGAAAAATGAGATTGAATTCTGGACAAGTTTCAACCCCAAATTAAAAAAAGTAACAACTTGACACATAGATGAATGATAACAGATAGATTATGCCTGAAAACAGGGAGAAAAGCTAGATAGTAGGGATTTATTTGCAGTTACTTTTTTGTGTTTATAGTTTTAATATTTTGTTTAAAGTGATAGAACATCTGTGATTTAATTACAGCAATGTTCTTTCAGATGCAGAAACAGGATTAGCTTCAAATCTGATCTCTCTTTTTGGAGCTTTCCTGTTGAGAGAAGATGCACATGTAAAGGTGATGCATGTTACTAGACCAGGACCCATCACTTTTTCAGTTACATGGTTATTATATTTAAGTCGTACTTTTCTACAATAATTCCTTTTTTATGATGTAAATATATTTTCTCTTATATGGCTCTTTTATTTGTCAGAGGAGAAGAGACATCATTCAGCACTTTCTTTTGTTTTAGTATCTTAGAATCAGTCAAGTTTTCATGTTCCATAGGCAGCAAATTCAGGCTGAGAAAGATTTGAAGGGGGAGATTTGAAGGCTCAGAGACACAGACAGAGAAGAACATTTAGAGGTTTTATGCTTAAATTGCTCCTGCAAGAAAAAATAGTGGTGTAAATGAGAGGCTGTACCCCTGTATTTGGACAAGGACAATTAGCACTGCAATGAGGCAAAGCACACTGCCTGTTTCTGCTGCTGCTTGGGCTTGTCCTTTCGGCATAACCCTCTAGTGGAACTGGTTGGGATTTCAGTCACTTGTGGAAATGTCTCTAGTGTTCGCTGAGTGGCGTGCCACCAGGGATGCTGTCCCCTGAGACCACTCTCATAGCATATGAGCTCTGACACACTGAAAGGCTTTTCAGAAAGAAAATGCTTAGCATGCAGCAGTCCAGTTCTGCTGTGTCCCTTGAAGAGTGTTCCCGTCAAGTTCATGGGAACTCCAGGTCTGTCGTGTGTGCTGCACTCTCCCATGTCTTGCCTCTGCCCAGCTAACTCATGTCTCACAAAATGTGGTTGGTCTGCATTCCCTCATGAAGCCTCACCTGCTTTGCTGCTGGTTTCTGAAATTTGGTGGCTATTTTCCTTTTGTGGAGACAGCAGAAAATAGCAAACTTTCATTCAACTGAATTCCTTGTAAATAAATAAATAAATAAAAATCACCTGCAGAGATGCCAAGAGAAAGGAAAAATGGAAATTTTAGTGGATTTTTTTAGAGAGATGCGTGGAGGGGCGTCTTCATGACCATTCAGATTGTCAGTAGGTACTTCTTTTGATTCCCTTCTCCATGAGTTTTACTGAATCACATTTGCACACTATGATGACACCTTGTATTATTCATGGAGTTCCTTCCTTTCCCCAGGTATCTGGTATAAGGAAATCTGGAATTTGATGTACACAGATCAGTTGCTTTTCAGGAAATAATTGTTACCTCTGACTGGACATGTTAGCTCCTACCAGAGTTAAAGGATTTATTAATCCCATTAGAAATAGCTGGGAAACAAAGAAAGGGGTTTTATTTCTCCCGGGCCTCAGGCAGTTAAGTATTTTGCAAGAAAACCTTCAGGAATCCACTGCTAAGCAATAAGGTGTTGGATATAAACGGACTAACATTGTATACATAATGTCACTTTGCAAAGAAGACAGATGGATTTGGGGTTAAAATAGAATGTAACAGTTGGAAAATCCCTACTGGTCTTTCTTGTGTCATTCTAAGAAAGTAGTTTAATTTGTTTTGTTCTAGGTCACCGTAAATTTACGGTAATGATAATATACCTGTACATTTACTGTAATGATAATATACCTTCATGTCATAATTGGAGTGTAATTATGAATTAAATATTTGGTCCTGGGCTATTTTGAAGCACTGCTGTCTAATACAGAATGTGCACCAGGTAGCTGCAGGGAAAATGCAATCACTGACACTAGGATCGTCTGTCTGATAACCCAGATGAGGGAGGATGTGCCTGTGTGCTGAGGTGGTGGTGAAAAGGGAGCCTGCCACGGGGAGAGGAGGAATGTGCTGTCACACCCCAGTGCCATCCAGTTCTGGCAGCACATGCTGAAAGACTGCATAAACAAATTTTGCCTTGTGACTGTTTTCCTCAGCTACTTGCCAATAGTGTGGCAGAAGGGAGTTGGAGAAGTATGAGTATCTGCATAGGTGAGGGTCCAAACCATGGAAGTGGGGGTATGGAGTAGCTTTTCTTTTTGGCCCTGAAGTCACGATATACTGTGGCTGTAGAAGCAGCTGCACCTCTGCTGTTGATACTTTTACTCCGGGACACGTCAATGCAAGGTTGTTCTAAAAACACTGGTTGTTTTCTATCCCACACTGCTGATGCCCACAGCTCTTTTCCCTCTCCCAGTGAGATGCTCATTCCAGAGTTGGTCTGGGTTTTGCTTCTCAGTCTAACTTAAGTTGGTATTTTTAGATTTCAAGGAATCCTAGCAAAGTAGCTATGCAATTTCTTTTTATCATTCAGGGTGTCAAATGACAGGCTTGGAGTACCTATGCTGACATCTGTAGAGGTGTACTACCCATTTTACAGGTGGGTCAGCAATTAAAAAAATGCAAGAATTTTGGTCAGTGAACAGACTTTACAGATGCAATGCACAACCAGGCATGACAGTTATAATTAACATTATAGCTAGCATGACCTAGCCACCTCTATATTTCATTACGCAGAACTTGTAAAGGGCCTTGTGGAAGCACCATCTGCTGATTCCCAATAAAACTGCAGATGCTGTGGAAACTTTCTGCTGCTGGTTCTGTGTTGAAATGGGTTGGGTGCTAAATACTGAACTTCCATCTTGAATCCAGATTTGAATGGAAATGAGCTGTTCTATGTTGCTCTGTATTCCATGGAGTACTTTTCTTTCCTATACAAATTAGTGGAGAAAACCTATTACAACCTGAACTTCTTTGTGCTTTCCAGGCCATCCTATGTCATCTGTCTGATACTTTTAATAATGACCCTTCGTGATATTTATAAACATTCTAGGAGACTCCACTTCCTGACTACTTACATGATAATTATCCAAAACCAAACCACCTAGGTCTAGTACAGGGCCAAGATGCAGTATGCCAGCTGACTACACTAGAGTCAAAAAGCAGTGACTCATTTACAGACCTGTTCTCTGTGGTCATTAATAAACCAAAGGAAAAAAATTTGGGCAGGAAATAGTGGTTGAATGGATTTTCAAAATCCTTTCTATGTAGAGTGACATGGAATATATTAAACCCAGAAACAGTGGAGACGATGTGATGTTTTCCTGTACTGAATCATATTTGAGAAGAACCAGGGCATCTTGACTGCATTATCAGATTTCTTTTTATATATGAACAACTCTGCTTCATTTTACAGGATTTCGTCTGAAGAGCTCAAGAGAGCAGCATGCATTGTTCTCCAAAGTTAATGAGAATACTCTTAAGTAGTGGTGAGAGCCACTTCAAAACACTGCAGAATAATTTTACAGGATAGGTAAAACATGACTGTCTTCTTCAGACTAGTTGTATAAATAAAGTTTGTGGGGCTATTCATGGAAATAGAGTGAGAAATATTTGACCCATGGTCTTACATATCAAATATCTTTATGTATTATTAACAATCTATAAAGCTGGACATAAAAATGTGACTTGTTAATGCCAAACTTATGTCATGTGGAACAGGAAGAGAAAGAACAGAGTCTTTCCTATATGGTTTGACAAGACCTTTTTCAATAACCTTGCAAGTGTCCTATGGCCATAGGTGCAGATTATATATTAACTTGGAGGCAGGTGTTTCCGTGGCTGCAGGGAAACTTGTGCCAACATGTATTCACAGACTGTGTCCACAATATCCACACTAAAAGTATGTGCCAGTGCTTGCAATAGACAGCAAATGGAAGCAAACTTGTGATGCTGGAATAAATTTTCTATCCATTGAAACTAAAACTGGAACCATAAATACTATAGCTGGAAGATTATATTTGATCTCTGCCACCATTAAGATTTCTATCTCAGATGTTCTGCTTCTAATAGTCCTGTTTCAGTATGTAAAAGCATAAAAGGTAGCGTTTTTCTCCCCCTCTCTTTTTGTTCCTCTCTCTGTCTTTCATACACATGAAGATAAAGGTTAAAAGAAGGGAAAAAAAATCCAGTTCTTTGACTGGGACACAGAAATTATGATTCTGACTGGTCTGGTGCCTGCAGTAGAATATGTCTGACAGAGATCAACTCTACCAGAAGTTTCTAAAAGAGATCAAGAAGCCCCAGAGCAGACAAATATGGAATAATGTGACCACAGAGAAGATCGTCCATTGAGGTAGTCAGTCAGTGATCAGCCTCGTGTCTGAACTATGCATCGATGCTCTCACTCTTACAGAGGGGTCTGTCTGCCATATGTAACTGTGGTGGCTTTGACTTCTCACAGAGTCTAAGCCTTTTGAATCCTCCTAAATTCTTTGCCTCATTTTTTACCTTGTAGTAATGAGTTTAACACTTAAATAAGCAGGTCTTTTCATCACTCCCAAAAATAACTCCTATTTTTGATGGAAATGTGAATTAGAAACATGTAATCTGGGACCACTGCCATTTAGATTCTTATCTCTGATCATTTCCAGCATTGAATTCTCCAGAAAGGAGTGGGGAGAAAGCTATGATGTATGGCACAAAATGTTTGGAGTATTAGTTGGAAACATTTGGAGCTCTCTGCTTCGGTGATGCTTGTTTGTCACTGTGAGCCGTGACAGTCACAGTGTCAAACAGTGTGGCTGTGTGCCCAGGCAGGGTGGTGGCAATGGAGGGGGGAAACAGGGATCTTCAGCCGCACTTTCTGCACCGGCAGCCAGGGAATGCACTGTCTGAAGTGCTTCAGTGGCAAGGGAAACGGTCCCTTCCAAAGGCGGGAGTGTTGTCCTCCTTGCCCACCCGTGTTAGTGTCAGAGTGGTGTCTGAAGCTGGCAGAAGGCTGGGCTGCAGCAGGGCTGGGTGAGGCACCTGTGGGAGGGCAGCTTGCTCACAGTTCTGTTGCCTTCCTGAGCAAGCAGACGTTGCTTCACAGAGATGCATGGGCCACTGAAAAGCCACACTTATGGCTATGTTATGGGAGTATTTCCTTGTGAAATGGGTTGCCTTTTAAATGTAATGGTCTCCTTGTTGTTTTATGAGGACAAAGGCTAAATAAGATTATTTTTGTTTGTTATGAAATTGCCTAGTGACCATCTGTGAGCCTCATTATGGCAGCAACAGTTCAAATTTAGAGTAATAGATATCTCCTAATACTCATATCGCAACATCGCACAGATGAAGGGTAAGAAAAGTGGCAGAAAATGCAAGCAAATAGGAGTATTCAATTTACACCCTTACTAACATTTTATTTTATGGCATATGCTTTCATTGTTACTGCTGGTTTTATTTATTTCCAGGCTAAGTAATCCTAATATTTCAAGGCTATAGAATCCTTCTCATGGCTGTAACATTCTTATCAGTTGAATCCAGTCACTTTCTATTTCTGATAAATGCTTCATTAGGTGGAGTAATCAGAACAGAACCTAATATGCAACGTGAAGACATACCACTTATTTGCATGAAAACATTCAGATATTTTCAGTAGTATTCCTTATTACTTGCTGACCAAGGCAGTTGGAACAGATGTTTCCCCTGAGCTGCACACAATGACATCTAGCTGTTTTTCTTGAGTGCATGAGCAATGCAGAAGTGGTTCAAATTATGCTTGCCATTGTGTATTGCTTCCTGAATTAGTGTAGTAATTTTATTTATTGTCTGCTCATGCTCTGTGAAAAAACCTCATGTTTTCCACAATGGGCTATGTTAATGGAGATGGTGGAAGCCTTCCCCTCTCTAAGACTGCAAAAATGGTGCCTTTTAAATGAATATTTTATTATTCTAATAGATATTGTTATTTTTATAAGCAGTATTTGTTATTAAATTATTATTAAAACTTTCTTTGCTGCAGCTTTTGGACATACAGAAGTTTCCAATAGCTAGGAATGGCTATGGAGAGCCAAGACTTGGGAGGTTGTGTAATTATTACATACTCCTTATCTTTCAAAAGACAAGCTTATCTACAGACTGCCATTCTGCATGAAAAGAGCACTTGGGCTTGGTAACTGACTTCTGCTTCCCTTTCCCTTTTCTGGATCTCTGCCTGGGGGATCATCAGCCATGCTTTCCATGGTGATTGCTAAGGGTGACTTTCTTCCGGCCCTTTTTAAACAGACATTTTGGGCAGTATAAATGTAAATGATTTAATAGACTCCAGCCAGCAGTTCCTAAAGCTAATACTACCATAGCATCGTCTTTGCAAAATAGCGACAAAGCCAAATGCATTCGGTCCTGAAGCTTTTCTCACTATCAACAGATGTGATTTAAACCTACCCTCACCAAGCCCCAAATGATGCATCAAATCAATAGCTCACATGTACTTGTGGGATAGTTGATCTGCAGAGACCAAGAATACAGTATAGCACAGATATCATTTGTCATAATATCTGCACTTTTAATTTCTTGAGAAGAATTTTGCTTGTGGAAATGACTTATCATGAAAATGAGTATTGTTGTGGTGTGTCTTATGCCTTATTGTCAAGTAACAGAATCATAAGTCGACTTCTGCACCTGCACATACCCTTTATTTTATGTTTTGAGGCACAATGAAAAGAAACAATGCTGCAGTGTCCCATATTGAGATGCATGGAGCTGGCTTTGAGGCAGTACAGACCTGTATGAAATGAGAAGGTTTGAGGGCTTTGTGAACTTTTATAGAGGATCAGAAGAAAGCTGTTTGGCACAGGTGTTTCTGTAATTGTGATACATTGGAAAATTTCAGCATGTTCAAGGGCACTTATGCTGCGGCTACAGCTGTTCTAACTCACACTGCAAGGACGACGTGGTGTTTTAGTGCTAGCACGCTTGGTTGTGTAATATAAAACAAGTAGGAAAGGAAATATTAGTTAAACCAAGGTGGTGCTCTTTTTCCCGCACTTTTTTTTTTCTTCTCTTTTTTTTCTTTTTTTCCTTCTTCTTCTTTTTTTTTTTCTTATCATTTTTGTTTTATGAATTTTTATCTGTTCACATAGAAAAGCCACAGGCAGAAACAGTGACATGACAAAGAGACTGGGGTGGAGAATAGCCAGATATCTTCTAACACCTCTGCTTCTTCCTGCTGTTCATATCTATGTGCACTTAGTTTCCCTGAGCTAGGAAGGATAAAGCACAAATGCAGATAGACCAAGGTGGGAATGTTTTGAATCTCTTCCACAACATTGGAATATGGCAGTATAAATTAGTCTTCTGCTCCCTGGTTTGCAGTTTGTTCCTGTGCTTTTAAAGGATGTCTTGAACTGCAAGGTGATTGGGTTGCAGAGAACTACTTTGAAATCTGTTGAGGTTGTACTGTGTGCATCTGGTGATCTGAATTAATTTAAAAACAGGCCATGACATTAACATTGCTATTATCTAATCTTTCTATATATAGAGCAACAGATTTATTTTACACAGAAAATGAAGATATGGTCCTTGCCTACATGAGAGTCCAGTCTGTGCTGGGAAAGATATTTATGCAGACTGTACTCTGAGCTTTCAGTCTACTGGTGCGGGTGCTGGCTCAAGAAGACCTCTCTGAGTGGCCAGTCTGATCCTCTACCTAGCTGACTTCTCAGAAGATAGTAGGTTATTCTGCAGTGTATTTATTCTAAATGAGGTTGTGCATCTGTAGTCACTTAGGCATTTCTACAGCAGTTCAAGAGAAATTCAACAGCGGGTGGTACACTTTATTCCTAGTAGGGAAATGAACAGTGAAGCCACTGAAATACACTTTCTTAACTGAGCAGAGTTTTGTGATTAGATTCCCGAGTGTCTAATAAGTTAGAGAGTCATGTCACAACCTTTCCAGGGACACTGATAGGAGCTATTTTCTCTTTCCAGCTATCTGTTTTCATGAAGCTCATAAACACTTAACATCTCTGAAAGTAACTCTGCTCTGCCATGTGACTTAATTAAGTGGGATAATGGCTACGAAAGCTTTGAAGGATGGCCAGACTTAGTGAGAGAGAAATACACAGATGCATAAGCACATGTGCAGACACACATACACAGAACACGGTGTATGCAATACACACTATAGCCAGGTTAGTAAGCCTGAAAGAGAAAGGAGCCCAAAATATAAAAAACGGAATGAGGAACAAAGCTGGTGAAACTAATGGAGTAAATTCCATAACATAGGCAAAAACTTTAGTCTGATCTCATTTTCCTGATGCTTATGTTTTGAGTTTGTTTGTTTGTTTGTTTAATTAATTAATATTGATGCGTCTATAATTTCAGTGTTATTCATTGTCTTATTGACAGTGGTAAAAGTGAACAGTCAGTCAAACCCAGCAGGATGAACAGAATGTCTCTTGGTAAGGGATCCTGCTGTAACCATCAGTGGTGTGATGTATGGGAAGGGTACATTTATGGACAGTTTTATTCTAAAATCCACAATCATTTTGGAGGCCAAGCTTTTTGAAGAAACTTCAGTGGAATGATGCTAGTTTATGTCAGACACCAAGCAACAGAAGAACAATAGCTTTCTGATTCTAACATTCATGCCACTTGCTTATAGTTTTCATTATTTCTAGAGTGATCTTTGACAGACTTCATACAATGTTTGGAATTAATATCACCTGGCTTTTATTTCAGAAAGCCAGGCTTTTAGTATTGGCTAACCTTCTGAAGGAGAGAAAGATGAAAAGGGTAGTCATTTTAGTGAAGATTTCAGGATGTAACAAATTTCGCTTTGGAAATATCTTTGTAGTTAGCCTAGACTAGTAGCTCAAATCAGATATGCTGTATTTGAATTGCTAATATGAGGAAAGGTCAGTATCACCTACAGCCTCACCAGCTGTGTCAAAAAGGTCTTTCCCAGAGATTGTTATGTTTCATTGTGCTTGAAAATTCATACTGCTTACGATGTACCTACCAGTTATCATGTGCTTGAAGATTTTATTCCTTTTCAGAGATTCGCAAAGTGCTGATGATGGAAGAATTCCTCTTGTTGATGTTGATTTCACTAGGAAAAGGTTCATGCTGCTAGCATGTTCTGCTTGTTGTGTAGCTACATGGTGCCTTTAGCGGTCATACTTCACAAGATATTCACGGTACCCTAGTGTTTCTAGAGTTCTATTATATGTTATTATGGGTACGAATGTCTGGGTAGTACTTTCCCCAAAGAAGAGTTCTGAAATGCGGAAACTCTGAGAGACTGGTTTTTGTCACAGTGTTGTCTGTCCTTTAAACAGTGTTTCTCATTAGATGGTTCCATAAATCTTCTTAGAGGACAGTGATAGTATCTTTACACAACACACAGAAGGTAACATCCATCTTCCATTTCTGTCTCATGATTCATAACATTTGTATGCGAAGTTTCAGTGTGGTTAGAGGCTGAAAAACATAAAATTGGACTTTTTCTAAAAAGTTAGTGAGATCTATTAGTTATTCAAATCAGATAGAATAATAGTGTGTTTATTTAATAGACATTTATTTTATAAAATCTCCTGTATTTTCTTTCAAAAGATCATCACAAGTAAAATTGAAACATCACTTACACGTAACTTACAATAACTTAACTAAAGTTAATAACAGTAGCATATTACTTATTAAGGCTGTAAAAATCACAGCAGACTGGTAATCTTACTGCTGATGATAAATTGAACTTTTCCATTTCTACTACTACATTAATAAAGAAGAAGAGTTAAAGACCAGCCATTCCATATGGGTTGAATATCCTACCCTTTCCCGGATGGGAAAGATGTTATTTTCTATTCTTATTCCTTTAGCAGACATGTATGTAAAAAGGCTACCTCTTATTTTATGAAGGTATGGTTTGTGCACACATCTGTTCATTTAACTGTACTGTATTGTTGTCCTACAGTTGTGTTCAGGGCATTTCATTAAAGCAAAATCCGTCTTGCAAAACCAACTTATTCCATTTGCTTATTTCCTCTCCCTAAGTTTTCTTCACTCCTGTATCTGTCTTCTAGACTTATTGGTTTATTTAAGTTCACTCAAAGTTGAACTTTATTGTCAGATATTTTTGGGCACTCCGTGGTAAAAGTACCCTGGTGTATTTTACATCCAGATGAATATAGAAAATTAGAATTTTATTTAGTCTTGAGAAGTTATGTAGCACCCCGACTATAATAACAATTTCCTAAAAAGAAAAGAAAAAAGAAAAAAATCAGAAATGGAACTTAATATCTTATCAGACAGTAAAATCAATGCTAACTGGTCTGCAAGCGGGTTCGTGACAATTCAGAGAATCTATGTTATAAGATTCCAATCTAGTAAACAGTTACAATAGTACCAAGATATTTGCCCACGGGCCTTTAAAAGAGATGCAAACGTAGTTGACCTTCTTGTCTCTCCTGTATGACCTGACATACAAGGAATATTCTGGAAGAATCAATGAACATAGGTATAACCGGAGAGCAGAAATCTGACCTCAGAGATGATAAGCATGTTGTGAATGCTTTGATAGAAAGACAGGGAGGCAGAGAGAGTTAACATATAAAGAGTTTAATGGGAGGAAAGCTGCAGGAAAAAACTGAAAAGAGAATCCAGAAAAGGCAATTAGGAAGAAATGTCAGCATTCACACCGAAGTAGGAGAGAAGGGAGGAGGAGCTATATGTATGAGGAATGGAAGGCACGCGAAATCCTGATTCTATGTGTGCAGTGTTCAAATAAGACTGAACCGTGAGTGGAGCATAAAATAGAGCTTGGATTTTCTGGAGTCCTGGCAATACAGCAGAGGTAGGAGATGCTGGCTGGTGTTTTGCCAATGGTGTGTAAACAAACAGGATGAAATGAAGAAAGACAGGAATGAGGTGATTCTGCTATTGGCGTGATTTTATAAAATGAGGAAAGGGTGGGCTTTTTCCTGCAAGTGCATTGTTGATAAAACAGAAGGCAAAAAAACCCCAATGACTGTTTGGAGACAGCTGGCGAAAGAGGAGATGAAGATGATGTAGTTCAAAAAACCAGATGATGGGAGAGCAAGTGATGCAATATTATGAATGTCTTACTCAGACATGGAAGAGCAAAGGTGAAGGGAGATCTGGAAGGAACAAGGCATGGCTGAAAACTGTGTTTCTAAAAGAACAGTGGAGAGACAAATGACTGATACTTTACCCTTATTACAGAACACACTGCAGTAAATGGTGTGAATTGAGATCTGAGGAGGAACACTCTCTGAGGGCTGCAAATTTCCTTCCATACATGAATTTATCGCAAGCTGCTGGGTCTCAAGTTGTGCTGAGACATCCAGGTTCATCTTAACTAAACATTAGTAGGAAGTATCTGTAACAATGCCAAACATCGGTTCTAAGTCGGGGATCTTGCATTCCCTTTTCAGTCAGACTAATTGAGAGATTACAGTTAATGTCAATGTCTTAGGTACAGAGTCTCAGGTCTATGTGGAAGAGGCATGGACAAAACTTGAGATTGTGCATCTGCCTGTCATGCTTTAAAAGGCAGGTCTTGATGTTTTGGGGTATCTTGTTGTGTAATTTTGCAGTAATAATTGAGTTACATGCTTTGCTGTCACAAATTTTGAATCTATACTTGATTACAAATTACCAAATACCAGTGCGTCAATTTCCAAGTTGCAAAAGGCTTTTCCTATTTCCAATGTGAAAATATTTTAAGTTGAATTTAGCAGAAAAGAGAGGGGAGAAGCAGGGAGAAAATACAGAGACATAAGTCACGAAGGGGTACCAGCCATACAGCCACAAAAAGAAATCTCTCCATAGCAGATTACCAGGGTCCTGCCTAATTTCTGAAGGCAAAGAAGAATAATATTACACAACATATTTGTTTTTGTATTTTTAATTAAATTTTGTAGAAATGGAAAAATAATTTGTTTTTATGGAACTACTATCAGTCTGTAACCCAAAACTTCTTTCAATATTAAAATGTTTTAATGTAAACCATTCATACTGGACTAAGTAAAAAAATATGTCCAAAATGGAAATAATCCAGATAATATGGTCTGCTTTCTTTTACAAGCCTCAAATAGCTTCCATTTTGCTAACAGTTTTATATCTGTATAAATGTAGGTAGGAAATGTTTGTAACATAAAGATGTATGGCCACTTTTTACATTACTGAATGAATTGTATGCCAGCAGTGTGTTAGGCATATTATACCTCAGTGTGACTGACTGTGGTGTTTATTTCTTTGTAGAGTCATCAGAGAGTTACAAAAAACCATCTTCTGAAAGCCATTGAGGACTACTTTGTCATCAGACCAGTTGGATCTCATTTGGACTGCTTGTCATCAGCTCTCTGCAATAGTTTATTTTGTTGTCACAAGCACAGGCAACCTTTTCTGAGGTTTGGCCTTTAGCTCATTGTGTAGGATTCTCTGTTAATCCAGTAGAGGCTTGTGAGAGTGATGATCTGGATAGGTAAGCAAATAAAGATTTGTACTGAGGGAAACATCAAAAGTTAAGGACATGCTAGACAAAATTTTGCAAAATTTTAAATGCCAGTCTTTGGAACATCTCAAATCACAAGTCAATATTAAAAAAAAAAAATCACCCCACACAACATTGTCTTATTCTGAATTTAGTTCCACTGAAACACACAATACTCTTTGTACAGCAAATTGAAAGTGCTGTAGAACTGGCTGGTGGGAACTCTGCAGTCAAATATACATCGTCTTATAAGGTCTTTAAATTGTCTCTCACAGCTCTTGTGGGTGACACAATCGTAACTAAATCCATGTGGATTCACACTGAAAAACATGCCTGGAGTCCTGAATATATTGTTTCCTGTTTCAGAAAGAGGACTTCTTTCTCTAAGCACAAACAATATTTTTGTATTTTAAATAAGGCACCAGACTTTCTGGTTGGACATGGTGAACGTACCAAATGAATAGTTGAAATAGGTACTTTTTGTTTAAGAGAGCAGCTATTGTCTACTTGTCATCCATTTCCTGGGCACATGCAAGGCCAGACAGTGCTCAATGGTGTCCCAAAATATTATTTTCTTGTCTGTTTGGATTGTCTTGATTATCTGTATCCCTACACTGCATACTAAGATTATCTTCACAAAAAATTAATTGTTCAGAAATTGTAGGAACCGGTGATTCTCCATAGTGCAAAATATCACACTACATAAGGAACTCTATGTGAAAAACCACACATTGTTAGGTAGGAGAAGCCAAAGGAAGTGTTTGGGTATGTGAGAGCAAAAAGGTGTTTAAAAATCTGTCCATAGAAAGAGCCTTCTGACTGCAGCCTTGACTGACTCTGGAGTCTCGGACAGTGATCACCACCAGACAGGATCTACACCAAGTGTGGCTTGGCCCAAGAGGACTACTGTAGTCCACACAAGTTGCAACACCAGGCATAGGAGGGCCATCTAAACCAGATCAAGGGCTGTGACAAATGCTTTTTAGTGATGCTAAATAGTTCTGAGACCTGGCTGAGTTCAGATATTAGTACTGTCTTCCATCTTTTTCCTTCGTTCTTTAAACACTTTATTTTCCCCAAAACCCAAATGCATCCAATCCTAAATGTTAAACCACCTCTTTGTGGTCTATTCCCAACCTACTTTAGAGGCGAGGAAGGGGTAACTTCCTCATTTGTCTGATTGGAACAAAACGTGTGGGAGGAACAGGCAAACTGGGTGAGTACAGGTTATGTTCTATCCAACACCATTGTTAAAATCAGTTTAGAGACACAACTCCTCTACAGGAAACAATTTTCTACCGTTTAACTTACAGTTGCAAAATCTGCTGAAAACTCCTGCAAAAAATCTCTGTTATAAATAATTTGATGTGTAAATCATAATATTATGAAATTCTTGTGTTTGAAATATACCAGTTGTTTAGGGACATCTGTTTAGAAACACCTTTTGTCTTTAAATTTCAGTGATTTTGTCAAACATTTATCTTTAACTGCTGTATTATCTTCGGAAGTTTTTGTTTTTCCTTGTCTATGTTTTCAGTGAGGCAGGGCAGGAAGTCAGAAATGATTCATACCATTTTGGGATGTACTGCTTTTCCTGACAACACTGATTACAAAGCTGAGCCCACTTGTTAGCAAGAACAACACAGAGGATGTTTTCAGATCCATCCTCTTATTAATCACTTCTTAGTTCTTGTAAATAATCTGCGCGAGTACGTCCTTAACACGTCATTTGCACTCTAATGAACAGAGTGCAGCAGGGGCAGCTCAGCTTTGCGAAATGTAGCCCAGAAATTTTTATGTGTGTTTTCTCACCATTGTGGCCGTTTTTATAGCCATTCTATTTAATTTGTCTGAGGCAATAGTTTTGAATTTTAGAGCCTTGATTCCAAACACTTATTTTTCGCAGCAATTTTAAAATATATTTCCACCCCCCAAAAAGGGCTTATTCAGAGAAGCAGGCTATTAAAAATCAGGAAACATGTATAAAAAGAAAACTATTAAACAATATGTGTTTGGGTTTCCATTGATATTTTTACTGCAATTATAGAAAACGTTGGTATTTTAATGAGGGTTTTTTCCGTCCATTTGCTTCTTCAGCTTGATTTTTTCAGTAAAGATATAAAGCCTGCATTTATGACATCACATTTTTTTGCTATGGAATGTAATATACTGTCACAAACACATTGTTAGGATTACATGACAATTTCAAATCAGAGGATGAAATACATTCCAAGTGAGAAAACATGCCTTTAAATCAAGGATATATAAATAGGAGAAATAAATCATTCTTCTCAAGTGCCGAGCACCAACGTGATGTTACACAGACATAGAATGAGGCATTTTTTAAATTTACAGAGCTCCCAACCTGTTGCAGACAGAGGCATTACAAAGGACACTTGTAATATGCCTGTCAGGGATACAGACTGGAACCAGCAGTGAGACTGACAGTTCTTGCAGGTGTGTTGGAAGAAGGGGCTGGTGAAAAATAGACAAAAGAGATTTTGGAGAGCCACTGGACTTAGAGGTACTCTATGTATTTCAGAAGCAAGATGAGCTAAGATAAAACAGGGTGAGTTCATATTTACAAAGCTGCTTCTTCAACATGAGCAGGCAACTGGATTATGGAATGTACTTCAAGGGAGTTATAGAGTGCAGCAAAGCATTTGGAGCAGTCTGGGCAGGGCAGAAAGCACAGAGAGAGATTCAGTGGATATTAGTGTAGGGATGTAACCACAGCGCTGTTGTGCAAATTTTGGGGGGCTGACTGTGCCCTGGCACAGAAGGGATAGTGAGGAATTCAAAGAGATGAGCACTCTTTTCTTGATTAGTGAGAATAGGAACTGAGTCTGAGCAAATGAGAACAAAGAGAAAGAGTCTAAGGTAAAATATTATGGAAGTATATATAATGAGTGCCTAAGGCACAACTAAGGCTTTTCGTGGCAGAAATGAGAAACAAAGGATAAGTGCTGGGAGAACACAAAAGAAAAACAACAGGATTTTCCAGGAGTTTGATTATGTAAGAGGTTTGTAATGATTATTAAGAGGTTTCAGGTAGAGACACAGAGAACATGAAAACTCACATTTAGATACAAATAGAGCTACAAATCTGTAAGCTTACTGAAGGCTTGGAATCCTGTCTGGGAGTTCAAAAGAGAGGAAGAATCCTGAGAAGTGTGAAAACAGTGGATGGAAAACAAAGACAGGCTGCTTTTAGACGGTAACCAGGAAATAATCATGGAGGTATCAGTGTGGTAATGGAGAAAAATTGAAATTCTGGAAAACTAGGGAAAGAGATACCTGAATATCAGGAAGAGGAGCTGTGGATCCAGCCACCCTCCCATGGATAGATCCTGATGCCTGCACTGTTTTCTATGCCGTGCTTTTTCTATTGTAGCAAGTCCTGCAGTTCCCCTGGGGAACATAGTTCTGAACTAATGAGTTAAAAATCTGCCTAGGACTGACATAACTGAAAATAGAAAGTGTCAGGACAGTACTGTACATATACACTGCACACACATTACACACACATACACATGCCAGGGAATGGGTTCTTTCTTCCCTTCTTTTCATTAGTAGGTTGTAACCAGGTTTTCTCTGTGGCAGGCATTTTCCACCTTGGCGCCAGGCAACTTTCATTACTGCAGAATGATGAAAATTTAGCTAATACTTTTTAAGCAGATGACCCAGAAATGTGTAGCCATTTAGCACGAAAAACCAGGCTATTCCTGATTAAAACCTCTGACTTGGTTCAAAGCATACAGCCCACTTTATAGCGTCAGCCTGTCCCTAGATTCACATGGCAGTGGCACTGCCATGGACATACAGGGACAGCTTTCTGCTGTGAGCTGTTGATTCACCAACTTTAGCTGAAGCTGTGCTAAGTCAAAACAGCAACGAATCAGATCTGCCCTAACTATCCATTTATGGATTTTTCTGGTGAGACATTGTGTATGCTGCCTCCAGCTAGGAGCTCTTGCTGTGGGTTCTGCACAGACAGTGTTCAGTTCTTGTAATGCAGCCTCAAAGAGTTATCCTGAAAACTTACTTGAAAAGATGCCCAAAATTAACTTGCCTGTCCTTTCACCCAAGGATGGTAATACATGAAAAAGAGTTATGTGCTTTATCAGTAAAAAAATGCAGACATAAAATTTTGTAGGGCTATTGAGACACCTCTGTAATAACTTTTTAATTTTTTTTAAAAAGCATTCATTGTACTTGATCTCATGTTAGTAACACATTCAAATGCTGGCAGAAATTATTATTAATTTGTTTGGTGTTTTTGTAACAATGTAAACCATGATGAATTAATTTGGTACCAATGTGGATGTCATAAGTACTTTATCAGATTTCCAACTCAATTCATGACTAATTAGCTTACCATTATTTTAAGGAGTTACCCAGATGTGCTTATGATAGAATTAAGGTAAACAATGACTGATGCTCAGACGTTATGATTAGAGCAGCTCTACACAATTTGACAAAACCTCATGTGCCTTTCAATATAAAGCACCTGCCAAGCCACATGTGCACCAGATTTCTCAAATTCCTTGTCACTCATTAATACAGATGTAGACCATATTTTAAAAGTCAATTTGTAGAATGGAGACTTTTTTCAAAAGGCAGGCAGGTTTTCTCTTCAAAACCCACAAACTCTGTAACTGAAGTTTTTAGTGACCATCTTATTTGCTGGTTAAAATACTGTTGTCACGTGGTCTACAGTTTTTTACACCCAATTCAGTATACTATGTCACCATAGAAATAACATGCCTAAAAATGTATTTTCACAAAATGGTACAATTTAGGTTTGAGAAAGACTTTTTTTACCTCAAACTTTCCAACTTCTTGCCTTTGTCAGGTTGTTTCCTACTTTAAGGTAAGTAGGTTTTAATAGGGTTATTTCACTGGTTTTGAAAATCTTCAAGGAACCTAACCACTTCTCAAGGGGAACTATCCCAAAATCTAATATGTCAAAATGTCAGTACATAATTCAACATAATTACTGCATATTTGGTGTTTACATCTTTGGATATTTAAAGCCATTTACCATGGTTGTTCCGCTTCTTATTTCTGCAGACAAAGGGGTGGGACTTGTAATAAATTATTTAATAAATACTGGAGAACTTGGTTTGCAAAGTATCTAGGGAATATCTGATGCCTCTTGCTAACTACATATTTGGGTTCTGTGATTGAAGAATGTCAGGGCAGTAAGAGAAGACTACAAGGGGGTGGAATGACTGGTTTGCTACATTTGAGAGTGTATTCGGTTAATTTAAGATTGAAGATGACAAAAAGCTTCTTTGTTTACTTTGGCCTTTGGTCTTGGATTTCAAAGCTGCAGAAGTGTACATATTGCAGACTGTCTAACTTGAAAGGACTGAACACAGCCATCTAGAAACCTGGCCATCATTTTCATTTTGAGCTGCACTGCAGCTTCTGAGTCAGAGATGAGGAATTAAGCAATGAATTTGAGAAATAAAAGAGAGATAAAAAAGCTTTGTCTTGCTAATAGAGACTGTGGTACTGATCAATAGTCCGTGGGAGTTTATGGTGATCCAGACTACATTCGTATTTCAACATGTACTATTTTTGCTTACAAAATTAGAGTTATATAATTTCTTGTTCCTAAAGTCTTTAGGTGCATATTTTATCTGTGCTCATAATATGTGTAAGTCACTTTTCCTCTTTGACTGCATCTTCTACAGAACCATAGAATTACATAATTGTTTGGCATAATGTTGACCAAGTGTGTAGGGTTATGAGTACTGGTGCGAGTACTACAAACAAAGCCGATATTTACTTCAGTGTTCTATTTTATCCTTTTAGTAATATCTAGGACTTATGTGGCACTCATACCAAAATTTCTGTTGGGCCTATGTGCTTTGGTGCTTTAGGAAACCCTTTGTCTGCACTTTTAAAAGCTTATGAAAATTAGAAAAACAAGTCACAACTTAATTAAAGTTAATAGTATTTTTTTACATATTAACATATTAATATGTTTTGATTTCTTTCTCAGACAGTTTTTTCTTTTTCTTTCTCAGTCTTTACACAGGCAAAGGTAAACTGGAGTAAGCATATCTGACAGAATTCGAGATTGTTCTGACATTCTTGCTTCATGTGTCCTTTCCTGTTAAAGTGCTGCTGCAGTGTCTAAATTTATTGAATGAAGCAGGTAAATATTTATGAAGACTTCAGTGATCTATAAGTTAATTCTTCATATTTTAGCTTTTAAATGGAACAATTTAGCCTATTAGATGTAAAAATGCTACTAATACTTTGAAAATGCAGTAATTTTCAAATTATTGTGTTACTATACCATGGGAAGGCAATTGTAGTTCAATATTGCTACACCATTTTCATGAACCATGAGTCTACTACCAAAACTATTTCTAAACAATGACCCTTTCAGCAAATTGTCCCCCAAAACAGACTTCTATAGGCAGACTGGAAACAGGAATATAAAACCAACAATGTTGTACCATTCCAGGAAACTAGACTCTATTTTCTAAGAAGTGTTGTCACCTAGAAAGAACTTTGCTCTAAAAAAACAGAACCAAATATCCTGAAAAACAAAATCTTTCACTGTGAGTGCTGGCAGAAAGGAATTGGACAGTTTATTTTTTATTTACTATGTCTTTTATTCAGCCAATCAATGTTAAAAGATAAAGAAATTCTGTAATGGAAGTTATGTCAATGTTGTTCCTTCTGGACTTAATGCTCCTCTCACAGCCTTGCATATTTTACTTCTGTGTAGCCACTGTTGGGACTTTTACCTGAGTAAGCACGAAGAGAATTGGGCTGCTTGCTTTCAGTTACTTTGTAAACATAGAACGTTGAATTTTGTCTCTTGTACTCATCTCTGGTGTTTGACTGTGGTCCTGGTGAGTTGTTTACTCCTTGCTCCTTTCTCAGACCTTTCTATGGATAATTTTAGAGTCTATCGTTGGACTGAATTTTTAAAATGTGATTTGAGGTCTAGAATGGTGTCTGCTTGTGTTTGTCCACCTGTACTCCCCCATCTCCTCACGATCCTGATGTCCACTTAGCCTGTGGACTTCTGAGCAATTGTAGTGCCTGCATATGCAAAACTTGAAGGACTAATGGGATCTGGCAACATGCTTGCTGCTGCTCTTCTGAGCAGGGTTACACAAACCTAATACCCTGGGCTTTTACACCGCCTCTGCTGCCTCAGGGGAACAGGCCAGGTGGCCAGGTTTTATAGTTCCTTTACATGACGTTGTATCTCTCCTCCCAGTCATTTTCTCTGTCCCTACTTTGTAATAAGCAAATGCTGTAAACTTCTTTAAAATTGGAGATTGTACATTTCTGAATAATACAAATGGTCCTAATGCCATTTTTCCATTCCAGCAGTTCCCACTACAGCTGTTCCTTAGCTTGTAATCAAGGTTTGGAAGGGTTAGGGTATATTTTGTGCCCTGACAGAATGTGGTGCTAATAAACCACCAAGGAATGGGATGTGCTGGTCCTTGCCCCACTCCTGATGTTTTGAATGTTACCCAACTTTTGAGGCCATTCACTGTCCCATCCGACTCAGAGTTGGTCTTGGAATGTTTTATTGATCCCTTGACTCTTGAAAATCCTGAGTAGTTGGAATCAAGAAAAAAGAATCCTGCCTGGATTTCTGGGTAATATTTCAAAAAGCTTAGATCTGGTCACTTGTTAGGAATTCTGATACTATTATATCTTACTGGTTTCTCATCAGGCACCTTTCAAACCAGTCCAGGAGGAGGACCATCATGATGTCCTCAAAGGTCAGCCCTAGAGTTTGTGATGAGGTGTGGAAAGTTAAGGTAAATAAAAGCATTTGGCAGTCCAAATTCTCCCCTCTGAGGGTTACAGATGTACTAGAAAGATACTGTGATTGCTCTATCTTACTACAGTCCTCTGCCTGGATCGGCGCCATTGGAAGTGGCTGTCTGCCAATGAGGTCTGTGATCTTTTGATTTTCTTCTCAGTGTGAACCATCTGCTCTTTGAGTCCTTGCTACAGCTCAACTTTTTTAGCAAGTTCGAAGTTGGCTACACCTTTCTCAGCCTCCCTTGTTTTCCAGAAAACCCTCTAATGTACAAAACCCGGATTGCTGATTACCTCTTGATTTCTCTTTACTACTGAATGATGGGACCATTTGTTATTGATTTTCCTAATGAACCCAGACAATTTGCCACTGATGAACTGAGGTATTTTTCCTCCTTCTTTTAACTTTTTCTCCAAGCCCTTCCTGGGAAATTTCCAGATGCTGCTATAACTCCTTTTGTGAAGTTTCAGCCTCTGACTTCAAAGCATCTTTGGCTATCTCGGGCTTTAGCATGGTTGACAAGAATCTCAGCTCACGATTTCTTTCCGTGGAGAAATCCTTGATTTCCTCTTCAAAAAGGATCTCGCTACTAACACCATTGTTATTATTTTTATAGAGTAAGTAGCCAACATTCGTAGTTGTTCAGACTGATTCTGTTTTAAAAGCAGATATGTATACAGCCATGTACTTTTTGATGTGATGGTCTTTATTTACAAGGTGTACAAAACCCCCTTTCAGATTCCAGGAAAGGTCATGCAAGAGAAAGCATTTTCAGTGTTCACAGATAAAAGTGGTTTTTTTCAGCTGGTGCTCTGTCCCCCGGATTCCATTAGCTGGCTTTCTTTCAAACCCTCAAGTACTTGTCTTGATGTCTCTTCAGCTTCTTTGCTTGCATCTGGCTATTCCTGTCCATTAACATGCAAACTTTTACTAAACAGTATGTATATTAATTGAATTTGTAGACATTTTCCAGCAAAAGTTTTTCACCATCTAACTCAGTTTCTTATTCAGCTTGCATATGGCTATAGGTTTGAGTAGTGACTCACAGGTTTCAGCTGTTTTATATGTGTTACCCTAAGAAGGACTACAATGGCTTCTGTTTCCAGTGTATGAGGGATACATCACCAATGTTGTCTCACTCAGCCTTCACCATACTAGTAAGTTTATGTCTAAGGAGGGCTGCAACAGATTACAGCTGTATAGTCTGCCATAGAACTGCAAAACAATTTCATGCCTTAATGCATTTTCATCCTAGTGGTTTTCTCAACAGCAGTGCTTGGAAAAGAAGTTCTGTGGCATCTAGTGAGTTAAAGTTCACCTTTTACTTGTTCTGCAAGGCATGGGTTAATGGACACAACTGTTCCCTGTTCACCCAATTCCTTGATCAGTCAATGAAACATGAGATTACCAATAGATGCAGCTTCACATTGTGTTTTCATCACTTCCTGTGTCAGTAAGGTATTATGTTGGCTGTAGATGGCAAAGTCTTGAGAGAGATAGACTTCAGGTTGTCCTCTGTGGCAGGAAACCAGGGGCTACCCTTTGCCCACCTGGTTCCAATGGAGGACAGGGCTGAACCCATCAGTCAAGCTGGTGGCACCTCTGGGAAACACAGAACCAGTGCATGAAGAGAGGAGCGAACAAAAGAGTGAGAAACAGTAGGTGCAGAAAACACATTTCTCCTGCATGTGAAGACAAATAGTTACTGTAGGAGGGTCCTGGCCAGGACACAGGATCTAGCTGCTGTCAGACCATGGAAATATAGACCTAGAGACATCTTTTTCCTCTTATAACTTATCTTGTAGTTGTAATCAGTAAAAATTAATTCAGAATGTTACATGCCAAAGGTTTAGACATGACACAGAAAAGACTGAATTTAACATATATACTGCAGTTAAAAATAAATTCTGTAATGAAAATGCTATTTATTGATCAATAGTCATGTGAAATGACCCTTTCCCAACAAGATTACATTTTTACTGATTATTTGGAAAAAGTTGTGTTATTAAGTGTTAGTTAGTGTATGAAAACATTAATATTATTTTTCAGAGAAGCTTTATGGGTCATCCTTGAAGCTTGATTGAAACTGCCTTCCTGCTTTCTCTTCCTGGACACACACACAGACAGAGGGACACACACACTTATTCGTGATGTTTACCTCCAATCCCAATATGACTTGGCTATCACTATGAAGAATTCAATTGCACAAGTTCGGTGGGAACCTAAATGAACTCTCCCTGCAGATGGAATAGTTCTGAGAATGTCTTTGTCCGTGAGCTGGGATACCATGTAATTTTTTTTTATTTAAATCTGTTTACTTTTGCCTTAACTATTCTGGAACTTTTGTTCTGGCCAAAAGCAAATCAACACCATTCAGTCCTTTTTTTTAAATTTCACTTTCTGATGGACTTGTAATAATACAGAAAAGGCTTTTCAAAAATCTGTTTGTTATTATAACTTCACTCTAATTCCTCCCATACAGGAGATGGATCTTAGTGTCTCAAAACACAAAAGGTTCCTAAAGATCTCAGGGATTTAAAGGAATTAACACTGCTTTTGAAAATACCTAGCCAGCCTTTCTATACAAAGAAAACAAAAATAAACAAAGTGCTTTAGGAAGCCTATAATAATAAAAAACTTGTCATTTATTTGTTCTTCCTTTATCCAGACTTTACCCTATTTCTTCTTTCTAAAAGAGTGATGAAAGAATAACATGGAAAATATTTTTTGTTACCTTAGCAAACTCCAAAATTCTACAGAACGTAGCACAGTGTAAGGCATGGGTGAGCAGTTCAGTTCTGCTGTCTGTTTTGTTGCTGCTAGGCTGCTTCCTGACTCTGTTTTCCCCAACTCACTTTTCATGTTCTGAACACTAATAGAGCATTTTATACAAATTCAAGAGACATACCAAATAAATGTTCAGAAATTCTAGTATCACTGGGCATCTGTGGTACCACAATTGTTTGATTGTCCACTTAGTACACCTATCCAGATCGAATATGGTTCAGTCTTCACAGTGTGTAAGCCAAATACAACCAAATGATGGCAAACAATTTAGAGAGTCTTCTCAGTGAGGAGACATAAATAAGCTCCTGTATCTTTCATCATCAAGACTTGTGGTTAGAGCAACGATAAATCTTCTGGTTTTTCAGTTTCATCATAGATTGAGCTAAATATTTTCACTTGTATTATACAAGTTTTGAGTTAAAGAAGAATCCTAGAGTGAAAGAAATTTTAGTTGAATTTTACTAATATATCTTGATTAAAATCCTCATGATCAATTCATGTAATGGCAGTTTCTAGGTAAAAATTAAGAGCAAGTATCAGGCCAAGAGATGTAAAAGACTTTATGATTTTTGTGCTAGAGGTCCTCTGAATTCTGTGCAAGTAGTGCAGAAAAGCATATCCTTTTAGCCTGCCGTTTTTGTGAGCATTTTACAGATTTTGCAGGTTTTGACATGGAAATTACAACTGTACCGCTTGTTGTGCTGTGACAATTTAAAATATAGTTTCAATATAAGTTACACCAGGAGGTGTCAAGGTCTTTGAATATTAATGGTCTGATCTATTATTGCTTAGTATTGCTGTATGGTCCTCAGGTAATTTCATGGCAACTGTGTGAATTTTTTTTTAATTTAAAAATTTTAGGGTAGACTTTTCATATTTCTCAAATTTAGTTGTGCATTACTCCTAAAGCATCTCTATTGGTCATGGAGTAAGGTTATTTTCAACATGAGAAATGGTGAAAGAATCAGCCCTCTCAGCATTGAAAACAGTAATATGATACAGACCTAATTAATAGAATTCTAGAGATATTTGAACACAATGTTAGATACCGTTTTATTGGATAGAAGGTAAGTAGTTAATGCCATAAACTTCCAATGTATCCCAGTTAAGCAGCTTATGCTGAAGATGTTCTCTGTAAAAAAATAAGTAAAACGTTCAACATTTGAAAAGAAGTTGAGAATAATTCACCCTAAAAGTAAACAAAAAGCTTACCCAAAGTAGGCACTGGCATTTGTTCAGAGTTTACCAAGACAGTGTCTTCATCTCTGATGTGGTTGGAAATGCAATTAATTAATAGCAATATATAAATGAACTAAGTGAGTTTTTTTCATATACATAAAAGACCCAAGCAGGTAGTTCACAAAATCCTATTATAATGGAACATACATAAAAAATCTGACTACGTTGCAGTTAATATAACAATTGTGTTTTTCCATCACTGTTTAGGGGCATTAATATATTCCCTAATCGATCTGCATATTTCCCAGGTGTCTGACTTTGTTTGTCTACATCTGCTCACAGATAGGCTGGGGACCTAAGTGCCCATGGCTTGCTCTAACACCACTGCTGTGTTGGCTAGGAGGAGGATGCCTATAGTTTTCCCAAGGAACTGAAGAAGTCTGGTAAGTTTGCATGACTTTGTGGTTCATTTCAAAAAGTGTCTTTATAAAGTTACTGTGCCAAACTGAACTGTTAAGGGACAACGACTCAAAACATTTCCCCCATTTGTGGAGATGCCAGGGTGCTTTGCTGAGGCAGAGGACATGAGCTTTCGGGTGTGCAATGGCTAAACCTGTGATCTGAAAAGACAGAGGGTGAAGAATGGGCTATGAGTGAGGCAGGAGGGGGTCTGTGGAGTTGGGCAGGTGCCTCTTGCCACCCTAAGTTGTCCTCCCTTGCACAGAGCACTGGGCTGTGGGGTTCCCTCTCCTCTCCAACCTGGGGAAGTACTGGGCCATTGACTATGGCCTGAGAGTGTTCATCTCTGTTAATGGCCATAATGGGCCATAACTGACTTGGCTGTGCTGGTGTGATGGGCAGCTGTGCTGTCTTTGAAGGTGTCAGGGACTCCCAAAGTGTCTCCACCCCAGGGGAGGTACCTGGTCATTGCCTCCTGAACCAGAGTGGATATAAACCCAGCAGATTTTGTGTTTCATAGATTTTCCTGGGGATTTTTCCCTGCCACTTCTTTGGGACTTCCCCCCTGACCCAACGAATCCAGTTTGTGACCACCATTTCAACCAAGACTGTGAAGCAACCAAGTCTTGTTGTAGGGCCTATGAGTGGTGAGATCTTCACACTCTTGTCCTTTTTCTCTTTCTTTTCCCTTATGCATGTTCTTGGGTGATGATGCTCTTTCATATTGCAATGCTTTCATGTTTTTATAGTACTATAGATAATAATAAATGAAACTGCTACATACCTGCTTTCCTTTGCAACCAAATTTTTCTGTAATAAACTTGTGTATACTTAACAAACACTGATAACTTAGGGTCATTCACTCTAATCCACCCCAAGGGATCTATTAACAAGAACCTGACTTATCCTCGCCTTTGGTGGCTGGTAACGTTTTTCGGCGTTGTGGTATAGGATCTTCCTGGATATGGTGGAGTGATCAGTGTGCTTAAAAGATATTTTAGGATTTTTTCCTGGTAAAAATTCAAACGAACTTCCAGGGGATGGTGGAGAAAAGGACATTGACCCTCTGTGGGTTGCTGAAAGGTATTATTGCCGAGACTGAGTCAGGTTGTGGCTGTCCCCTTGTAAAATCATAGCAATAATTTTTCTCCTCTTGTTGTTACCTGGGCACATAAGGCCTACTTGAAAGATTTTCCATTATCACCTGGTCCTGTTGAAAGGTTCTCCCCAGGAGAGAGTCAAACTGACCCTCAGAGCGTTAACAGGGAGAAAGACATTAACTCTAGGTGGGTTAATGACCGATTCAAAAGGAATGATTGCCCAGGATGAATCAAATGGGAATTGTCTCCTCCGAATATCTGTCCTTGGTGCAGAATTACTTGTACATGCTATTTTGCCTGTTGCCTTTAAATCAGCGCAGAAAGAGATTGACTATTCAGAAATCCACATATGATATGATAAGAACTTTACAAGAGTCAGAGAAAACATTGCAGGAGCAACTAGAGAAGGAATGTTTACAGTTGGTTGTGGAGGGTAAAGCAGTTTGTATGGAAGAGAAAATTAATCTTTTCCTTCATCTGGCTCTCCAGGAGGCAGAGAAGCTAGAAACAAAAAACTGTGAACTACAGGACATCAACTTAAGTTGCTCTGGACTAGTGAGGGTTAACAAATCCTTGTACCCTGCTGGCAAATTGGAAGAGCTTAGCCAAAGATACCAGGAAGATGAAGTAATACATATGTGTCCCTTCATTAAAACTGAAACTACTAATGATGGCTGGGGGAAGCTCAGCAAACTACCACATGGACTATGCTGTACAAGGGAGAAGCTCTGGCTAAACTTCAGGAAAAATACAGCTGAAGGGCTGATGAATCAGACTTAGTATGTGTGAAGGGTCTCCCTAACCAAATGAGATCGTATTCTCTTGAGTGAGGCTGAAGCAAGAGGTTACTGGGGACCAAGGGTCTTCCTGACTATGAATTGTAACCAAGCATGGACCCTAGAGAAAGGGAAGCTCCTCACACAATTAAAACCTTCATGACTGACACATTGCAGAAAAAGTACAAAAGACTGCATGTCTCCAATTAATGCACACACAATTATTGGACCTGCAATGACATTCCCCTATGGAATTTGAGGCAGATCCACAAAGGTTTTCTGTCTCCGTCTGAGGCCTGCCTGATGCACTAAGAGTCCATGCTAAACAGTTACAAAGTGCATTATGGCAGTCCCTAGGCCTGGAAGAAGGGCCACTAGGAATAGCCTGGTTAGAGGTAGCCCAAGAATTAGTAGCTACTGGTCAACAGCTCGGGGTCTCTGGTACAGGTGGTCCTAAGCCAAAGTTAAATATGTGAAGCCTAGAGCAGGTCCAAAAACCTCCCTTGACAGGTAATTGTAGACAAAATGTGTCAACTAATGGCAGAGATACAGTTTGTGGGTGGAGGGTGTTGCGAAAGGAATTCCTGAAGAGGTAATGGACAAAGTACCCACCGCTATTATGTAAGGCTTGATAAAGAATTGGGATAAGATCAAAGAACCTCCTAAGGGTGACCCCCCTCAGGACTTCAACACTGTGGTCCCCTCAGTCCCTGCAAAAACTGAACTAACCAATTTAACCAGTTCCGAGCTAGCAAACTGGACTCACTGGTCTCAGTGCATGAGATGGGGAGTGCTTGGTGGATTTTTATGAGAAGGCTCACAGAAAACAGACAGGGAGATATGGTAATCACCTTTCCCCTAGGCCCTTTTAAATCCTTGGCTACTTTGGTAAATACTGGAGCACAAATGTCAGGACTTCAGACTGAAGTTGTCACTCATTGTGGCATTAAGCTAGACAAGAAAAAAATATGGGTAACTAATGCTTCTGGTAAATCCCAGCTCCAGTGAACAGCTCAGGTGAAATGCTGGTCATCAGGGGATGACACAGCCACAGAAGCTGGCATGATTGTGGAGCCACTACTGGCTAGCATCTTGGGGTTGGAGCATCTATTAATAGCATCTATTAAAGGGACATGCCTGGACAGATGTCAGAGGGAGAGAATGGGTGTTTGGACTCCCATGTCCCTCTGTTCCTCTACTGTAGAATGCTGCGAGTCTGCCTCCTTCCATAACAACAAATGTGAAATCCTACCCGACTCCCTTTAGGAGCGTGTGAAGAAATTGCTCCAGTAATTGCAGAACTGCAGGAGGAAGGAGTAGTTGTCCCCATATACTCATCATGTAATTCTCCTGTATGGCCTGTCCATAAACCTGTTGGGAAGTGGTGGCTGAAGGTGGGTTACCGACGCCTCAGAGCTAACACTGGCCCTTTAACAGCTGCTGTACCTAACATAGCTGAATTGATTGCCACAATTCAGGAATGGGCCCGTTCAATCCTTGAGACTATTGATGTCAAAGACATGTTCTTTATGGTTCCTTTGCTGGAGGCAGACAGGGATCCTTTTGCTTTTACCTGGGAGGGGAATCAGTACCCCTTTACTCAGCTCCCTCAGGGATACCAACATTCCCCTACTTTGGCCCATCACACACTAGCATAGGCATTGGCACAGATTGCCCATGAAGGAGGAACAAAAGTATATCAGTACATTGATGATATACTGATGGGTGGCTCTGATGTCACCGCAGTGGGCCAGACTCAGACAAGTATTATCAGCCACGTGGAGAGCCTGGGACTTCAAATTTGCAGAGAAACGGTACAGCTTCATTCCTCTGGGGTTAAATTCCTAGTTATATGATGAAAAGGAGGAGCAGTGTATATTCTCTCTGAAACCTTGACCACCTTAGAGCAAGTAAATATGTCTGCAGATAAAAAAGAGCTCCAGGATGTTTTGGGTTTATTCACTCTTTGGAGAAAACGTGTTCCAGACCTCTCCATTATTGCTTGCCCCCTGTATGATCTAAAACGGAAAAGAGCAGTTTGGGGCTGGACCCCCATGCATGAGGAAGCTCTAAACCTACCAATCTGAAGTCAGTTTACATCAAACTTTGGGGCAAATAATCCCACAGACCCAATCCAAACTGAATGGGGATTTGCAATCTTTTGTCTACCCATACATATGTGGCAGCAAGGACCTGAAGGTCACACCCATCCCACTGGGTTTTATTCTTCAGCTTTAAAGATGCTGAGAAGCCATATTCTGTTTGGGAAAAGGGCCTGTTTGCAGTTTGCTTAGCCTGCAGCAAGCAAAAAACTCAATTTGACAATTAACTGATCATTTTGTGTGGGCTTTTTAAAGTTTTCAAACCAGTGCTGTCTGGTACTCCTCCCCCCGCCAGGATAACTCAGAGAGACACAGTTCAGAAATGGTATCTGTAAATTGTTCATTATTGTTACTCTCACAAAGTAACTGAGGGAGCCCCAAAAATATTCCAAATACAAGAACAATCTGCTAAACAACCTGACTTGGCCCCTCTTCCTTCCTTCCAGGTATAAAAACCTGCTCCCCCTTTTAAACCTCACCTAAAAAATGTTTGGTTTGCATTCATCAGACGAGACGGAAAAGTGTGGAAATACTGAACAGTGGCTCTACAAGTTGATTTGGGGAACAGGGTGGTGACAGAAGAAGGAAGGGCCCAGGCGGGGTAATTATAGAAGTATGGAGTGAATTTACCAGGGAATCAGACATTGAGGAAGACATGTACATTTACACAGATTCTTTTGCAGTATTCAAAAGATGTACAGAGTGGGTCCTCTTTTGGGAGCAGAATCATTGTGAAGTAAATTGAGCAACATTGTGGAAAATGAGAAAAATTGGAAGAAATCCTTAATATTGCCAAACAAAAAACCTTTCCTGTAGGATAGGTTCCTGCACACCACACATGGAATAATCCTGAGTACCTGTTGAATAATCAGGTAGACTCACTGACATGATTAGCTAGAGTAGCAATAGGGGGAGAAAAGGAAAAGTGGGATCATCTGTTGGAATGGTTACATGTAAAAAAATGCCATTCAGGAAACCAAGATCTATTTAAAGAAGCAATCACTAGAGGGTGGCCAGTGACTAGGGAACTATGCAACACAGTGATCTCTGCTTGTAGCCTGTGCCACACTCAGCTGAGAGATCATGATCCACTGAAAAATCCACCACTGTACCGGAGACTAAAGAAGAGCTTAGTAGATAGACTACATTGGTCCCTTCCAAATTGCTAATGGAAAACGATACATACTGTTTGGAGTCGAGATAACACCAGGACTAATTCTGGCTGAAGTTGTGCAGCAAGCTGTGGGAGAAAATACTGCAAAACCCCTAAAGTTAAGGTTCAGTTGGCTGCCCAAACCAAAATCTACCCAGTCAGATGACAGAAATGATTTCACTGCTGGGGTGGTGCACGAGTTGGCCTGGGAGAAAGGAATTCAGTGGTCCTTCCACACTTCGTATTATCCACAAGTAAAAAGTATTGTGGAAGGCACCAGTGCGCTCCTAAAGCAAACTAAAAAGCCTCATAACTCTGTAGGTGCCTCCAGAGTTTCCAGAGCAGTAAACAAAATTACTAGTCGATGAGGAACCAGTGGTTGCCCCTGAACTACAGTACTCTGCCCTGAATCTCCCACTATTATACTGGGCTAAAAGGAAGATAAATATCCTGTAAACCCACTCCATTATCTAGGCCAACCTGTATTAGCAGCTACCCTCTGTGCGACTGGTGCTACACACTCTAAAACTCTAAAACTCCTGGCCAACCTTTATGCATGGGTAGCTGCTGATGCACAAGGAAAGGATGACCACATCAACACTTGACAGATTTTTTTCTTTGTTTTAATATTTAATTAAGACCCCAGCTTTTTTTTTAACTAATTTTATGGGAATGTGGGTAGTTTTTCTAGAAGTACAGGATCATCCCTCCTGGAACTGAGTGATGAAGATTTAGACAATTCCTAAGCCAAACACATATCACTGAATCCCACCCAGTTCTAAGGACATTAATAGAACAGGAAGGAAACACTGCTTTTGCGGTATTTCAGTATGACACATTGCATCATTATGACTGAGTCACAAATGGCAAATATTTAATTGTGCCTTTCAAAAATCTGCTTTCCAGTTTAGTATTGGTTTAGATAATTTTCCAAATTATTTCTTTCATTATTTACTGCTTTATTTTCTGAATGAGGAAAGCAGAGGTGGAAATCCCTCAGCTGATTTCAGCAGTGACACTTAACGAGCTATCAAACTTAAAATGTGCAGTGCATGTGCTTCAAATGGCATATTTTTCCAACACCTCTCTTGGAGGTAAGGTGGTGACTGGGTGATAGGCACAACACCACAAGATGTCTGATGGTGACAGCCCTTCTCTGTACTGTACAGCACGCAATGTGTTGTCATACTGTCCGTGCCTTTGATCTGCCCTGGAACATTAAATTCTTTATGGAGAACAATCAGATGCATCATCCAGCCTCCAGATCTGGATCTGTAAAATTCTTAATTAGGGCAAAATATTCCTTTGTATTCACTCTGTGTGATGCATCACTCACTGACCTAGAAAGGTGTTGCATATTTTAAATGCCTGTATCCAGTGAGTGAGGAATGAAGGCAGAACCCCTTTACCCTGGCTACTTTCTTTAGCAGATACATGGGCTGCTGTATGACACAAATTGACTGGCTCAGCTATTGTTTGACCTTGCTTTGACCCTTTAGTTCTCAGTCTGAAGAGAATAGTTATTAACTAAAACATATATGAAGTATGTTTGCTAACTATTATTTTGCCTAAACTTACAGTACTTAGAAGCCATGAACCATTATATTTAATATATTATTAAATTTTATTTAAGGAGAGGGATACAATTATAGTATTAAAACTAGCAGTAAAAGGTCCTTCTTTCACAACCTTTATAAGCTTTTTCCCTGCTCTTGAGTGAAATTGAAACCAGAATAACACTCATTGCTCGGCTGCAGTTTTTCTTTAGGTTTCTTATGTGAATTTTTGTAGTTTCTTCCTCTTGAAATTGAGTGTGTTGGATGGAGAGATTGAGGGCATCAGATGCCTCTTTTTCCTGCATGGGAATTGAGGTGGCAGGTAAGAGCATCCCACACCGTCAGGCAGCACACGAATGGGAATGGGTGAACTTGTTTTGTCAAACAACTAGACAAGAGGGTAATTATCACATGAGGGAAATCATATCTCTTAGCATCAAAGAGTAGCACATAACGGGAGCCACCCGTCTCAAAGCGGAAAAAAGATCTTAGCTCAGGAGTTATTAGGCCTCTTGAGAGAGCTTTAAACTAGATTTTAAGGGTAATGGAGACATAACCAGGCTTGACAGAGATAACATGTGGGAAGGGGAGGACTATTGTGACCACCCTAGTAGCAAAAGGGGACTTATGATGGAGTACCTCGAGCAAGCACAAGCAGACAAAGGTGTAACCACAAGACAGGACTATGGAGCATCCCTTTAGACCCCTACTGAGGTACCGACACAATCAAATATCTCTGTAAAGTACTTGTACAACATATGGAGAATGAGGAACAGACAAGATGAACTAGAGATCTATGTGCAGTCACGGGATTTTGATCTCATTGCAGTTACAGAGATGTGGTGGGATAACTCACATGACTGGAATGTTGTCAGGAAGGGCTACACCCTGTTTAGGAGAGACAGACCAGGAAGGCGTGGTGGTGGAGTTGCCCTTAATGTGAAGCAACACTTGGAATGTGTTGGAGTGGATGATGAGTGTACCAAGAACTTATGGGTTAAGATAAACGGGCACACTAATAAACACCCACTGTTGTGGGTGTTTGCTGCAGGCTATGCGAGCAGGAGGAGGAAGTGGATGAGGCCTTCTACAGGCAGCTAGAAGCAGCCTCCAAACCACAGGCCCTGGTTTTTGTGAGGGACTTTAACTATCCTGACATCATCCTGATGATGCTTGTGTATCCCTTCCAACTGAGAATACTCCGTAGTTCTGTGACATCTGCTGGAGAAGCAACACAGTGAAACACGAACAGTCCAAGAGGTTCCTGGAAAGCACTGATGACAACTTCCTGTCACAAGCAGTGGAGGGTCTCACAAGGAATGGTGTGCTGTTTGACTTTATACTAACAAACAGGAAAGGCCTTGTTGGAGACGTGAAGCCTTGGCTGTAGTGACCATGAAGGTCATGAACCTCCCCAGAAGGTTTGCTAATGATACAAAGCTGGGAGAACTGGCCGATACCACGCAGTGCAGTGCAACCCTTGGGAACCTTCGGAAATCTTTATAGATTGAAGAGTTTGGCTGAGAAGAACAATCTGAAGTTCAGCAAGGGCAAACATAGGGTCCTGCACCTGAGGAGGAATAATCCCGCACATCAGTGCAGGCCTGGGGCTGACCTCATGGAAAGCAGCTCTGTGGAGAAGGATCTGGGGGTCCTGGTGGACAACAAGCTGTCCATGAGCCAGCAGTGTGTCATCGTGGCCAAGAAGGCCAACACAATCCTGGAGTACATTAGGTGAAGAGAGCTGATCCTGCCCTAGTGAGGCTGCGGTCTGGAATACTCTGTCCAGTTCTGGGTTCTTCAGCACAACAGAGACGTGGAGTTCCTGGAGTGAGTCCACACAAGAGCAACAGAGATGATCAAGGGACTGGAGCATTGCTCTCACAAGGAAAGGCTGAGAGGGTTATGCCTCTTCAGCCTCGAGAAGAGATGGCTGAAGAGGGACCTCATCAAAGTCTGTCAGTATCTGAAGGGAAGGTGTCAGAATAATGGAGCCAGGCCTTTTTTGGTAGTGCCAACCAATAGGACAAGAGGCAATGGGCAGAAACAGATGCACAGTACTTTCCACCTGAACATGAGGAGGAACTGGTTTACAGTGTGGATGACTAAGCACTGGAACAGACTGCCCAGAAAAATTGTGGAGTCTCCCTCACTAGAGATATTCAAGAACCATCCGGATGCAATCCTGTGCCATGTGCTCTGGGATGGCCCTGCTTGAGCAGGAATGTTGGACCAGGGGACTCACTGTGGTCCTTTTCAACCTTATCCATTCTGTGGTTCTGTGATAACTTCTCCTGAAGCAAGAATTGCCCATATCTGTAGGATTATGGATTTTCCTTTAGCAAAGATAAAATACACAGCGAAGCTGTCTTTCCCTCAGTAAACTCACCCAAAACAATAGCAATATTTGCATCTTTGAAGTCTTTAGCTGACCAGCTGTTACAGGTCTTATGGCTGCTGCTCTGGACTCTTGATAAAAAATACATTTTCTCTATATTGATGCACTCACAAAACTGTAGGATGCAAATCCTTCCATACTTTCTTCACCAGAGGCTTGACTTGAAGGAGCCAGACTAAGGGGTTACTTCAATCTGTGCCGTTGACGAGCCTGTGGTGTGACCTCTTCACTGAAACTGTGAACAACAGGACAACTAGCTATGTGAATCATAATGATGTGACTGAAGAAGGTGTATTCTCATTGTATCAGCAAATGCAATGGATGACTTTGTAGTATGGTCATATGTTGGCTTAGATTGCCAATTTATTTCATAAAAAGCAACAGTGATTCATATTCATCATCCAAAATCTGCAGAAACTTAAGTGAATGTGTTGATAAAAATGCAGCTGCCAAGCACTCATAAGTCCCCATGGCTGCCTGGACTGCTGTACAGGCCACTGCAAACCACTCGATATCAGCTGGCACTCCACAGCATGTATGAGGCAGAGACAGCATCAGTGGGGCATGGAAAGGTACAAGGGACCCCATTTCAGGGATAGAAAGATTAATTTTTAACATGTATGGGCTCCTACCTGCTTACTTGAGTACTTTTCCCTCATTAATTTCTGGAGAAATTAGGTTCTTAGGCATCTGTTTGTGTTTTAGCAGCTAAAATATTGAAGAAGGTGGCAAAAGCTTCTCATCCAGCAGTGATGAGCAGGTTGCTTGGCTTCCTGGAAGGGATGCTCAGATAACGGTAAAGCTTCATGTAAATGAGAGGACCTTCTTGCTAAATATGCCTACAGAATCAGGGCCTCTGAGGGGGAAGAGCTGCAGGAAAGCACTGGACACAGTACAAACAGGGAATCCTACTCTCAGCTGCCAAAACTGCAAATCTGGAAGTATTATTCGTGACTCAGAATTGCTCATTATCCAGAGATTCTTCACATGTGCTGCATGTACTCCTAGGGTGGAGGTTTTAAAGTGGAGAGAGGAACGGAACATTTCCTGGGGTTCGTTGGAAATAAAAGGTTATTACATTTTTATTTATTACTCTTGAATAATACATATTTAGCAAAAACTTAGCCCTGAAAACACATTAAATGCAAGCAAGATATGAAAAAAAATGAAGGAGAAGGAGCAGCTGAAAACAGTGTAGGTCATTGCAGCTGTGTTGGAATCAGAATGGTTCTGTCATGGACTAATGAAAGATATGTGAATAATTCATTTCATATTTATCTTTTTTAAGGTCATGTACAACATCTATTATCATAACATTTGAGTGTCTCACAGTCTCTGTTGTTATCTTCACATTTCCCTTGTCAGATCCTATTATTTCCATTGTACAGCTGAGCCATCAAATCAGCCAGCAACCCAGGGAGGATTTACCCTGCTTTTATACCATTTACAGCATCTAAGTCAGACTCAGCCCTTGCCAGGAGTGCCTGTACTCAGGAGGGAATGTCAGGTCTTGCCAGAAGGTGCCTGAGATATACCTGACTTTTATCAACATTCAGGAGGACTCTAAGTGCTACGAGTTGGATGAGGTGAAAGTGAATCTCTGGGATTTGCCCACAATCTGACAAGACGCTTGAAGCAGGCCATGAAAACATTCAGCCTTCTAGTTACATGTCACTGACCTAGCTGCTTCTGCTAGCTGTTTTCTGAGAAAAGTTTATGTTGTTTTATAAAGCTCAGGACAATCTACGTGTATTACCAGCTTGACCAGATGCCTTTGAGCTGGCACTGATACATGGTTAGAAGATAATAAACTATTCTCCAGCCAGCAGACTGCATGCTGTAATATGTTATCCAGTACAGTCCAGCATCTCACTGCAGCTGGAAGTCTATTACTGGCTTGCTCACAGTGTGTCTTTTTAAAGGCAGATAAACTGTAGGCTGCTCAGATTCTTTAAACGTGTTTTCTTCTTCCCAGCTGAAATAAAAGCTGGCCAAAATTCAGGCTTACAGAAACACCAGTTTAAGTCCAAAATAAGTCTTGAAGTTGTGTTATTTAAGATTTGCATCCATGTTGTCAGGAGCAGAATTTAGATTGTTATGTTTAATCTAGCTTGACTCCTTCTAATTCTTTCCTGCTGGGAGGATATTAAAGCTTTCAAGAGTCAGTCTTTGTTCCAGTTTGGTGGTGTACCCATGGTAGGTTTATAATTTTTATGTTTCATCACATTAGAATGACAACCACATGCTGTAGGATTTTTCCCCTCATTACACAAACCTTCACTTTGTACTCTGCTGAGCAAATATCTAGATCTTGTATCAGGTGAGTAAAACTTAATGAGTTTAAGCATAAGTCCCAACTTGCTTAGATTGATTCAAACCCCACTTTTCCAATTCATTCATTCTGGCTTCAATATTGCTCAAGACTCCAAAATTCTTATGAGCCTTGCAAGGCTGGACTTCTTCTCCTTACTGCTTGTATTGATGGTTTTTGGCATAGTAAAAATTTTATTTTGAAAAGAAAAATACTTTGCATTAATATAGCTCTTAAATTTTTACTATTCTTAGTTTAGGTTTTAAGTGACTTGCCCAAGGCAACAGAAGGAACCAGAGACAAGACTGGGTTAGACACAAAGTCTTTCTGGCTCATTGACCTAAGCTCGCACCTTTAAACAAGGCTTTTCTTTCCAGAACAGTAAAATTCCTCTTTCAGGAATTTCTAATACTCTTTCAGTGTTAGAAAATAAATCCAGTAGGTAAACTTCTAAAAACAGTGAGTTGAGCTCATTGAGATTTGACTTAGAATTGCCCAGGTCAAGGTAGAGATCAGCATCATTTTTTCCTGCCCAGGACTTGGTTCTAATTTAATTTGTGTCCTTTTATATTGTCATCCTTGTTTTATATGATGCAGAAAGATGTGATGTTAGTATTTGATTAATTTTGCAAAAGAGTTGCCATTTTATTTACCATCACTGTTAAGACTGTGTTACTTATTTCTATTCTGAGTTTCTTCTGTGTCCTAATGCAGCCTTTTAGACTAATACCTATTTAATTGAAAATCTAATGGCTGGTGGTATGTTATGGATATGATTAGATTGATTCTTAATTATCTTCTGGTTAAGCTGAACAGTTAAGCAGGGCTCCTACACTCCCTCACTGTAAAGTAAATTTCCAAATTAGCTATTCATTCTCAAGGTTCTTTCTGCAATCTTCTGTGAAGTATCTGCCTATTTTTACAATTGTGTACACTAGAAAAGACAGAGTGGGTGAGAGGAAACTGACCAAAGGTGAGCTACTCACTCAAGAGCCCTATATGTCACTGACGAGAGACAGTCACTTTGAGGACAGAATTAATTTTTCAGTTTTCAGAAGTCTGCCCCAAATGAATCACACCATAAAAATGCCCATTTCCCACTCATTACTGTAAGGAAACTCATGGTGAACAATTCTATGTGGATGATCTGATTTAGGTGGTATTAATCCTACTTAATATTCCAAAATCCAGGCGGACTCTTTTGAGAAGAAATAAAACAATTTCCTGGTAGAGATTCCTTTAGTAAGAAATACAAGGATTAATTTAGTATTCTTAGGTGTGGTGGGGAAGCTTAGCCCATGGTTTGTGAGATGTTTGCAGCTTTTGGGGGTGAGTTCAGTTTGTGGCCCTTCAGTACTTTCTCTGGGTCAACTTTAGAGCTGATTGAAGGCTGGGCAAGTTGTGCTGCCAGGAGGGCGGCATGCTCCCTGGTGCCACCTCTCTGGGCAGCCCAGAAGCCACGTAGCCCTTTGGCACCAGACACACAACCAGATTTAACCAGGGAGACATAGAAGCTGAATGCTGCCGTGTGTGAGTGCCTCCCAGCTCTGCTGCATGCACAGTTGCCCAGCACTCCAAATTCTCATGTGTGCTTGTCTCAGCCTACTTGCTGCACACATGCACGCTTGTCTCAGACATTTGGCAGGTGAGGCAGCTATAGTGGTGTTTCTTTTCTGCCATCCTCAAAAGGTATGCAGCCTGTCCAGGCAGATAACTTGGATGCTGTTGTCTACCCCAACAGCTGATTTTCTTCCAAGACCATGTAGTATCTTTTCTAAGTTGTTGCTTGCCAAACTGAGCCTTCATCCTCTTTAAATATGGCCTATGTTCTTCTCATACATGCTTGATTTTGTATTTGTATACATATAGCCTATGAAGCACCACATAACTCAGAATTTACTTATATCAGTGATTTCTCTCTTTTCTGTCTTCTATCACTGCTCCAATATTTGCATGGGCTGTAAATTTTAATGGTGGGAATTTTATGTTTCACTTCAGGTTATGGGTAGAAGAAGTCCAAATAGAGGGGAACAAAGAACAGGTTGTAGAGCAACTTTAGAAGGAACAGCCATTCTCTGATTACAGCTGTAGGTTAAGGCTTATCAGTCAAGCCATTTTAACCTGTAGGTTAAGGCCACACTTACTTGGAATCATAAAATCCTTAAGGCTGGAAAAGACCTCTAAGATTATCGACTTCAACCATTAATTCAGCACTGCCAAGTTCACCAGTAAACCATGGCTCTTACCACCAAAGCCACAAGTTTTTGAACATTGGCTGGGATGGTGATTCTACCACTTTCCTGGCAAACCTGGTCCTTTCTGTGAAGAAATTTTTCCTAATACCCAATCTACACCTCCGTGTTGCAAGTGAGGCCATTTCCTCTTGTCCCATCTCTTGTTACTTGGGAGAAGAGCCTGACCGCCACCAGGCCACAAGCCTCCTTTCAGGCAGTCGTAGAGAGTGATAAGGCCACCTCTGAGCCTCTTTTTCTCCAGGCTAAACACCTCCAGCTCCCTCAGCTGCTCCTCACAGGACTTGTGCTCCAGACCCTTCCCCAGCTCCCCTGACCTTCTCTGGNTCCCATACAATTTGGTTTCGCCTATGAACTGACTGAGGGTGCACTCAATCCCCTCATCCAGTTCATTAATAAAGATATTAAACAGAACTGTCCCAAATATTGAGCCCCAAGGAACACCACTGGTGAGTGACCACCCACTGGCTATGATTCCACTCATCACCACTCTCTGGGCCCTGCCATCCAGGCAGTTTTTACCCCATGAACTGTGCACCTGTCCAAGCCATGAACAGCTAGTCTCCCAGAAACTGCTGTGGGAAACGGTGTCAAAGGCTTTACTGAAGTACAGATAGACAACATTCACAGACTTTCCCTCTTCTACTTTTTCACATTCCATCCTTTTCCATAGGCCGTTTAGCTTGTCACAGAAGGAGATCAGGTTGGTTAAGCAGGACTTGCCTTTCCTAAACTCATCATGGCTAGGCTTGATCCCCTGGTTGTCCTGACATGCCATGTGATGGCACTCATGATGATTTGCTCCATAACTTTTCCCTGCACTGAGGCCAGCTGGACTGCTTTGAAGTTCCCCAGACTCTTCTTCCAAACTGTCTTCCAGATGTATTGGTTTTCTCAATCACAAGTTTATGTAGCAGCCTATCAAACCTCTTCCAGAATGATCACATAGAGCTCCAAAGTTTTAAACAATTGCTTATGAAAGGAAAGTAGGCAGACACACAAAATATTCACATTTTCTTATAATTACTTTGATTTGGAAGAAAAAACTGTTCAGTGACTTTTAGTAGACAAATTACCTTTCTTCTTAACAACCAACTTAATAGCATCCAATTATATAAACTGAAAAATAGTGTAGACTATAGTGCAGATGAAATCCAGGTAATGGAACTGCTGGTTGGATTTCCACAGTCTGGCTGGCACAGCCATTTAAAAGCAAGGAGTAAAATTGTAGTGGTAAACACAATTTTACTTCATCTGTGATTATTCGAGTCCTCTGATTCACTGAGATTATATATTTGAACCCTTCCATCTGTACTATTTTACATTCTGGTTGCATTAATAGAGCTGCTGAATACAATTAACACCTGAAATTACTTGGCTAGCCAGACATTACACAAATACTTTTAGTGAGAATCCGAAGTGTTCAGACAAATCGCAGTTCAGACTTGTTCTTCCTAAAATGTAACAAACTTTGTTCCATGACTCTAATTTCCATTAGCTGTAGTATGAGTAAATCAAAATCCTCATAGCCTTTCACACAGTGATAAAAAGTTCCCGAAACACGATAGTTGTGTAGTGTCCTGTAGGTCTGTCTCCCATCTGACCTGAGAACTGAGCAGGTGAGTTGAGGACTCACAGACATCTTTATTTTTCTAGAGGTTAAAATTTTTCTAAATGTTCTTTCCCATTCTCTTGCTTTCCCTGCTGATGTTGTAGTTCCTCATTTTATAAAGTCTGTGCATCTGGAAAAGTTATATAGTCTACATGTAAAAGCATAGCCCTATCTTTCCTAACGATATTGGAACTAATCAGAGCTATTTCCCAAAAATCTCTGAGCATGATTAAACAGAGCACACTAAGGAATTTTTCATGCAGAATGGGAGACTGTTCAAAGCACTGTCAAAGTAAAGATACTACTTCAAAGAGAATAGATGGGAAATGTATATTTGATTTCCACATGGAATGGAATGAGGAACTGAGCGGTCCCTAGACCAGCCCTAAGCTGGAGGCAGGATCTACAGCACTGCACTTCCAGGTATGTCTGTCTGACCCACTTATGGTTCACCTATCTTTTCTTCATCTGTAGTGAGAGTGCTATGGAGTCTGGTATTATTTACAATATGTTTGCTACACCTGTCATAGATTCAGTGGAGATTTAATTCTAATACAAGCCAGCACAGGTAGAATGTAAACAGCAGAGAAACATTACAACTGGTTCTTGTTGACAGACAGCCTCCAAGTGAATTTGGATAGCTGTCCTAACTAAAGCCTGATCCACTCAGAGCAGAGGCTCAGTAGCAACACATTAGCAACACACTGTTTAAGAAAGAATGAAAAAGAATGAAGCGAATTCTGGCAATTTTTTTGCCACTCTGCTCATTACACCAATGAAAATTACTGGGTATAGAATCATAAAATGGTTTGGGTTGGAAGGGATCCTAAAGATTATTTAGTTCTAAACACCCTTGCATTAGGCCAGGTTGCTCAAAGCCCCATCCAACAGGGCCTTGAACATTTCCACAACTTCTCTGGGCAACCTGTTCCAGTTCCTCATCACTCACACAGTAGAGAATTTTTTCTCAATATCTATTCTAAACCCACCCTCTTTCAGTTTGAAGCTATTCCCACTTGAATCAAAAGCTCCTAGTACAGGAGAGATGGATATAAAGATGATTTAGACTTTTGGTCATTTATATAGTGACAACTCCCTCTCTCCTCTTATTCCTCATTCCCTAATTGTCCTTCCCTGGAGGTTCCACAAGTATTTCCATCACAGTGCTAATTTTGCATCTTTTGGCAGGATCTTGCATGATGCAGTCTACATTCCAGAAAAAGAAAAACACTGGTATTCATAATTGCAATTTTGATGAGCTGTGTGGCAGCTAAAATCATTATGGGTGAAATCTGATCTAAGCTTCCAGACCACAAAAATAACATGTCTACATTTAAGTAGGGAGGGGAACACTGATTCACATTAAATACAGCTTGAATCATACAAGAATGAATGCTTCTTGAAGGCTTACAAAGTTAGGTTAATTATTCGCTTTTAGTGTGCATTTTGATTTCCCATGAGGTTAGGAAAATGTAGAAATACTGTCCTAACCACAATAATACCTGTCTTCACTATTTTTCTAGCCCACAGAAATGCAAGAGGTCTCCTTGAGAATCCTTATCCCAACAGACTTCCAGCCTTGTTTCCAGAGAGTAGAGGGCAGGTAAGTCTGCTTAACATTCAAAGTTTGTACGCATGTCAAAACCAGCTGCAAAATCTGTAGATGATGTAAATCAGCATAATTCCACCGGTTTAAACAGAGATGCATCAGCATTCACTAGCTGAGCATCTGGCTCCTCATCCCAGCTATTGTTCCAGACATGTGTGCACAAAATATTTCACGGTATCTTTCTGACATTAATAAAGTTTTTCCTCTTACCCCGTCCCTCACTATACTTTCTAAAACAACTCTCTTACATGTGTTTGTACTTTACAGCTATCATTTCCATATAATACCCATTGTTTTTATTTTAACTATCAAGCTGTTTCTAAGAGTACATGAGTCATTTACCTAGGTGGGGAGAAGTGTCACATCAGATTGTGTTATTGATTTTGACACTGATGTATAGCTTTAAGTTATATTTCTGCTATTCTTTTATAAAAAAATTGTAGATAATCTTTTTCTTGCACAATACACGAGTGTTTTCTTAAAATGTATATAATTACAGGCCAATACAATTATATTTACCAGCTGGCCAGACTTTCACATAACAATAAGCAACTTTCCTTTAAAATGTCTTCACAGTTTTGAAACACACTTTTTCTCAGCTGGTCTTACCCCTGTGGAAGACTAACTCATCTCATTTCATACCCTGGTTACAATACTTTTTGGATGGAGTTCAGGAACAGATTCTCATTCTTAAGATCTGTATCCCAGAGCAGCACTCTCACATTAATGTGAAGCATGTGGCTAAATCCCTTGAATGACTCTGAAAACATCAACCATCTTTTTTTTTTCTTTTCCTTTTTTTTTTTCGTTTGCTGGCTTTGCTCCTACTGTTAATCAGAACTTTTTCCCCAGTATTCTTTTAGAAAATAAATAATGGGAAATACAGATTTGAATGAGATTTGTCTGATAGTTTTCAGATTCTATTCTCCAAATTTCTTTAGAAACCCTTAAGAATTTAGTTTGTGCCCAACTCCACTCTATTGTTACAATGCTAACAGTACGTATAAACTGACTTGGTTAAAGTCGCTTCAGTTGGGCTGTCAAGCTTTAATATCCCACTTTGATTGCAATGTAGGCACACCCACAATGTGGGAGAGGAAACAGAAGTAAAGCAATATGCCCAAGATTACAGAGGAAGCCTGCAGCTGAGCCAGAAAGGAACTCTAGACTTGTGGCTTCAGGACCAGCGCCTTTTCTTCGCTTCCAGGAATTTGTAGGAAGTATTCTACCTACCAAACTTCAGGCAAAATGGGATTTTTAATTTTGGAATTTATGATATATTTTGTTTTGATTCCTCTCACATTCTGCCCTTTCTTGTTTTTTTTTTGTCGTATGAACTGTTTGCGGACATTATCTGCTTAGCTTATCTTATTGTAAACTAGGGATGTAGAATGCCTGCAGATTTTTTTCCTGTACTTTAAAAATTATATACACAGTTAAGACTAAAACATTTTCTTGCTGTTTTTTATATTTTCTAAGCCTGAGGCATCCTTTAATACCGTAGTTTTAGGTAGTAAATAATAATTTCCTTCATTTTCCACCATGATTAATAAATTAGAACCAGTGTTTATGTCAATTTTAAAAAAATGTGATAAAAATAAAACCATCTACAGTGGTCCTTAGGGCTAATAGGAAAAAGTAGTGAGGAATCATCCTCAGAGATTGTTCAAGAGTGATGTAATTTTGCTGGTACTCAGACACCATGGGAAAGAAAACCTTGGAAATACTTAAATATAAAGCTCCAATTGATTTTAGGAAAGATTGCACATTAGGGTGGAATTTGGCCTTTCTAATTCGCAGTTGTCTTGTGATCAGACTCAGGCTTATTTCAGCTCCAGCTACACACTCTGCCTCTCCAAAGGCTCACTGCCATGATCCTTTCCAGGACTGCACAGGAGGGGCATTTATAATGCAAAGTGAGGCACTGTGGCACAGTTTATTCCCAGTTCTGCCATTGTCTACCTGAATGACCTCAAACAAGTCATTTTACTTCCTGAGTTTTTCCATCTGTACAGCACTTTTAGATCGGCAGAGGAAATATGCTGTATAAAAGTAAGGAATTATTATGGACATGGTTTAATGAAGTTATTTGTTTGCAATCAGTTGCTTGTATCACACAGTATGTTTATATTGCCTCTTTACACTTCGCAGAAACATTTTCCGTCTCATCAGTAGTAAGAACAGGGAGGACGTGACTATGAAGGTGAGTCATATGATCCTCTAGGATACAGAAATTATATCAATTATGCCTGATAATCCTTATTACACCCATCTCAGCCTTCTGGGAAAGAAAACTCTTGTTTCAGTTGGTCTTTTCTTAAGCAGCGGGAATTTCCCAAGTAATGTTATTTAAATACCATCTCTAAATACCCATGCTAGTTCCCAAGACTGCCATTTGTTCTGAGGGTACAAACAGCACAGCACATGCATGTCTCTGGATCAAAGCAAAGAAATGCCTAAAGGTTTAGTTTACTGGCAATACCTAGGTAGTTCTGATTCTCTCTCCACTTTCCTTGGGGGCTTATACTCGCAGTAGGCAGACTACCTGGAAGACCACAGCATGTGGAAATACATAGTGCAGCGTAATGTTATTGCCATGCAACAGCTGTCCTTGTTACTTTTATTTAGGGTTGCTGGGCAGGCAGAGATTTCAGGGGCAAAGCGTTTAGCCATTCACCTTCTTCCTAGTAAACTCACAGAGCAGCCAGCAATAGCAGAGCATTGAGACTCCACTAGCCAACAGATCTTACTCAGAAGAAGAAAGGGTGTGTGGCTCAGCGAAAAATAAGGCCTTCATAAAATTATTTTATTTGGATCCTTGCCTACAAAAATCTCAGAAATAGTTGATATTCCCAGACGCTCCTTTGGTCACTAAGATAATATCCAATCTTGTTTAAAGTTGTTCTCACTAGGAGGATGTTTTTTCTCTCATCTCACAGAGGACCATTTCACAGCCTGGTACACCTCATTCTCCCATTAATCCCCCTTTCATTTTCTTAGTATTTTCATTGTCCTAAAATAATTCCTTTCCTATCACACACCTTTTAAATATTTATCCATGCGGTCTTTTTTTTTCCCAGTTATGACAGATTTAGTACTTAATCTTATATATTAAAATAAATTCTGTTCTCCCCTACTCTTATTTTATTGTTCCCTTGATCCTCTCCAACACACTGATTTTTGTTCAGGACATAAGTTCCTAAAATGTAGTGGAGTATTGTGAAAAGGACTTTTGCCATACTGCCCACTGAAGATGTAACCCTTGCCTATGCAATTCACAGCTGCAATACCCTTTCGGATGTTATGTCACGTTCCTAATGCATTTCTCACTTTCTGCTCACTTTCACCTCTGGAATTCCTTAAAATTACTGTTTTCCAAATTCCTCCATTCATCTGAATGTGCTTTGTCTTAAATTCATTGGCCTCATTAAAGACTAACCCTTTATTTCTTTGCTCCTGTTCTTTTTCCAAATCTCCTTGGATCCGTTACTGTTATTTTATATCGTCAATATTTGCAACACTTACTTTCATATTATTTGGGCTCATAGAGGAGTTCCATTAGATGGAAATGATCAGCAAAGAACAAAAAAAATCAAGTTATAAAATGTAATGCTATGAAAAATCCTGATTATGTTATCTTTGATGAAGCTTGAAAGTTTGCAAAGCTCATGCTACAAAAATCAGGAGGATGTTTATTCTCACTACAGACAGGAAGACTGATATTCAGAACAAATCCTCTGTGAAAATGGTTTGAAGCAGAAGTATTTTCCTGATGAATGCTTTCTGATTAGGGAGTGGTTTTGTGAACATGAAGCTCTTGTTAATCTCCTTGGGACACTTCTTAAGCTAAAAGCAGTATGGTCAGACAGTTGATATGTCAATTGCATTCATATTGAGAGATTTTAGCTTCTGGATATTTCCAACATATCCAAAACTAAGGAACAGTTCAGAAGTCTTTGTTAAAAAGGTTTGGAGAAAAGATCACATTGCATACAGCAGCTGTTTGTGTGGATTACCTAGTCTAGCCATTCTGTCAAGGCTAAAAAAAATACTGTCTGAACTGCAGGGAGAAAACAAGTCACTGAAATATCAGTAAAGTAAGGGCATGTTACAAGCAGCATGGCTGGACTTCCTCTGCCAAGCTCCAGCTTGGGCAAGTAAGTAGGACAATTCTAAACAGAGACCTTGTTTGGCTGTCCCATTTAGAGGTATTTTTGGAATGAACAAGCTAAAATGGTTATTTTCTAGCTCTGTTGTAGAGCCTTCAGACATGTATTGCTTTTCACTGTATATTTATAACAAATCATACAAATCTATATACAAAGCTTGGAGTTTCATTTTTTTACAGTGGTGGACTTGGCTTTGCTGGTCTCTGTGGCCTTCCTTCCTTCCTCCCTCTCTTAGTCGCTTCCTTCCTTCCTCGCTTCCTTCCTTCCTCCCTTCCTTTCTTCCTCCCTTCCTTCCTCCTTCCTGCCTTCCTCAAAAGCTTCCTAGAGATAACAGATATCTTGCTTTACCCTTCTAAAATCTGCTAAGATACATATTTATCCTGGAAGTCCTCTGCACTCTGGTTACTCTATTCCAACATAGAAAGTTTTGGGGTTTTCTTTATCTCTCTCTAGCATCCTGGTTTCCATTTCTAAGCACTGGCTTTTCTTATTTTCATGACGAAAAAACAACTGATCACAGGATTTCTGCAACAGATCTAGACCATCTGCTGTAATGACCTGAAGATATGACAATGACAAAACAATAATTAAAATATGCCTAGTGACAGTCTCTTGAAGCTAGATGGCGCATGGTGAAGCATGTGGGGAAATATTCTCTTTTATACATGTTAATTGGTCAGAAATACAGTAAAAAAAAGTAATACCCACTAAAGTGGCTTTAATTCAGAATATTTTTGAGTTTTTGGTTTGGGCTGAGATTTTTGTTATTGTTGTTGTTGTTAGTTGGTTTTGTTTGTTGGTTTGTTTATTTGGGTTTCTCTTGTTTTGGTTTTGGATTTTTTTTTCATTTCCATATGGAAGTACACATATCACTGGTTTCAAACCCCCTTTACTGAAATAATAAAGAGGGCGTGGCTCCCTGGACTCAGTCAATGCTACTTCTAAACCAGCTGAAGGAAATGAAACAACCCAAGAAGTTCTCCTTCCATCAGAACATGACTACATGGTACATTGACAGTACATGTAAGGCTGATGTGCCACTATGGCTGTCATGGTCTGAACCTAATCAGTCCTGAACCCCCCAAATGGGAGCAGTTGTATCAGCTATAACAACATTTTAGTTGGAAGGAGGAGAAGGAGTCACTTGTCTTTTGCAAGGTTTTGTAAAGAAAAATCCATTAGTATTTTCCACCAGTCACTTTTTGAACCTGAATCATCTGCAGAGCTCTAAAAATCTAAAAGAAGAGGTTGCAGCCCCAGAAGAAGCAGCAAGGACACTGCTTTTTGGCTTGTGCAGGAACAGCAGCCAAGGGCTTCAGTCTTCCATCTCTATACATGAAGAAGAGTGATTTATACTGCCTGTTTCATGTGGGTGCATTTAAGATATGCAAAGGTTTGTCAAGTTTAGACCAGCCCTTAAGCTTTCTGGATTTGCAGTCTACTGGAGATTTCCCAGTGGACATTCAAACCCTTCGGAAAAACATCCTTTAGTAAGTTTTCAAGTCACCTAACAGAAGGCTTATTTTTCATATCTGCCTTTTGTTGACCCTTTCCTCCATCCCAAAACTCTGGAGGCAATAGTATGAGCATGACTGGATGCAGAAAAATAAATTAATTCCCAGACTGATTGTATCTGATTTTAGGTACTGGCACAATGTTGCCAGGTAGAACTGACACACTTTTTCCCTCTTGTCTAAGTCTCAGTATCATATTCATAAAATGTCATAGGTCTAGGAAAAAAAATGTAAACTTCAGGCACTGATGAGTTGGTTGTAAAAAATCAGTTATTTTCTTAGAGATGCATTTTTATCAGCTCCCTTCCTGGGGTTTTTGGGGCACAGATCATTGATGTCTCACTAGAGCTGTTAGGACATGTATAGATTTCCCTCTTATTGTTCATTACAAGATAACATAACTCTAAATTGGGCTGGTGATTCACCTCCCCCTGAGGGGCTGCAGTTATAAGAGAGTTAATTATTCACCTTCCAGTCGTGGAAAGATTCCATGCAGCTGTTGGTATTGGTCTGTCTTTTCTTTACCCAACCACACCTACTGAACATCAAGGAACTTAGTGGGGGAAGGGGTTGGGGTTCTTTTTTCTCTTTTTTTTTTCCTAATTGACCAGGCAAGATTCTCATCTGTGTGTGACTCAATAGCTTGACTATGAACTCAGATTTCATAGTTGTGGAGAAATCTCACTGAACTTTCACTTACCTCCCTGAACTTATGCTCCCTCTCTCTGTTTTAAAAGAAACCAAACAAAACAAAACATATTTTGCACTGGATGTGGCTAACATTCCCCGATCTAATCTGGTCTGCAGTTCACATTTTGTGTAAGAGATGTATGCAATATTAAGCTCCACTCAACAGGACTTACCTCTAGGTCTGTAAAGTCATACATTACCACTCCTCTATTTTCCCCACTAGCTGGCCACTTAACAACTCAAGTCATTAGTGGGACCCCTCTACACTTGTGTTTTAATTTCATTTGCATTACACAGCCAACTCTCCCTCCTGAGTCTGTGTTCAAAGATGCAACACACCTCCTTTCTGCTTTGGGTTTCCAATAGCACCGTACCAGTGCCAACACAGGTAACTATCTCCCTACATGCACATGTGCACACACGCATGCACGCATGACCTCTACATTGGTTTGTTCTTCCTATTTCTGTCCTTGTCAGCTGTGTCTGCTTTCACTCAGCACTTAACTCTTTCCCCATCGGCAGCAAACCTAATGATCATTTAATGGCAAGTGCCATTAAACAGTCCTGGGAGCAGAGGTCAGAATCTGTAACATTCTCCTGGGCACCAGGCTGCAGCAACATGCTTTCTCTTGTGCTCTACATCCTTGGCTGACTTGGTCTTAGACCCTTTCTGAGTCTGCTTAGTGACAACAGCTTTTCAAAGACAACCATTTCCTTCAAAGTGATTTGTGGTTTAAATCAAATAGCTAAAGTATTCTAAAATACAGTTGCCATCACCAGCCTCTTGAGAGACTGAATGAAAGCACTTGTCTGGAAGAAAGATTTTTGGGGAAGATGGCTGCAGTGTCCCAGTCCTACTGTCTCCTGCTGGCAGACCTCACTCACCTCAGTAGACAATCCTCTGTAAAGCCCCTTTCTGGTAGTTTGGCTTTCCCCTGATCTTTATGGGCTGTTTGATGTGTCTCCTTGACGTGGTGCAGCGAGACAGGCACGTACACACTTGGTGTCTCCTGCCTGGGCTGTGTCTGGCCCCCATGTCTCAGCTGTGCCTGTTCCCTGGAACAAAACCTGTCTGGGCTGTACTCCCACATGAGACATAAACCGAGCATAAAAAAGGAAGCTTAAAGTGTTTGTTGGAGTAGGACAATAGTAGTACTGAGATTTAAACAGAGAGGGAATTGAGATGAAGACTGACTGTAGCAGAGTATTAGATCCTTCCCTGGGAGTCGTACTCAAGATGTAACTCCCAAATCAAGAAGAGAGGATCTAAAAATCAGTCTTCTGTATTCATATCACGGACCACTGCTAAATTAACTGTATTAGTAGTTAAGCGAGCCAGAAAGTCTTGCTTCTGGCTGCCTTTTGTGGCAGGACTAGTCCCATCTGTGTGCTTTGAATGGATCTGTCTGCTGGGCCCTGTGTAAGGAGAGGAAGGAAGAGTGTTTTTAATGCTGGGTTGAAGCAGGTAGCTCAAGCTTATTACAAGTTTTACAGTAGAGCGTAGCCCGCTAGTGTGTGATTAAGCACCTGCCCTGAGATTTTGAAGATTAGTGTGATACCTGTGTATTATACTTGAGAGTCTAACTTGGTGGTAAAATATCAAAGTATTTACTTTTTAAAAAATTGATTACTCAAAGTTAGATTTTCAAAGGTATTTTTGTCCCTGAAAAACAAATAGACCTTTCATGAGTGTCAGTCGGGATTAAATTATTTGAAAACTCTAACTTTGGATGAATCACTTAAAATGTCTTCTTGTCACAGAGTATTTTTGTATTGGTAGATTTTTTGTTAAATAATGTTTCCGAATGCTGCTAGTGCATGTACCATTCCCTTTACACAGGGCCTACACATGGCTTTTCACCATTCTGGTTTTATTAGTTTTATTTATTTCTACTACCTTCTGTTTATAGTTCCAGTGTAACCAGTGAGGAGAAGCTGAATGACCATCTTAGCTGACTGTTAAATACTTACATGCACTTCACTGTAGGACCCTTGTAAAATCCTGTTCTCTCAGGACATTATAAACCGCTGCCTAGCAACTCCCTACTCTGGTAACACAGAGTATAATAAATAGAGATGGAGGGCATCATAAATTAATTCAGAAAAAAATGTGTCCAGAGAACATAATATCAAAGTTGCCATAAAACATGTTCACACTTAGCTTCAGTGTCATCTTATTTTCCATTTCACATATATGGATAATATTTTTTTCTAAGCAAATAGAAATTTGTATATGGAACATATGGTCTGCTAGGAAATATAAATGACTGTCTATGTCTTCATCACTATTACACTTTCATTGGAAGGTCCAAACTCCAGAAAAAAACACATATAAATGGATAAAAAAATTGAAACTTTCTGCTCCAAATGAACTTTCAGCTCTAAATAATTCTAGCCCATATATTTTCATCATCTGGATCAGGCTGAGGATCTGATCTATCAAAATACTTCAGCTCTTGACTGTCTTTAACTTCATGACTAATACTATTGACTCCTAAGGAGCTACTCACAGCTATGTATTTGTATATACATATACATATGTATAAATATTTATATATATACACATACTTACTAAATGTATATACAACACACACATATTTAACCATATGCATTTAATTATATACACTAATAAACATCTAGATGCATTAATGTATTAGCAGAATTTGAGCTAATAACAATTTAAGCTTTTTTTAAAAAAAGTGAAATTACTATTGTGTTCCAAAAGGAAGAGCGCCACTTCTTAGAAGTTAAAGGACAGCCATCCCTGAATATTTTAGATGAACGGTGAAGGTTCACAATAAGCATTTTTTTACTGCACAACTTTTTTTTACTGAAAGTAATGAATAGGGAACTCATTAAACTTGCCCAGTGATTCTGGCTTTTCTGAGCTGCAGTGAGACACAAGTGTTAATACGATAGATTTTACTGTTAAATACGGTTGTGGCCATAGCAGAAAATAGCTTGGAAACCATGCATATAAAAGGTTTTTAAACCTAGACAGAAAGCTCATATGACAAAAGTGTAAATGGAATTTGTGTTACCAGATGTGCATAGAGCTGCTATTATTTCTTCTTCTACATTTCTCCTGCTGTTACAACTTCTGCCATAGTGCCAGTAAAAAGTGAGTCAATTAATGATGATTTAAGAAAGTAACTGGGAGAGTTAGCAATTTGTTTAATCTTGTTTTTACACTAATGATTGAAAAGTACATATTGGCTTATAAGAATGCTGTATATCACTGCATTTTTCCAATTCAAAAGTTTAGAAGTAGACTGTGCCCAGTCTGCATTATAAACACTATTCCCACATAGAGCAGGTATCTTTCTTGACCTTTCCCAGTCAGTTCCATATCAAGGGAGTCCATATATGATTTAAGTGCTCATACAGAACTTCTGACTCATCCACTAGCTGACCTGTGTAAAGATCATAATCTCAAGAACTGAAATACTGACCCTTGATTCAAGCTCTCTGTCAAACAAATAGGAGTGGTTTTCCTAAGACCTGCCCAGAATGTACTGTTTATCAAAAATTAAAGCCAAACTGCTTGCTTCAAGGCAGTGAGTGGAAGTCCTGCACAATGTCAATGTCTTCTCAGTGCAAGACATCTTCTTTACAGCTAAATGTAACAGCAACTGCTGATCAACAAATTCTTCTTCTGGCACAGACTTCTGTCATGTGTTCTTTAATTGCCTCTCCACACAGGATAAATAAGTGTGGTGCCTTTAATTTTTCTGCTTTCTTCTTATGACCAATGATGGATTTCCTATTAATTGATTATCAGAAGCCTCCCTACCAGTCAAGAAATAGGATCTTCACCACAGGCATCCCTCTACAATGACTCAGTCTTAGCCTTTACCTGTTATTAATGAAGAATACTATCATAACTAATAATAACAATACAGTGATAATAACAGGGCTGATAATAATGAAAATAATTATAGAAAGAGTAGTAGCAACAACTAAAAACTGCAGCAAGTAATAAAGCACCAGCTCTGAAATAACATTATTGCCAAACCCCCTATATTTTTTTAAAGAAGAAGATATTTAATTGGAGCTACGCAAAGGTTAGAAAAGAACGTGCCACTTGCTGAAAATGAGAATTTATTGAATTCAGCCCATCTGGACAAAGAAATGGTCAACTTAAGAGTAACTCAAGGCCCAATCAGATGTAGAATAAAAACAGAAAATATTTATGAAGCACTTAAATCTTGCATTTAATCAGAAAATTTCCCAGTATCTCTGTGTTACCATGCAGTAGTGTGGTTTGTGCCAGAGGTGAGACGATAGTACCGTCATTACATGGATGGTCATTACCATCTAAACAGAGGTGGTCGAAGGTAGATCCTTGTCATCACCTGAGCAGGTGCCAGGCCAAGCATGAGTTATGACAGGTCTGATACAAAACTTAGGGAGATTGTTACAAAGCACAAGTGGGAAGTTTCATGTATCTCTGCTCTGAAAATTAACAAATATAAACACTGAGCTACATCTTAATTATGGTGGCACATTTCCCCTTCACATACATGCTACGCTATTCCTTTTAATGATTGTTTGAGGCAGATAGGGAAAAACTGGTCTAGATTAGATAGGCTAGTTAAATTAGAGATATCACAAGGTCCTTGTGGGTTATGGGAGATGGCAAGCAGACAAAATTAATTCTTCTAGACTTACAAATAGGACTTTAGTGCAGTCATGATGCATATGGAATCAAACATAAATTAATCTGGTAAGCCATGACAGTGTGCTGACACAGACTTTAGCTTAGGCCATGCAAACTTTCCTGAGACGTTCTGTGCTTGCTTGAGTGGGTAACACATCCCACTTTACGATGCAATGATTTCACTGCTATTGGTTCAAGTAACACAAAGCCTGTCAGTCATTCCAGCGCATGACAGATTGTGGCTGGGGCATACTGCACCCCAGTGACGCATAGCTAGTATAAAAACCTGGTTAGAAAATAGCAGCACTCAGAGAGGCCCAAAATCACACTGCATAATAAACCTGTCACAACAATACCAGAGACCATGGGAGGAAAAGTTGACTTAGACCTTTAACTATTGCAGTCTCACTCTTATAGCTCTTGCTTTCTCACTGTTATCAGATATTTCACACACAGTCCAAAGTTAAAGTAAGTTTCGCAGAGCCCAGAAACACTATGAAAATGTAAAATCAACTAATAATTAAAGGCTCTAGTACATTATGTGAAACATCCTCACTGAAACCTGATGCAATTTTCTCAAAACTTGTGTGTATATGTATCATTTTTATTCTGCCTTTTTTACTTTTCAACATTGCAACTGAGCAAAGGGTACAGTGTGAAAAAGTAAAAAGTTATTGAACATAGCAAAACAGCGTTAGTTTAGAGGGTTTGGAAACTGTGTGTACACAAATTACGTTTCAGCCTCACTGTCCTGGTTTGAGCCTAAGCTAATTCACTCATCCTGTCCTCCCCGCACCAACCTTTTCTCTTACTTTTTTACACTTTCACAAGTTGTTTTTCTGCCTATATAATTTTTCTTGTTTTTAACCTTAATATATATTTGCTGAAGTCTGGACAGTCCCAGTACACTTGCACATGGTAAACATGACATTTCACAATTCTCTCTGTGCCTGGATAGAGAAAACAGGCTATTTCCTGAAAAGTCAATTTCACTAAACTAGACCGTTTGGGTTACTGAAAAAAACATTACATGGAAGGGTCCTCATAAGTGTAGGTCATACTAAAAGCTTTCTTTTCTGCTGTGACAGTTATTGGTGGAAAGTGCCCTCCTTGCAAAATACTGGTTTTGTCCTTTTGCTGTGTAAAAACGTATAAAGCAGAAATATGCTAGCCAACACATTACTCTTTGGTGGTGAATTTGGCTTCTGTACACATCTACAAGGCAACTTTGAATCAGGCATACCTTAATAATTTGCAAAATATTTATCATGTTTTTAACTGATGTGTTATCATCAATGATTTCAAAAAGATGGTTTTTGAAGATTGCCATGCTTTGGTTTTCTGCGGCTTGACATAAACATATTCTTTCTAGTCTCCTGAATTTCCTTTTTTTTTTGGTGTTTGCTTAAAGGCACATCAGCCAAAACCTGTGGGTTTGTCTGATGGGAAACTGAAGCAGTGAGAAACCTCTGACATCTGCAGAATTTCAAGCTGGAAGAAAAGCTGGGATAAGTGGTGTTTGCAGTCCAGTGCAGGCTGGTGCTCCTTGGCATGCTGGCTGGGTGCCAATGCAGTAAGACACCTTGCACCTTCATTGGTATGGGTCCTGCTTCATTCAGGCACCAAGAGCTTTTGTTCCTCAAGCTGCAGCCAGAGCACAATGCAATGCAAAATCTTTTGTTACACATAATGCGTGCTTTTGTTTCTTTTTGTTTCTTTCCCTACTGTTCTTCAAATACCTAATAATGCTGCTGTTCGAGGCCAAGGCTGATAGAAAGAGCTCGCTTTCATCCCCCAGAAATGAGCCTTGCCACATGAAAAATTCCCCTGTCCTTCCTTCTGTAAAGCAATGATGGGCACACAACTGTTTGTAGATGAACCTTTGCTTCATTAGTAGGGAATAGTAATAAATGCAGAACCAATGCATGTTATTGCATCTAGTCCATAGTCAACCAGCCTTAGTATCAGCATAGACAGTCTATATTTTACAGATTTAAGCACTGGGAATGTAGCAGCCTGCAAAAAAAGGAAACTTGGATATGATCCAGAATATTTATCTGCCTTTAGTTTTTTTAGAAAAGTGAAAACTTGTTGTATTTCAATTAACTGTCCCCAGAGAATGTTCCTAAATAAATGCTAAATTTTCAAATCAGGAGTTTAAATGCATAATAATGGGAAAATAAATAAGAACGAGATCATATGAGGTATTTGTACATGTAAGACACAGTCCATACTGAACACACAATTTGAAGAAGGGACACGCATGAATATTCCATGCTTAACTGAAGCTGGAGGTTTCCTGGACCATTAATTTCTCCTCCTTCCTCATTCATCCTTGTCCTTCTCCAGGCTGCCGTGCTTTGTCCCTAAATCCTTTGGGGGTTTCTTTCTGTATCTGAGGGGGGTGGACTGAGCATAGCAGAAAAAGACCTACATCTGGGAGAAGCCCTCACACAAACGGGTGCTCCTTATTCTTCTTGCAATCTAACAGCAAGCAGTTATTTTTAACACACTGTATATCATAAAGTTTTGATAACTGTTTAAAAGTTATGTGTTTTTGTGACTGCTGGACAGGAATCCAGCCATGACCTTCAGATGAAAAGAACCCTTTCTGCCTGCTGAATCCACTTTACCCTGAGACTGAAAGTAACCAAGACTGATAATCCCTGGTATATATTATTTTAATTGAAGGAAGATCAAGCCTTAGGCGCAGGATACATCTTCTAAGACTGTCAATATAATTTCAGAATCTCAACCCATCCCTTTCCAAATTCCTTACAGACTTTCATGCATCAGTATTTTGACTAGAAGGCAGTAATTATTTAGGAGTAGAGCAGCAACACAGCAGTCAACAGATTAAACACCAAAACAAATCAAATAATGCATATCCAGGCAAAATTTCTGGGTGTATTCGGCTGTCAGGACATCTGCTCATAGACTTTTCTGGAGGACCTGAATGAAGATCCAATAGTTAAACTGACAAAAATTCCAGCGACAATGGTCAAGACAGTTTTGTAAAACTGAGTATAAAGCATAATTTCAAGATGTAATATGACTTTTTTTTTTACCAAATCCCCAGACTATAGCTTGTCTTGGAGCAGAAGTTTCCTATATATCTCAAATAGTACAGCAGTTAGAGCAGAGCTATTCCAGTCCTGCAGATGCCAGGTGTGAGGGCTGAGGCTCTGAGGAGAAATCAGGCAGTAGTTTTGTGGCTTTTTTTTTCTTTTGTTTTCGCTCATTTGTTGGGCCTGGGTGGTGTTTTTTGCTATTTTGAGGATGGGTTTTTTTTTGTTGTTTTGTNCAAAAGGAGAGACAAAGTGGCATTTTCAATTTGGAAAAAAAGCCAGATCTTCCAAGTTTAATGTGGGGAAGCTTTTTTGATGTATTTTAACAGCTGTTTTTATGACAATGACTTAAAGAATTGTAAGCATTCCTCACTCTGAAAACAAATTATTTGCAGAATTAATACCCTTTTTCCCAAAGCAAACTGGTAGAACATAATAAAACTGGAATGACATGCTTTAAAGGCTTACAGGCAAACTCTCTCATGCGGACTTGTATATTTCACTGTAACTTTTTGAAAGATTAGTTGATTCAGCTATGTGTCTAAGAAACGTCTGGCAAGTAGAGTATTCCAGTACACATGCCAGGTGAAGAAAGGAAACCCAGACTACAGAAAAGAAACTAGAAAAATACCAAATTTCAAGCATTGAGCAGAGAGTCAGAAAATTAGATTTTAAGCATTGCCTAACCTAGTGGGCCTTGATCATGGATGGGAGCTCTGGCCACTTTTCTATAGCAATTAAAAAGTGACAAAGGCAAACAGAAGATGACAGGAAGCTCACCACACAAAGAGATTGGAGCAACCTGTTTTCATTGCTCGGGAGCACTGCGCCAAAAGTGCTCAGGTTGTGAGGTGAGGGTGGATGACAGACCAACCTGCCTACACACATGACAGGGAGGTGGAGAGACACTTAAAAAAATGTTCTTCTGGTGGCCAAAATATTCTAATGAGACAATCAGAACTTCCTGGTAAGAGTGTAAATATGTCAAAGCCAGCTTTGTGGGATACCGTACCTTGGCAAAGATCTTACAATGATTTTGCAGGGGGGAATTAGCATTATGCCTAGCTGCAGTTAATGATTATTTCATATGACCAAAGTGGTACATATGACAATGATTCTGGCAGATAAGACAATTGAAAGTATACATACTCCATATGGTTTTGCATAAGGAAATGATATAGGATTGTGATAATCATTTGGGGCTCAATATTTTTTTTCTGGGAAATATAAAATTTTCCCAAAAGGTCTCTGTCAGTTTAGCTTATTGCTTAGCTCTACACGTTAGCAAAACTCACATAAAGGCATCAGCAGAGAAATACAGGTAGAGTCCTTAAAATACTGCAAAATTTCTTTCACTGAAAGGTCAGTACCATGTATCACTAGAAAGAAAATATCATCGGAGTAATTTTTAAATTATAGTAGTGCTTTAGTTTTATATGGTAAGACCACATGCATCTAAAAAACCCCACCAGACCAATAACTAACAGAAGGAAACTCAGTGAATAAGAAATTCACAAAATAATCTTCTCAAGGATAAGTAAAACAATATTTTATTGACTGGTTTTTACTAAATAAGCAATCTTTTGTCTTATTTGCATCTTAGTCAAAGCCAATTTATGGTCGAATACAGTGCTTAAAGAGACTGCTGAGCTGAAATACTGACATCAAGAGCATCTCTCAGGAATGAATGTTATGGTCAGCAAAAGAATTGTTTAAGAAACACTCGAATATTCAGGTAAGAAAAAGACATGTAGCCATGGACTCATTTGCAAAGTTCATAATAAATCAGTCTGGCAGTCTCAGACCTTCAGCATCCATCACCAATTAGACAGTCACATCCTTCCACAGCATAAAGCACCAATTTGGAATAGTGGTCTCTGTGGGTGAAGCATTCTACTTTCAGGAACTTGTTACTGAACTTCTTACTGGAAGTGATCAATCTGAACCCAAACTGACAGTGTTTAGATCAAACCATAACCTGTTCCAGGAACATGTTCCATCTTAGGAAGGATGTCTGTGAATAAATACTGCAGAATGTAATTGTTCACGTATGACTGTACGCATTGCTTAAAAATGAAGGTTATTGGTAGCTAATAAATGCCTGAAAGCAATTTGAAAGCATTCAGACTGAGATAAATTATTTCCAAGTATTCTTTGATTTAACTGCCCACATAATTTTTATTATAATTAAATTTAATTAATTTTGCAACTGTTAAAATTAAATATTTCTCATACTCTACCTTTAAAAGATATTTCATATTCTTACCATTATTTTTCGTCTTAAAAACAACCAAAACTCATGTATCATTGTACCAGTCCTGGATTACACCCCAAGCCTTGAGCGAAGGTCTGGTAGCTGATGTGGTAAGAAAACACATGAACCTCAGCCCTCAACAGCCACCAGGCAGGCTTGAAGACAAACAGTCCTTACAAAGGTGGAGTAACTTAGTCTTCTATTTTCCTTTCCTCTTGCAGGATTTGGGATCCCCATTAATCACCTCTGGCTAGCTGTCTGTTTGGTGCAGAATCTCCTTCCTTGTGGCTTGGACTTCCTGAACTCACACTTTGTTTCTACTGCTTTAGATTACGCAGTGACTGCTTGTAAGTCAGTGTGGAATGAAGCAGTTATTAGAAAGAGATGCTTTTTCTAATTGTATTGCTCCAGCAAGTGACTAAAAGCAGACATTTAAATGTGCAACAGATGAATGAATGTGTCTTGGGATAAATATCTTATGAACTGGAAATCATCATCCTGTCCTTTCCAAACAAAATTTCTATCTGCTTATGTGGTGAACTTCTGTGGTTTGTGGGCAGCTGATTTGGTAGGAGTTACGAAAAGCTCACAAAGCTAGCATTTAATCTTTGTTGCCTCACAGCCTTTATACAGACATTCATTCTTACATGTTGCGTGGATATATGACCAATGTACATGCAGTATTTGAGACCAAATGTCTTTGTAAACATTAGGTAATGAAAATTATACTTTGAAAACAGTTGACACCTTACAAATGTTAAATGGAAATTTAGCACTGAATTGCGAAGATCACCAGGAGTGTAAAGTCGATAGCAGGCAGATATGTGGGGGTTTTTTAACATTCCTGTATTCTGGAATCTCAGAGATACTTTACTTTTTAAAATATTACTATTTTGTGGCTTTTGTTTCAAATTAACCAGTTGAAGTTGCAGCTCTCCATATGCCTTCTGAGGTGCTGTTTCTGCTGTATATACACATCCAGTTCCTATTGCAAATTTGCTGATGTATGTGGACAAATTGCTTATCATAGAATTTGCAAGGCTTTTAGATACTTACAACGCAAAGCAGCATCCAGTTAGATTTTCAAAAGCTCCAAAGTCAGTTTGGGATCTAACTCCTGCTACATACTGAGCCCCAGTAGGCTTCACATACATTTTATGGTATGTGCCATTCCCCCTCATTCAGCCTGCCTGTGCTCCTAGGGACACCAGGGTTAGCTAGCCTTTGGAGACAATATCAAGGCGAGGTTGAGAGTCACATAAATACTCTGTTCAGTTCTCTGCCCTGCAGCCAGCTTCATCATGTACTTCCATCCATTGTGAGATTCAGTTCATCATTGCCAGCAAAACTTTTTCACATTCCCTAAAGGAAAGAGGAGAAAGTAGCAAAGAAAATACAGCATGTAATTATTGTATTTACTTAACACTAAGGACAGACTCCTTTTAATATAAGCTGCATTAATAAGAGACTATAGTATAGTTATCAAGTTGTAGAATGATACTGTAATGATTCCAGTTTCCAAAATAAATGAGAAAACTTATTAACTAGCTTTACCCTTGTCCTACAAAATATACTTTGAGCTGTTTCACATATTCTTCAATTAATGAAATTTTGGATCGTATCTCTTTGTTGGAGTGATTCATACTCAATACTTTGAATCAATTCTAAGAAATTAATGCTTCTCTGGTACTTTGTTGTGAGACAAGGTATCAACCACAGTTGCATCATATTAGTGATTCATTAGTCAGACTTCTGATGCTGAAGCCAATCTCGTGACATTTGTATGGAAAACTTCTGTTCTTTGTTGGTACAGTAGCTCAAACAGTTCAGTACTCGCCAGTTTTCATTTAACATAACATTAGTGACTCATTTGTTTTTTCAGTTTCAAGTCTGTTTGTCAGAGATTCGTGAATTGTAGTCTTCTTACCTAGTGATTCGGTGTCTCTAAATTTTCTTCCGTCTTTCCAGGTAGTGGTTATTATATTTAAACTTGACTGTTCAATGCTGTGTTAGAAGGACATCCACCATTTACCAACCTGTTTGATGTAGGGGCAGACAAGAGGGCTCAGCAGTGTTTTATTTCAACACCCGGAAAGAGGTTCTGTGGGGTAGCATTTTGACTACAGGTCCACCAGTTTACTAAAATGTAGAAGCTGTAATGGCACCAAAGGCAAGCCAGGGAGTCACAAAGACGATAAAAAGAAGATGAAAGTTTCTAACATTCAGAGGTTTTTTTGGTTCAGTCTTCTTCACTCTGACAGCACGAAGGTGCTTCTTTGTGCAGAACAGAGGAAGAGACAGACACATCAACACAAGTGCAGTGAAAGAGGGGGGGTATAAAAGGCATAAAAGGAATCAGAGAACACGCTGTAAGGTTGACAAGGATGAGTAGTTTTGGATTAAGCACATCAGAAGTACTAAATGCAGTCAATAGCACTTTATGGCAATCCATACAGAAGCCTGTGACTTAAAAATTGAGTTTTAATAATCCAGGCTTCCTACAGGTATATAGCTTAGAAAAGGCAGGTCAAAGAAGACATATGCCCCTGCTCTGATAAACAATTCCGGCAAGGTGGCAGCAACTGATGAGGAGAAGGCTGAGGTACTCAACAACATTTTTGCTTCAGTCTTCAGTGGCAACCTCTCTTCCCACACCTCTTGATTGGTTGGACTGCAAAACAGGAACTGGGGGAGTGAAGTGTTTCCCACTGCAGGTGAAAATCAGGTTCATGACCACCTGAGGAACCTGAATGTACATAAGTCTCTGGGAACTGATGAGACGCATTCCAGAGTCCTGAGGGAACTGGCTGATGTAGTTGCCAAGCCACTCTCCATGATATTTGAAAAGTCGTGGCAGTCCGGAGATGTGACTGCAAAGAGGGAAGCATTTTATCCATCTTTTAAAAGAGTAGAAAGAAGTGCCTTGAGAACTACAGACCTGTCAGCCTCACTCCTCTGCTGGGAAGATCATGGAACAGATCCTCCCAGAAGCTGTGCTAAGGCACATCAAGGACAGGAAGGTGATTGAGAACAGCCAGCACAGCTTCACCAAGGTCAAGTCCTGCCTGACCAACCCTGAGGCCTTCT
>VZTF01007524.1:70641-120748 GCA_013397755.1 Cnemophilus loriae
TCTCTCTAAATTGGAGAGAGATGGATTTGAGGAGTGGACTATTATGTGGATAAGAAAGTGGTTGTACAGTCCCATACAGAGGGTCATGGTCAGTGGTTCAGAGTCCCAAAGGACATCAGTGACAAGTCATGTCTCTCAGGGGTCCGTATTGGGACCAATTATATTTAACATCTTCGTCAATGACACAGACAAAGGGCATCTTCAAGTAAATTTGCAGATGACCCCAAGCTGAGTGGTGTTGTTGATACACCTGAAGGATGGGATGCCATCCAGAGGGACCTGGACAAGCTAGAGAAGTTGGCCCTTGAGAATCTCATGAGGTTTAACAAGGCCAAGCCCAAGCCCAAGGTGCTGCAGCTGCATCAGGGCAACCCTCGGTATCAACACAGGCTGGGGGTGAACAGATTGAGAGCAGCCCTGCCCAGAAGGACTTGGGGGTGCTGGTGGGTGAGGCTGGACATGACCCAGCCGTGGGCACCCACAGCCCAGAGAGCCAAATGTGTCCTGGGCTGCATCCGGAGCAGTGTGGGCAGCAGAGCCAGGGAGGGGATTCTGCCCCTCTGCTCTGCTCTCGTGAGGCCCACCTTGAGTGCTGCATCCAGCTCTGGGGCACCCAACATAAGAAGGACATGGACTAGTTGAAGTAAGTCCAGAGGAGGCCAGGAGGATGATCAGAGGGATGGAACACCTCTCCTGGGAGGAAAGACAGAGAATTGGGATTGTTCAGCCTGGAAAAGAGAAGGCTTTGAAGTTACCTAATTGCAACCTTGCGGTACTTGAAGGGAGCCTACAAGACATGTGGAGAGAGAGCATTTTCAAGAGCATGTAGTGATAAGGACAAGGGTGAATGGCCTGATGGAGGGTAGGTTTAGACTGGATATTAAGGAGAAATTCTTTACTGTGAGGGTGGGAAGACACTGAAACAGGTTGTTCAGGAGCTGTGGATGCCCCATTCTTGGAAGTATTCAAGCCAGGTCGGATGGGACTTTGAGTAACTTCATTTTGTAAGAGGTTCCCTGGCCAGGGCAGAGGGGTAAAACTGGATGATCTTTAATATCCCTCCCAATGCAAAATATTTTGTGATTCTATGAGAGTCAGAGGTTCCAGGTGTTAATTGCAGTGTGCTAGCTAATGCAAAGTATTTCATTTTGATCCCTCCAAAGACCAGAAAGGTGAAAGGTCCAATAAAAGAAGGGTGTCAGGCCCCCATGCAGGGTATTTATTGTGCTTTGGTTAGATGTTGCTCTGATTTGACTTTTTCCCTGGGGATCTTGGAAGGTATCATACTAGTATTCACACTATCATTCAGGGTGGACTATTAATTTTGTTCTGACTGACACAAAGGTTCAATAATTCAAAGGTTATTGTGAAAAATTGACATAGAAAAACTCAGAACAAACAGAGAAAAATGGAAAATAAGCAGATTTGTCCTTCAAAGTTTTCTGGACATGGAACCCATAAACCTAGAAACTTAAATGCAGTTTTTGTGCTTTCTCTGGCATTATATAAAGCATAACACCAAATCTATTTTATATTATACAGTTAATCCAAAATATACCCTAAAGCAAGTAATAAAATGGAATGCACTTAGACACACCCAATTACACTATAAAACCAGAATGCTATACAGCAATTAATCCAAGGTAATTCATAAATCTAAGCAAAACCACTGAGAATTAAACATGATAATTTTGATTTGGCATTTAAAATACAGTAAAAATAAAATATAAAACTCTAGGGGTACATTTTGAAAACTCATCCTTCTGACTTGTACCAGTAAATTACAAAACCAAGTTGCTGTAGCAAATGCAAAATTCTACTAAAATAAGTTATGTCACAAACATGTTTCCTTCGAGTGTTTGCCTACTATACTGTGCTGACTTGTCAAATACGTAGATCAGTAAATAGCATACATGGCAGGGGCTTTCTCTTCTACTGATTCCTGCCAGGAGCAAATGTCTCGTTTTGACATTTGCCAACCTGCATGCTCCTGCAAATCGGAGACATCTGAAATCCAGAGATTTGTGTGTTTGGGCCAAAGTCCATTGGAGTCAACGACCCTCTAACCATTGACTTTTACAGGCATCAGATCAAACTAGAGTTTACCTAAACAGCAAGAGCAAGTCACTTCAGGAGTAGTGTTGCAGCCAGCAATGGTGAAAGCTTCAAAACATTCCCAAACACCAGGACATGGACACAGCAGTCTTGGGTATGAACCTGACCTGTCCACCCTCTGCTTTTGAGAGCAATTCTGAGGCACAGTTTGGGAGTTCAGTGATCCAGAGACTGCTTCCAATAGACAGTTTTCATGCAGCCAACATGTTTTGGAGGCAAAGGCATAGTCTTGAGCCACATGGGGCCAGTTGGATTTAGTGCCTGGAAGCTCCCAGGCACAAGTGTAGATGGAGTTGCTTTGGGTCAAAAAGTGACTCTCACAGAGAGTATGATTAGGTGGCCATGGCCCAAACTTAGCTGAAGGCTGCATCTCAGGGTCATATGACCAGTGTCTCAGCAATCCTGTCTAGGAAACAGAGTAGAACTTACAATGGAAATACTATTCCTCTCAGTGCAAAAGATATGGTAAAAACAATGTATTAAGAAACTGAGACAAGTAATACTGAAGTGTGTTGCCTACTCGAACAACAAGCCTGTTGTATATCCTCATATAAAGGATGGGGAAAATTAACATATAATTGTTGGTCCGTAATCCAGCATGCAAAGATAAGAAAGTATGAAAAGTGTGTAGTGGCTGGGAAAAGCTGATCGTCACAAGCCAGTTAAAAAACAGGGGAGGTCTGTAACACTGAATTGGCATTTGAACAGCAAGAATCTTGTGATAGCAGCAAGTTGAACTGCAGTGATCAAGCCTACTTGTTGGGAAAAGTTTGCAGTGATAAGTCCGTAGCAATACACAAAACCTCCATTTGGTGTATGTGTGAACCACATAAAGCAATCCGTAAGCAAAACCCTTAATAACTCTTAATATTATCTCTGGTGCCTTTATGTATAATGATCACACAAAGATGTGCCTTGATCACTGTAAGCAAGCAGCGACACAAGCAGATGAATGCATGGATTTAAGTAGCAGCTGAAGAGACCTTTGTGAGGGACCACTCTGCTCACCTCCACTGGAGGCTGCTCACTGTAACCCCGGGTTGGAGACAGCTCTCCTGCAGTGTCTTGGGTGTCATGGGCTGACACCATCAGACTCTGCTGAGCTTTGAAAGGGTAAAGCCAGTGCTACCGTGCACTGTGGGCTCTACAAGCACTTTTGGAGAATAATAGGACCAATATGGCAAGTGCTGGAACTTGATCACTTAAGTGGGGTTTAGGGAGTTCAGCGCTTCAATATGAGATGGTAAGGTCTGGCTAGGCCTGGCTGGCATACAAGGAGCTCAAATACAGACTCAGATTTACCAGATTAGATGTTGAAGGCAAATATTTCATGATTCTTCCTATTTAGCTAGGACACCAAATTTTTCTGTAAAATTGATTACACTAGTAGGATGTGGGCCTAAAATAAAAACATATTCCTTGGTGAGTGGTTGGACATGGGTAGAAAATCACCTGACTGACGTCTGCTATATTTATTTTGGAAAGTGGTTCAAGAGCACCCTGTCTGATACTGGTGCTGGCTGGCACTCCGCAGTAGCAGTGCCAAAATGAATGGAGCCATTTTTTTCTTTCCTTTTCTTCTTCTTTTTAGTATTTTTTTTAATGTGAGGGAATCTTGGCAGTAATTGGAGAAAGACAATACAATAAATTGCCTTTTGAATTCAAATGGTCAGTCCTATCAATTGCTTTGTTGAACAATGACACACTTAGTATTTTGACTAGGTAATATGATGAGAGGAACTAATAGTGCTGCTGGGAATAAAAAATTATGGCTGCCTGCACTGAAACAGGTGGTATAAATATGTTTCCAGTAATTCCATGGCTGTATAAGTCGTAATGTAATTACAGAGTTCTTTAGATGTCACAGCTCTATGAACTATCACCTGTGGATTCATTTAAAAAAATTGCCTCCCTCTAGTAAGGGCAAAATCTTCTGAAATAACCAGCAAGCACATATGTCTGCTGGAGTCTGTAGCAAATTAAGATATTAGTGGGTTATGATTTCATGGATGACCATTTTGACATAGGCATCAAGCTAATGTTTTGACATTTTGTACCTGATAGTGGATCCTTTTGTCTCCTCATTGCCATGAAAAGCTGATGAGTGGTGACAACTCAAAGACACCCTTGTGTCTTCTGAAGAAGTGGAAAAGGAGATGAGGCATCACTGGCAACTACTGTGTGGATACCAAAGCATCCCCAGCTTTTCACAGGGCTTTTGTCTCCACAGGCGGTATCTACGTAATAATTACTTGAAACCTTTTATCTTATGCAGTTATTTTGTGAGTGCTATATGATCTGGCAATGTGCTAGTGAAGTGCACAAATGACAGGCAACAGCATTTAATCTAAGTTAGGACCAACACTTCAGGGTGATACTACATCCTACACATAGGTGTAGCATCAGTGATATAGAACCCCTCTTCATAGCTGGTCTTCTTACAGCTGCTCTTCAGGATAGATTTTTTATTTAAAAGAACATCTTGACCTCGTGCTAACTCCTTGTACCACAGTGAACATGAAGTTTCTCCATCGCTGAAGTAACTATGAGTGCTGAGGGCTTTGTCTAGATGATAAAATTAAAAGTGAGAGTTTTTCAGAAAGAGGAAATAGCATATCATCTCAGAAAAGAGCCTTTGGTGGCCTATGGGATCGTCTCTCCAATCTAGCAATATTATCTGCTTTCATCAGAAAAGGTAAAATAAGGTAATCTCTCCCTGCTACTCTTGCTTTCCTCTCTTCCCTCCCTTACTCCCTAACCGAAGAGCTTTTCCGAGCTTTAACAGACACCTATTGAGTAAAATGCAAAGCATCATCTGGGAAACAGGCAAGTGATTTTGACCTATTGTTTTCTTCAATGCTAAAATTAACTTTGAGTATTTCATTTAGTTTTCTAAACTATGTGTTGCTTTATATTGATTTTGCAGTGTGGCTTCGGGGTTCTTTACACATCTAGATGTCATTAACTGGTTGACCGATATTTAAAGAGAGGGAAACACTCACTGTTTTCTTGTTAGCTCTCCAACAGGTACACATGAACTGCTGTACTCATCAATAAGGACACCAGAGCCAGGCAGGTCATCAATGTTTGGCTTGTTTGTATCGGATATCTTTTAATGATTCCAGGAGAGGAGGCTTTTATTATGCTGTCCCTTCTAAGATAATAAAGCACTGGGTATATTTATCTAGGAGGAACTCACGCAACAAGAAGTGGAAAGCAGAACAAGCATGATGAAACACAAGGGTCACCCATCCTCTCACCCCGTCTTGCATTGGGCAGCAAGTCCATTGGTTCAGTAACACAAATGCTGTCAGCAGGGTCCTAACAAATGCTGCAATATGGATTTCACTGGATTACCAACTCAATAGCAAACCACTAATTACCAGGAGTTTGTTTTCACAGACATGAAGTATATGGGTGTATACTGCCTACGCTGCTCTACAAAACTCAAAGCCACAAAGACAAATATTAGATGAATAGGCCAGAAAAGAGGTCAGAGAACAGGAGGTTATTGTAAAATTACCTTGAACCACGCTGTGATCCAAAGATTATGGCAAATGCATATATTTGTCATGAGTAGAGTTTAAAGACCTGGACAAAGGACTAGAATGTGTAAAAGAGACTAACTTAAATAAAACCGATGGAGAGGGCAACTAGGACCAGATCTTGGTTTGGGCTAAGAGCCAGTGTTTCTTCTCTACAGAAGAGTAACTCTGGAGAGAAACTTACAGGCAACAAGAAGACTTCTGTAGGAAATGTGGGATCATGGGAGACTGAGGAAGGAGTTTGTCACTCCAGCCAGATGGAAATGCCTGGCTGGAGCCATATGTAACTTGTGATTTACTTAGACACAAGTTATAGGGCTTAAAACAGGGTAACTAGGGAAAGTTAATGGCCTGTGACATACAGGAGATGAATCTAGATGATCTAATGGTCCCCTTTGGCCCCCGAGCACTATGAAAGAAAAAAGTGGAAAATTTTACATTTCTGTATAAACTTTTTATCTGGAAGGATATCAGATTTTTTTATTAATCATAGTAACCATCATATTCAGCACTTATGGTGTCCTGTGTGTTTTTAAAGAAGCACTGAAATGTGAGCTCCAGAAACATGTGTATGTGTGTGTGTGCCTCTGGAAGTAGCAGAGCTGAGTTAACTGGCACATTAAGTTTAATGCCCAGCACTTGGTTCTCTTTCAAAGACGGACCCCTAACGACCTCAGAGTAGAACAGACCTCTGTGCTGCACCTTATCCAGATGAGATATGGTGCCTCCAGTACACAATTGTAATGAGTGCTCTAAGACATCAGTTGAGCCCTGAATCACTGACATAGCTTCTCAAATCAAAGATGAACAGCCCTGTATGATACAGACTTCTTGTATTTCATTGCAGTTCACATAGGCTGGGAGTAGGAATTTATATTTTTTTTCGCCCTTCACAATAATGCAAATTGCACACTGAGGTGGCAATTACAGACATGAACTTGTGTGCAAAACTGAGAATTAGGTCTGGAAGACATATTTAAGTCTGTTTATTTGTTTTATAAAATAGTATAAGAAAGAAACTTATGAGAGAAAACTGGAAGATCAAATTATGTTGCCCAGGACTTTTCCTTTGTGTGAAGACAACACAAACCTCCAAGTTATGCCCAGTACTGAAGCCTCAGTGTTAACAAAACAGGTGTTGAAGAGCATTTGTAATTGGACCAACCCTCTATGTGCAATTTCAGTAAAAGACTGCAAAACACCTGCCTTTTCCTCATGACGTCAACAATACCATATGGGCAGTGAGCTGAAATACATATGTCAACCTGCACCTCTGTAATTGTGACATAAGATACTCAGTCACTTGAAATATAAGAAAAATCTCTGCATTTCTGAATGTAAAGTTTAAAGGTCTGCATCTAGGAACAAAGTCCTGGGATATTTTATCTATTATGCAGAAGCATGATGGAAAAAACTTAAAGTTACCACAAGAAGCTCTTGTTAAAAACTTGTTTTTTAGAAAAAACTCTAACGTATCTTCTTTATTGTGCCAATTCTAATGCTGCAATTATTGGCTTGCTCTGAGCAGGGTGGAAATTCTGCTACTTTTAGCTAGTTGCATACAGTAAAGTATTCCTATATATAGCTGTTACACAATTCTACAAGCATGAGGAGAAAAGAAGCTAATCCAATCTAATACAATATTGTGTTGCATGTTTCTAGAAACTTTATGAAGAGACTTGGCCAATGGACTGCACTATCATGTTAATTAATGGATATGAAAACGGGTACTTTAGTTATATAATCACTTCACAGGTAATTTTTCTTCAATGTTATGTGCTGGAAAAGCAAAATATGTGTCAGAAAAAACAGATGTATGTCCCTGACAGACAACAATTAGAAGTGACTGTTGAATATCTGTCTACTGCATTCTAAGTCTTCTTGTGCTGTTTGTTATACTGAAGCATACTAACCAGGTCTGTACTGAGTTTTTCCACTCCTAAGTTGTTACTTTCAGTTAAAAAGTTTGTGAAATCTCTCTCTCTCTCTTTCAAATCTGTCTGGCTAAAATGGTTCAGTGCACTTGTAAGGGTAAAGTGATTCCAAGGTAATTTCTGACATGATTTATCATTTAATTTAGAGCATTCACGCTGAGATCAGAGGCAATGCGTACAACTGACTGGAGACTTCAGGAAGGCTTCTGTGGGGAGCTGCAGTGTTTGTGGTCATGGAGGGATGCACACAGGCTGTGGAAAAATTACCCAAATGGACCTGCAGCAGGAACTGCTTCACAGATCCACAGAGCTCAGGTAAGTCAGTGACCAGCAGCAGCAGCAGGACATATGCACAAGGAGAACGCCTGGGGCTGGTCCATTTCTAGCTCATTCCTGCCTGCCCAGAAAAAAAGGCTTGGTTTGGATGAGAACAGTTCATTCATGTCAAGGTTTTGCAATGTTTTGAGTGCAAGTGATTAGTGATGTTCTTAATTAAGACTAAAGTAAATTAAAGTAATTAAATTAAGTAGTAAAAACCATTAAATATTAGACAAGTCTTACTGATCTTGTATTGGTACATTAAATTGAGCAGCATGCAGACTCATTTGGGAAGAGACCTATTCCAAGGGCACTCAATGACTCAACATACATTCAGTTCTGAATTAGAAAGTCCAGCATTCCCAGCCCATCAAGAAGCTACTCCAGCTATTCAGGACCTTCAGGTTTAAGCCACCCGGAACACAATCCTGTGTCTATGCAGGTAGCTGGACACAAATTACATAAATAGTTAATTAGGAGGTTGGAAGGAAGAAAGTCATTACTATCCCATTAGAACAGGAAGGAAAAATTGGCTTATGGTGGAGGAGTAAAATATACAGCATTGCCAAGAACAATTCAACTTAGGTACAAAAAATACAGTTCCAGGTTTAACTCAAAATAGCAGTAAATTTGTCTGTTATTGACTAATGAAGGGACACAGTCAGGAGTGCCAAGAGCGAAAGGGAATACTGACAGATAAATTTAAAAGGTCAAAATTTATTTAAAGAAACCCACGGCATAATTAGAACTCTAAGAGATAAAAAACACAATAATATTAATCATTCTGAGCTTTCTTCTTTTCAGAGTGGGCCACATTGAAAGAAAACTTTCGTATAATTTTGTGGAACAGAATCCAATGTTAGCAAATTGTGAGGGTCATCAGTCTTTGCTTAGATGGCAACAGAATGATTTACAGTATTTTAGACAGTATTTAAGAGTATCTGAGAGAAAAACGTATGGATGCACTTTACTCTTTCAAATAGCATGATTCTTGGCTTACATCTAATATTTCAAAGATATTTGAACTAAAGTTCAGCATCTGCTTTGATGTGAGTGGCCTCCCACACTATTTCTTTGTGTGTATTATGTTGCCCAGTGTTTGCATCAATAACATCTTTCCGATTTGTCTTGGCAAACATTATTTACATTATTTATTATTATTAAGAAGAGTTACTTTTCTTTACTGTTTTGTAGGTCAGGTCTCATTACTTTCTGTCTTAAATCCACCACCAAATTCCATCTTTACCATGATTCTAAAGCGCCTAGCATTGGATCTAGTCCAGCTCTTCACTGAAACAGTACAATGGTTTCTACAGACTTCAGTAGATTATAGATTGTACCTACAAGATGCAACCAATGATGATTTTTCTTCCACAGCATACAGAAGATTAAAGCAACATTTGCTTTTTAGCTGGTGAACCATATTTTCTCAATATTCTGAGAGAAGACCAAAACTATCAGATGTAGCATGACGTACAATTAGCAGATGGTATTTTAGACTTTTCACCTTCTATAAATATAAGCACAACATCATTGTTTTTCTTGTCACTTCATAATTATTATTCACTTGGTTTCATGTCTCACACAAAATTCTATTGAGGAAAACCACTTTGGTGCTTTTTTGTTTTGTTTACAAGTAGTAGGAATGAAAGGATGTATTATTGGTGAGATAAAAATAGCATTTCATTATTTGTGTCCAGCAAATTGCTTTTAGACAAAAGGTGTTACTGTCTGGATGGTATTATTCTCTGTTGTGGGGTTGTAGCAGAAATTGAGTGGTCCCAGAAAAACTTGGTTATAAAATGTCGTATGCATTCATGCAGGGAATTAGGATTGTCCACATCCTGCTTGAATAAAGGACAAAAGCTGTTGTAGGGCTGCTGTCCTCAATTTGAACAGATACTCCAAAAAAGCTTGTATCTGGGCTTCTTCATCATAATTGCTACAGACTCAGACCTTAAATCCTTCTTCTCTTCCTTTAAAATGTAATTTGATATTGTGAAAATAACCTCAGAAGTAGTACCCAAAATACTTATTAAATGGACAGCTTTGGCGAAAAAACCAGATGTGGCATCAAATAATTTTCTATAAACTACAGAAGAAAGTTTTAAAAATTTTGTAATTCCTGTAATTTCTGTGTGCAAGTATGGTACTCCTAGCCTGTAACTGAAGTCTGTCCATTCCCACCTGAGATAAATTTTTCCTTGCCTGACCCCAGTAAAAAGGCTATTTATGATTGAAACACAAAATAACGGTGCAGTATTTGGGGTACATACCTTATAGTGGTGCTTACAGACCAAATTCAGTGCTAATGAGATCAAGTGCAACTCATTTCAAACAGTTGTGTCTCCTTGGCTGCAATGAAAGCATTTTAAAAATTACTTTCTCTTGCATAGTTTTCATTCCATGTCTGAAATGAAATAACAGAATACTTATTTTAACTCTTCTAAGGACATTAGGAGTGTATAAAGTTATATCAGAAGTTGCATGGACTTCATATAATGAATTCTGTTGCAGTTCTTGCCTTTAAATGTGAGTAATATATTAATTATTATAGGCAGCTCCAGCAGCGTAATTATATTTGTCAGGCTTGTTGTTTACTGTATACAGCTTTTGAATAATTTTTAAGGCATTTATATAGTTGATATGATTTTTCTGGTGGTCATACTTTTAAATAATTTTATTTCCTTTTTACTAACAGGTACTCGCATTTGTCTTTTCCTTGGCTCAGCATGCTGTTAATGCAGTAATAGATCTATTGTGAAATTCTAATATCTCTGTTTTTTTTTTCTAAGTTGTTATGCCTCAAACCAACAAATTCAAAAGAAAAAAATCTTATCCAAGTGGGATAATATATAACTTTATCTAAATTATTCAAAATAATTCCTTGGAAAGCTTCACCCCAGACATTCTTCATTTAAGCAGACAACTAGGAAAAAAAGGAAAGGAAAAGAAAAAAAAAGAGAAGTGTCTACACAGGGCTCTCCTGTTCTTAATTTTCGTTGAAACCATGCATACCCCTTTGAAGTATTGGCTCTAGTAATACACACCTTATTCCTCTCTGTGCCAGCCATATGAACCTATTTACATTGTAAGATTCAGCCAGAGGCCAGGAAAGAGATATGTACAGTAATTCCAAACACAGTCTATAAGGAAGTGCCTCAAAGATTTTCATAAAAGTCAGTGACACCTATCAAATGGCATTAAAAACATGTAAGCAGGCATGGCCATGATTACCTCAAACTGACATGATAGTACCTGTCTCAAAGAAATTGCACTTTATTGAATTGTCTTTAAACATTTATATAAAGTAACAAAGTCAGCAAAGTAGTTTAAACTTCCACCAAAACAGATGTCTAAGAGTGACTGTGCTTTGAAATATAAATGAAGTCAAGGGTCTTCTGTTGCTTTTGAGTAAGACAAGCTGACTGAAAAGCAAAACAATTTAAATGAAAAACATTGTTTTTCTGTTGTGGTACTTTTAGCCATAACTATCTGTCTGTCTGTCTGTCTGTCTGCCTATCTAATAAAAGTAATCTGTGCTCTTAAAGGTAAAGAAACAAGATGGAAAATGCACTCCAAAGACAGCCTTTAGTACTTTGGAATAACAGGACTTATTATTTTCCATCTCTGGATTCCTCTGCAGTACCAGGAACCACATACCCTTATAAGGAATTACATAAATTTCAGCAAAACTCACTGAGTACCATCAACACACATTCTAGTACAATGCTAAATATTTTGGGGATTACTTCAGCTCCCTAGTTATGAAGAATGACAGTCTGGTGTATGTCATCAATCTACAGTAAATCATCAATCTGACACAAATTATCATAGTAGTAGGGGAACTGAGATAAAGCCATACACTTTCAGTGGTAACAGCTTTGGATCACCACAGAACACATGCGTGTGCTTGACTTTAAGTACTGAAACCATCTACATTCTTCAAGGGAAATATGCGCTTGAGGGACTTTTTGCTTTTATCATCAAACCTTTGGAAAACGTGTGTTTTTTCAGAATTTTCCAGGACTGAATTTTCTGGTACAGTTGTTGTTTTTTTTTCACATTATACAATATTGACAGCACTCTGTCATTGTCAACAATTGATTGAGCATATATCCCTGGATACTCACACTGCAGAGTTTTTCTATCGTGATCTCAGTCTGTGTACGAGCATGTGTTGAACACATTAAAATGGATCATCAAAAGGCACCAGGTGCATGGAGTGAACAGAGACATATAAAAAAGCACTAAAGTCATAAGTAAGTGCTATCATGCCTTGTTTTCCATGAAACAAACAAGCGAATGCTACACCATTCCATATTTATTATGGTTAAGGGTTTATTTAGCTCCCATAGTAATCCAGACCATCCATAGGCCAAATGGTTTCATGTACTAAGGTAGGGGAGATGGTGGAACTAACTTCAAAAGTGCTAAGTATCCGTCAAATAGTTTTGTTTTTGTCTATGTTCATATGCATTTTGTAACCCTTTCCCAAATGCCAGAATTGTTTAATAGTGTTTCTGCTTTCACTATAATGTCTCCAATTGAGATGACAATTTTTGCTCTGAACCTTGATCTCTGGTGTTTGGTGATATTTAGCTTTCCCAAGGTTGAGGCCATTTCCCAAATTCTGGCATTCCTGAGCATTTATATGGAGATAAATTTGCCAGACTTCAAATTCCAACCAGAAGCATCTCTTGCTTTTTCCCTGTGTACATTGCTGTATTGCAGAGAGGTATACAGGGCTCTTGGGTCCTTCTCTGTGTCTCCATCCTCGTCTGTTCAGCCTTGCCTTTGGATTTAATCTGGGAAGTGATTGTGGTGAGAGGATGCTTTGTGGATTCTCTGTAGTCCTGGCCAAACCTCTGTCCTTTTACAGAGGGAGATGACCTCCCTCTGATACCTCACCTCATCTAATGCTGGTGTTCCATGTAGAAGTCAACAAAATTCAGCAGCCAAGATCACGGGAAAAAACTTACACCAGGCTCTGTGCTAACTTTATGCCAGCTGACTGGGACATAAGTTCCACTCTTTATGTCAGAAGCTCTGGAACTGGTTTTCAAATGCTTTCTTAATAATTTTTCTGTTTACTACCTCTAGCATTCCTAGGTGGTCACAAATGCCTAATTAAAGTAAAAATTTGAAGGGCAAGATTATTTGCTTTCTGAACCTATTCTCCAAGTGTATATAGTAAAGTGTCTGGCAGTGAGCAGCAGTTTGACATTTCATCTGTGTTACATTGATATGCAAATCTGCTAAAAGCAACCAAAGAAAATGTTCTAGCATTACTGCTGGAAGATTAGCTCATATCCTGTTCACTTTGTTGAAGGCATAGTGAAATTCTCCATATCTTCACACTGAGCAGTGGTTCTGGGAATTCTGTTGGAAAAAATACTGTTCCTTAGTATTATTACCATAAATTATTCCTATTACCGTAATTACTGTTTGTGTAATATGTTGTCATTGACAGCTGACACCATGGGCCTACCATCTCAGCTCAGAGTATCAATTCCAGAATATAGAAGTGGCCAACACACTTCTGGAAATTGCCTCAAAGTGCCCCCTATACACATGCCACAGAGTGTTGCTGGTCTCCAGCCTGAAATGAGCTGGATGATGTGAAATCCTTGCTGGAGAGATGGGCAGAAAATACCAGCTGGACAATTCACACGTCAGCCGCTCCCAACAAGATGTTTTCTGGAGAATTTTGTCTACATCATTCCTTCCTTTCTTTCCAGCTTTATGCTGCCAGGTCCTGCTGAAATGTTGTCATTGTAGTAGATGTAGTAGATTGTTTTCAATTTAGTAGATTTGCTGGGGAATGCTTTAAAAAAGTGAACCAAGTTATGCTCTCACAAAGTGATACCTGGAATCCCAGAAGTTAGAAATCTTGCCTTTCTGCTGGCAGGCAAGCTAAGATCCCAGCCCTGGGGCAGGAAGGGCAGCGACCATCAGCCTAGTGTTGTGATAGCACAGCCAGCTTCTTGCCAGCCTCCTTTGCCAGCCTGTCAAGCTTTTTGTGCCTCATGCAATGGAGGGATTTGGCAGCTCTGCCTCATCTATCCACACCTCCAGTGCAATACTGAGTGGGTAACCAATATCCTTTGGAATGAAGCACTAGCTGAAAATATAAGATTTCAGTTTACCACTACAAAGCACTGACAACAATCCTGTGTGCATCACAAACCATATTTTTGACACTTCAATTTTTTTTAATGTCCCTGCTGGAAGAAAGCTATTGTTCTGACCCTTCTCCTTAGCTATAGGTTGCACAAGATCATCCCACCCACTGTGGGGAGCAGATCCCAAGTGTGACAGATCTAGGCCTTGGTCCCACTGCTTCAAAGAAGGAATCAGCCAAATTCAGGGCTCTGCTTACTCCACACACATTAACAGACTGGGTCTGAATTGAGACATCCGGATAGAGATGTGACTGTGCCACAAATGGCCCTACAAACTAGCAGTGTATTCTAGGTCCAAGACCTGAAAGTGGGAGGATGCCAGGGGAAAAAGCCTTCTTTTGCTGTCCTCTGTAGGGCTGTATTGTATTCTGCATGATGCATCTTCATGTCTAGGATTTGAGGAGACAACATTTGTAATCTGATGAAAGAAGAATAATAATAGACTACAATTGTAATGGACCACTGTTGCACAGCAGTCTTTCCCCAGATCTGAATCAATTTTCTTAAAGCCTAAGCAAGTCAGCAATCATAAAAATTAGCTCATTAAAAAATGGCTTCAAAATCAGACAGGGAATTGCACAAACCTGTGGCTGCTAGATACTGTCTCTGCATGATCCCATCAGCTGGCAGGCAAGGCTGAAGCAAGCTTGCTACAGCCTAATACTGAATGAAAAAAGAAACAGTCTTGTTGCACTAGGGTGCATTTTGGAAAGAGAGAATGTGAAAAAGGAGTATTCTTTGACATATTTCATTTAAGCAGGCTTCAGTGGAAATTTAAAGAATTCCTAGCATGTCGGTAGCAGAAATATACGAGTGGTGTATTCAGTCATACACCTCTGATTATATTTCTATTTCTATTTCTATCACTTCATTGTTTCTCAGACAAAGCATTAGCATTTCTTTCATATGTGTAATAAGAAAACATGATATTTATTATTAAGACGTAGAGACCAGAAACAGAAGGTGGGGAGCTTTCATCCAGGGGGACAAGACACGTGCTCTGTATGAGTACGACTTAATGTGGAGCCATGACTCACACCCAATGTCGCTTTAACAACTTTCTGTGTTTAATTTCCTTTTCTTTAACCAGTAGCCTAACAGAACAGCATTCAGACTGTGGTCTATGGACCACCAGTGGTTTGTGGGGCTCTCCCAGGTGGTCTCCGAAGTTAAATGTTTTGGGAACTACACTATACCCAACAGATCTCAGGGAAAAGAACCAAGTGGTCCAGCATGTGATTTCTTTCTTACTATGTGAATGGACTCGAGAGGGAATAAAAAGCTGGTAGGCCATTTGCTAGAGAGCCCTCTTTAATTTTGGGGGGAAAATTTCTAATAGTTTAATTTTTGACACTGTTTTACATTCTCAGTGTCTATAGCAGTTTTAGGCCTTTGCAAGGGGAGACAAAACAGAGTTACAGATGATGCAGAACAATATGACCAAATTGCTGCGGAGGGTCCTGAAAGCCAGGGAAGTTTTATCCACCTGACACTTCTGGGAGATTTTGAGCAGTTGGATCTCATTACTTAGGCCAGATTTAATCTCGGCATTGTGTCTCACAGGTCCTGCTATGTCCCAGCATCCTCAAGGGAGAACTGCCCTGGGTTTCTTCTCCCCCAGTCCTTAAGAGGTTTTGTTTGGCAGGTGGCAGATGGGAGGTGATGGAGCAGACGGTATTGTCATTTCCAAGGCTGCATGGTGTGTCTCTCCCAGTGGGATTGCATGATGGCATGTGCCAGTGATGGACACACTGCCCTGGTGCCTACGTAGAGCTCAGCAGCCATTAATGCTGACCCTGTGAAATGGAGGGGACACTTGGCACTCTGTTCGTGACCTTCATAGACCTGGGGGCGACTTGAACTTGGGTTGCACTTGTGGATCCATCCAGCACGTGGCAGTGTAGTTTTGGGGTGAACTCCAAAGGAAAGGATGCCACCTACTGAAATGCCCCTCATGATTCCTGCATCACCCAGCCTCTGCTTGGAGATCCTCTCCAGCACTCGCTGACCTAGACTAACCCTGCCCCAGTTTATGAGATCCAGTGAGCTCATTGCCTGAGGGGGAAGGCTGCAGGCCAGATAGGAGAAATGTAATACTGCAGAGTGTATGTGCTTCAGTGTTCAAAAATGCAACAGTTTCCAGAGGGAAGAGAGAATTGGGGAAAACTGGAAAGCTCTTTGCATGTCCAAAATTAGATCTTGCACTGGAAGAAAGGAAGACAATGAAACTAGTTTACAGGGAAAGAACACTTCCAGTAAGTATCATTTAGCCTATTTCTAGCAATGAAGTCTGTCCTGGGAAATTTCCATTGCATTATAATGGGCTTAGTTAGAATTGTTATAATCAAATAAGTGCATTTGGCAGAGGAGTGGGAAAGAAGAATGCTAACACTGCAAGGTTAGCTGCATTGCCTGTCTTTTGCTCATTTTATCAAATGGTACCTGCTCAGATGCTGGGCTTTAATTTTCCTCAGGTACAATTGCAGTAGTTTCTCAGGCTCAGAATCAATTTGGGAATGCCCAGTTCTGAGCATTAGTCTCAAATGGCCAACAAGTCCAGGAAGACCTTTGGCACGCAGGTCTTGTATAAACTCCTCTGAAAAGAACTATTAAATACAGAAATATATTCTGGTTAAATTATTAGGTCATGGAAGCCTGTTATGTACAGTCTAAATATTTTTGCTGTGCCTAAATGCTAGATTGACTTCCACAGTATTAGTTTGGACCTTAATATCTTCAGTGGGATTAAATTTAAACCTCATGTAGCAATGTCAGGTCTTGCAGTACTCCTGGGAGCCTTGTAACTGCTCAAAATTGCTAGATTCGATTCTGGTGTGATCCTATCTGGCATCCTTACTCTTGGTTTCTCTCTTGCTTCAGAGATATTTGGGGAATGCTGGAGGTCAGAGGGAAGACGAAATGGGAGCTGAAGGAGAATGCGATAAAAGGGTTTAGTGTTTTTGAGAAGAAATCTTCATACAACTATTATATAATGCTATTTTGTCCTTCTATGTTATGTTAGGTTTCACAGGAGGATTAAGGCTTCTTTTGACTCTTAGTCAAGTCTTCCCTCTGAAAATGCTTTTAGAGCCACAGATCCTATCTATATTACTGGCATGCCTTACCTGGAAAAATGTACTGAAATACTAACTCTACTTTCACAAAACAGATTTTTTGTTAACATCTAAGAAATTCTTCAGAACAATTTTCTTATTCAAAGTGACTAAAGAATTGCACTCTGTGGGACATGAAAAGACCTCAAGGGCAAGAACTAAGGGCCAACATTAGAAAGATGAAAATTCCAATGCATCAAAACAATCAGCCCTAAAAAAACCTCCCCAAAAATTAAATGGTAATTTTTATATTTCTTGTAACTTGGCATGGAGAAGTTCCAAAAAACTTGCAATAATTTTAGAGTAAAATTGGGCTAAGAAAAAGACAATCAGGCATGCAATATACCCCAGGGACTCAGGAAGTTCCAGTTTTCTTTCCATACAATATTTACCATTCTTGCACTCTTTCCAATGCCATGGATTACTTCAGAATTTCAATCCTTAAGAGTAAACCATTTAAATAGAGAGATTGCTTTAAGAAAGATGTAACACAACATGAAAGCAAATTCATGCTTCTCTACAGTCAGGAGATTAGAAGATAACTAACCAAGCAAACGTAGATATATAAGACATTTGGCTTCTAGACTGAGAACTAATATTTTTTTCACCAGGTTTTAAACAATTTTACTGCAGTTACTAAAGCAATACACCACTAAGCCACCAAAATGATATTTTTGGAATGAAATGAACATTCAATAGAATTTGATACTTCCAAAGTACTGTTTGTAATCACTTGAGAGAGAAAATTTTGCCTCTTTTTTTTTNAAAGCTTGGCTGTACTGAAGTCATAATTGGATGAGACTATGATCCACCCACAGAAATAATACAAATCCTTTAACAAGAGACTTAAGAACTGTTAACTAAAGCCAACATAGCAACAAACTTCCCCTGAAAACACACCTTATCTCAGGAAGTGAAAACTATTCACTGCCTAAATTTCAATTAACTTTGTCACGCTTTTCAGAACCACGGCAGTTCAAGCTTGATTCACGTTATGATGACTGATAATTGCTTTTACAGGTCTGATTTGGTGGAACTGTGGAAAATATCTTGCCAGACCGTATTACATGAGTGAAAAACATTAAATAGACAGCTAACATGTCTCATCTCTTCCTCTACTCTTCTCTCTTTTTTCCCCTATCTTTTGTAACCTCGCATAGAGATTTATGTGTGTGCATCTGCGTGTCTTTGTGCCTGTGTCAGTAAAAGCCCAAACATTAGATCACAAGTTCTTGTTTATATAAGCTTCAATTTACCCTTCAGGCAGAAATTTAGAGATTTCCAAACACACAGATGCTTGCCACTATCCAAATTCAATTTGAAATGCTCTGCACAACATCTCCTTTAACTTAACTAATGTTGTATTGTTCATATACTTCATAATGGGTTTTGATTGCCAAATATCATTGCTAACTTTGCCATTGTTAACAAAGTTAATTGAAACACAAATAAATAGAATTCCATAAAATGTCAAATCATCTGAAAAAAATTGTATTCATTTTACAAAACACACACATCTGATTTTACAAATAATAAATGTGCTAAGTTATTATGGAAAAACTATAAAAAAAAAACCCAAAGGAAAATGTTTCTACCTTGTATGATCCAGACCCTAGAAGAGACTGTAGAGGACATGTAGGAATGGGCCATTATCTGTCAGGAGTCTCGGGAATATAACTCATTCATATAAAGCAAAACCTAAGAAAGGGAGGCTGAAATACCAGGAAACAAAGCAAGGTTTACTTAGAGAATTGCCAAAGAATGCTCCCCTCAAGGGAAGATTTGGAAGTCTCTGGAAGATAGAGGGAGAAGGGCCAAACCTATCATGCTCTGGTAAAGTTTTCAGACCATGACAGACTGCAGTTTCTTTTGATGGGCACACTGTGGAGGAAGCAGTTCTGCACTCTAGAAATTATGGAAATAGGAGAGATTCAGGAAGACGGAATCAGTGTCGCTAACCTCCAAAAAAGCTCATGCTGCAAATAACACAAAGAAGTCTCCAAGTTCTCACTCTATATGGATTACTTTCAAGAGAATACACAAAATAATACACAAAGAAAATGTAACTTAGTTACAGACATTATTAATCTCCACTTTGCCCATGTTGCTGGAAAGTAACGCTGCTTTTAGCTGTGGAGGTTTTCTCCCAGACGCAACATGATTTAGAAAGTGGGTGCATATAACTCTCCTAAAAATCATGAAAACCCAAGTGTGTAGCAATTTCACTACCTGCTAGACTCATCCTGTGCTGAATCAGGAATTGCTATTCTGCCTGAAGGTCCTTCTCCAGGAGGTTCTCCTGCTCCTGCTTCTCACTAGTCCTCCTGTGTCTCCCAGAAAAGGAATGTGGGATTGAAGTCTGCAATTTCCATCCTATGAAACAGACATGCATGAACTCTTAAAGACAATTAACTGACCCAGTCTTACTGTTTGTAATTTTTCTCTAGTGAGCTGGTTGCTGCAGAGTAAATTTGTGGCAGAAGTTAGAGTGGCCTGTGATTCTGCAGTGTCCCTTCTCAGAGATGATGTTTACATCTCAATGAAAGGCAGACAAGATGCACTGGGTACAGTGGAAGGTACAGTAGGTAATAATGTGTGCATGGGATGATGTCTCAAACAGCTGAAATGCTGAAAGTTTACTTCCTAATTTAGCCAATAGCAACTTGCTCATCTACCTATATGCATTTGGTGTGCATTGAATATCTGTTGTTCATGCCCACAGGATATCCAAATACAGTCCTTTTCTGGCACAGCATAAATCTATTGCAGAAATTGTTGGATAGCTTGAAAAATGTAAGCACAGCATGTTCTCCAAGATTCATAGCAACATATGTCTGGGTATCTTGTTCAGAGTTGTGCCTGAAACATGTTAATGTTCATGTACAAGTAATGACACGTAAAGGGGTTTTTGTTTTAGGCATGTTTTACCCCTGGATTTATATGGGCGTGAGGTAACACCTACTTTTTTTTTTTTCTTCAAAGAGCTAATCCACATGCATAATTGAAACAAGTCCTTATTTTGCTCACTACAAATACGTACCATATGTATCTCTTATAAATGTTACATTTTGTAGCATGGTGGGACTTGCTAGTACCTGTGAGTTATGTCAACCTTCATCCAAAGGGAAATAAAAATTGGAACATTACATAGTGCGATATTTGTGTCCTAGACATATTCACAGGCAAGTCTGTAAGTACAGTAAACAGCAACATTATCACCCTATTGATTTACTCTGTGTAATATGATGGCTTGATTGCTGTAAACAGGACTCATGCCACTGAAACAACAAACAAAATTGATTGTACTGAAGCACACACATTGTAATTTCCACTGGCTTTTAGGCTTGCTCTGGTATGCACTCACAGATCATGGGGTTATGATTAGCTGTTCTTCATAATCTAAGAAAAGATAAAAGATGTGAAAATGCTGTGAATTCACTGCATTGCATCTTTAAGAATTAACTTTAAATACTGGGCTGTTCACAGTTTGAAGGCATTTTTAAAGAACTAATCACATGACAGTGCCTTGGCTTTAGCTAAATAAACACTCTGGAACTTCCTTCAGAACCCTTCTGATACAATACAAGTTAACCCTTTTAAAAACAGAGGCCTACCACAGAAAAATGTGCTACTACTTGGAGTGCAATCTTATGTGTCCGAAAAATGCTATTATGGGATGCCAGATGCGGACCTCCTATTCACCGGGTCCAAGTGACCCAAAAAAAACCGTCTCACCCATGTTCACCAGCAGAAAACCCTGTGTGTAGCCCTAGAGATATAAAACAAACTGAAGAAAAAACATAACACAACTTCAAAGCTTTCTGAGATGTTTATCCTCTCATTTGTACATCTGCTAAAAAGTCTCTGTTTTCACTTAATATATTAAAAAATACAACAAAAAAAAATAGAAAAGCAACTTGTGAACCAATTACTAACAAGTAAAAGTATAACAGATGCAAACAAAGAACTGCAGTATTTTTCACCATATGTTTCAAATCAATCTTATTCCTTCATCAGTTGGAAACAAAGCATAATGTTGTGGTTCTAACAGCAACTAATCTTGATCTATCAAACCATAGAAAAACTAGCAGTACTTTGACAAGCCACTTGTTCTATTTATTGTAAATAGTTAATAGGATTAACTAAGATTCACTGTTCATTTAGAATTATATTATCTAATTATTCCCATTTCAACTCCTTTTCTAATTGCCCTCTGGTGTTCAAATTCCGTTATTGCTCATTTACTAGTTTCTGCTCTATTCAGTTAGCATTTTGTTTAACAACCTTAAGTCTGGAATTTCAGGTACAGGGGTCTGGAGGCAAACGGGGTGGTGATGGAGAGGAGGACCTGGGGAAAGGGCTGTGCAGGACTGCAGCTGCTTTCGCGTTGCACGCCACAGACGGTGCAGAGCACTGGTGAGAGCCAGTGCTGTTGCTACAGTCCCCGACGTCCTCTTGAGAAATCCACCCACACATAGAGGCACCTGCACAACATGGTGTTTTTACTGTCTTTAAAACAAGCCATTCATCTTGAGGTTAATGGCAAAAAAGCTCCACACATTCCAGTTGCAACAAAACTGCCCATGGACTTTGACATGTGTTTTAAAACTAGAGTCACTCTCCTGACTTCTCTTTTCCTCTCTCTCTCTTTTTTTTCTTTTTTTCATTTAGGCTTTTATTTGACTTTTGTACTATAGAGCCCAAAATGCACTTCATGTCTTTGAATCTGTCAGCACGCAAAGGGCCTGAGAAGACAGTAAGAGTGAGGCACTGAAAAGAACCCCACATTTTCAAGCTTCAGGTGGGAGGCATGGATGAATAATCTCTAGAGATTCCTTCCAACTGCTGTTTCTGTCATTCTCCCTTGCAACTTTCTTGTAAATGCACAGAGATACGTTAGTAAGGACTGCAGATGCATTTTTGTCACCTGTCTCCAATGTGTGCTGCAGTGGCTAATATCGTGCAAAGGTGCTTTCAGCGTGGATGTTAGCGTCTCTCTTACCACCTGTAAGCAATCAGCCATAGTGCCAGGATATTACATGCTGTGCTCACAAACAACTTGCAGGCTTGTTGAAGTGCAGCTCCCTGTGCACACAGTGCTTTAAGCAGTGCTAGCAGGGGGATCTGCAATGTCACAGCATTTACAGGCACAATGGTACCTGGTCAGACTCTGCTCCCTCCCAGCCTGCCGCACTGAGCTCTAGTCAGGCTGGTGCTTGGGAGGGTAAATTTAATCTCTCTCACTTTGAGGATGTATGAACTGTAGAATCTGAGTGCTGTAGGTCTGCCAGATTCCCAGCTCTCTGAACCACCTTTTCTTGTGTTTGCCAAACTTTGAGGATCACTGGCTTATATTCATGAACTCAGTGAACTTTGCACCCAACAGTAGGGTGAGAAAGCAGTGACTTTTACTGTGAATGCTATATTCAGATCTAAACATGGTTTTGGGCCAGGTTCAAAAGAGGACTTAAGCACTTTATTTGGGATCTAGAAGCTAGAAGTCCGAAGCATGATACCGAAAATGCCTGCCTATCCCTGAAGACACCTGGGTTTAATAGGCAGTTGACCCTTTTCAGCTTAAATTTTCCTCCAGAATTGCTCAGTTTGTGTGTCTAATAGACCCACCTTGGCACAGTCAACCGAGTTTAGTTCATCCTTGTTTATGAGATGATTCAGAGTTATATATCTTCCCTTTGAGAGAAATGTCTTGCCACCAGACTAAACCAATTTGGGTTAATGTACAATCCACTGATGAGTCTTCAAGGTTTATGGGGCAAAACACAGTTCAGTAGTTTAAGTGGGTAAGTGGCTTAGCTCAGTAGGAGAAGTTCTGAGTTCTAGTTTTTGCTCCCAGGACAGTATCTGTATTTTAAGTGATATAGTTAAAATATAGGAATAACCATGGAAATTGGGACCCAAACTGTGTCTCTCAGCTCTAAGCCTAACCACTAGACCAGAGACTCATGCTCTGCCTCTGTCACTCAGTCTTTCATATTTTGTGCATAGCAGTGCCATTTTCCCAAAGAGATGAGAAGAGTGCTCTTCTACTTCCCACAAAAGCCTGTGAGGAATAGGCCACCTCCTGGTGATCTCTGCCTTCTGAAAAGCAGGAAAAGAGGGATTAAAATATTTCGAGATGAGGAAAGAATTGAGTCTGTTTCCTCTTGAATGCTCTCACTACTTTTGGAGGAGGCAGCACAAGTTCTAACTACATTTTAAAAGAAACAAATGAGCTCTGCCTAGCTCTTTAGAGACATAGACCTTCCAGACAGAGTGCTGGCTGTACATATTGTGTGCGTAAAAGCAATTTTTTGCAGACAGTAGTAAAGGGTAAGATCTAAGACACACGATATCCTTAGAGTTTCTTTTTTGTCTAGCTCTTGGCAGCTGTGCGCTCACTGACATAAGGTAGCTCCTGGCTTAGCTTGCTCTTAGGTTTTAGATTTGGGCATTCTAATATACATAATGATATGCATGGACCATTTATAGACAAGTAATTTTGGGTTCTGGTTTTCATGTGGAGGTACCAGACATCTGAACAGGTTTGAAAACCGGACTGGGTATTTAAAATGGATTAAGTCTATAGGATGGGAGTAGCAAAATTTCATGTTTCCAGCTTTTCCTGTCCCTCCCCTGCTATGTGGCAGTGAGAGGGATACATAGACAAGGCCATGGCTCCAGAACAAGTCCCTTGGTCTCTGCCCCATTACTTTAACCTTCATTTTCGTGTTCATCTCCTCCCTTTCTCCCACGTAGAGCAGCTGAGATCACATCATCAGAGGGAAACCCCATTTCTCTTCTCGTTTATGCTTACCCTTCCCACTGATTAAAATACAATGGTGCCACAATGACGTCACGCAGACGAGGTCTGTCCCAGCATCACTGGGTGCTTGCATTGGCCAGTGCAGAGCCAGAGCCTTTGTTATATTAAAGATTCACAGATAGATGAATTTGTTGTGCCTGCCCTTGCAGACAGCAGCAGCACTCATGGCTTGGTTCTTGTGGCCAAGACTCACTAGAAAAGCCCTTTGCTCCTGTTCAGCTGAGTAGTGAAGAGGCAGAGAGACACAGATAGATGGAGGGATTCGATGTCCTGAACTGAAACGAAACTGGTTAATACATGCACACGGAGAGACTGGATTACGACCTTCTTTTCCATTTGGTGTCAAGGCAGTATTAGCTAAGCAAAGGTCCAGCAAGAGTGCCATAACTATCTAATTACTGATTATAAAATGGGGTAATTCAGAGCACTTTCTGCCTCTACCCATTGGTATACTCCCTGAACTGAAGGCCAACATAATATTTTACAGAAAACAAATCCAGTAGCAGTAGCGAAGACTCTATGTCTGGGTTTCTTTTCCTGTGTAAACGTAAAGGAGGGGGCATTACAATAATCCCACTGGTGACTGAACATTACTTCTTGCTTAAGTTGAAAATCGGGCACATGTTCATCATTTTTGCTCCCGCTAAATGCATGGACATTCTGTCCAAGGAGAGAGTGTTGGAGCTTAACCCTATATGCTTACATGCATACTGCTCTTTTCCAGTGGACTTATTACTTCAAATTCTCTTCTGATTCAGCAAGATGTAAACAGGTCTCCAATACTTAGTTTCCTTCACCGCTTTGGTTTTCCTGAAATAAAACTCCCAAGTGTAATAACATGACTGGAGTTATTGTCTCTTACACCAGTTTTGACAGATAGTGTTATGGACAGCTGTCATGGTTTAACCCCAGCTGACAGCTAAGCCCCATGCGGCCACTCACTCACTCCCCCCATGGTGGACTAAAAGTGAGTTTTGATACAGACAGTTTAATAGGTAAAGCAAAAGCCACATATGCAAGCAAAGAAAAACAAGGAATTCATTCACCGCTTCCCATGGGCAGCCAGGTGTTCAGTCATCCCCAGGAAAGCAGAGCTCCATCACGTGTAACAGTGACTTGGGAAGACAAATGCCATCACCACAAACATCCTCCCCCTTCCTCCTTCTTCAGCCGGTTTTACATGCTGAGCTTGATGCCATATGTGATGGAATACCCCTGTGGTCAGCTGGGGCAGTTGTTCTGGCTGTGTCCCCTCCCAACTCCCTGTGCCCCCACAGCCTCATCACTGTTGGGGTTCAGTGAGGAACACAAGAGACGCCTTAACACTGTGTGAATATTGCTGCGTGACAGCTAAAAGATTCCTGTGTTATCAATATTGTTTCCAGCATAAATCCAAAATACAGCCCCGTATCAGTTGCTGTTAAGAAAACTAACTCTACCTCAGCTAAAACCAGCACAACTGTTCACAGGGTAACGTCACTATCTTTGCATGTCTGGTTTGCCTTGGTTATCTCACTGATTATTAATTACAGGCTGTGACACTATTTTTATGAACCAGAGGATCTGCATAGTCAAAAGAAGGACAACGCCAGGTCCAAAAGGTTCACTTTTTTTCCACATGAAATGATCTTACACACATAGAAGCTGCCCATCCTCTTCAGCACTTCACACTTCACTTGAACAGCACTTCACTTGAGTTTGTCTCTGATTTGATATTCCTATGTCTAGCACAACTCCTGTGGTATGAAAAAGAGCATACGCCCTACAGTGTATTCAGAGGAAAAGCATCCCAGCCAAGTCACCCGCACCCCACCTCTGACTAGATAAATCCTGCACAGTACTGTAGGGGGTTGACCCTGGCTGGACGCCAGACATCCACCAAAGCATGTCTATCAGTCTCCTCCACAGCTGGACAGGAGAGAGAAAAGAGAAAGAAGGGTTCATAGGTTGAGATAAGATCCAGGAGAAATCACTCTCCAAGTACCAATTCGAATTAGAGATATTGATTAAATTTATTACCAACAAAATCAGAGCAGGATAATGACAAGTAAGATAACACCTTAAAAACACCTTCCCCCCACCCCTCCACCTTCCCAGCTCTACCTCCTCCCCCACAGCAGTGCAAGGGGGTAATGGAGTGGCAATTATGGTTAGTTCATCACACATTGCTCCTGCCACTGCTCAGGGAGAGGAGATGTTCTCCTGCTCCAGCACACGGTCTCTCCCACAGGAGAAAATTGTCCATGAACTTCTCCAGTGTGAGTCTATCCCATGGCCAACAGTTCCGCACAAACTGCTGCAAGGTAGGACACTTTTCCATGGTCTGCAGTCCTTCAGGCACAGTATGCTCCAGTGTGGGTCCCTCCAGGAAATCTGCTCCAGGCATAGGCTCCTCTTTGCACAGGTTTGCAGGTCCCTGCCTGGAGCCTGCNGAGTGGCAATTATGGTTAGTTCATCACACATTGCTCCTGCCACTGCTCAGGGAGAGGAGATGTTCTCCTGCTCCAGCACACGGTCTCTCCCACAGGAGAAAATTGTCCATGAACTTCTCCAGTGTGAGTCTATCCCATGGCCAACAGTTCCGCACAAACTGCTGCAAGGTAGGACACTTTTCCATGGTCTGCAGTCCTTCAGGCACAGTATGCTCCAGTGTGGGTCCCTCCAGGAAATCTGCTCCAGGCATAGGCTCCTCTTTGCACAGGTTTGCAGGTCCCTGCCTGGAGCCTGCTCCAGGTCAGGCCTCCCATGGGTTTACAGCCTTCTTTTAGGCATCTCCCTGCTCCAGTGTGGGCTTCTCCACAGGCTACAGGTAGATCTCTGCATCCCCATGATCCTCCATGGGCTGCAGGGGCACAGTTGCTTCACCATGGTCTCACCACAGGCTGCAAGGGAATCTCAGCTCCAGTGCCTGAAGTACCTCCTGCCCCTCCTTCTCCACTGACCTTGGTGTCTGCAGAGTTGTTCTTGTCACATATTCTCACCCTACTTTTCTCTGCCCACAACAATATCAGTGCAATAACTTTTTTTACCTTCTTAANGTCAGGCCTCCCATGGGTTTACAGCCTTCTTTTAGGCATCTCCCTGCTCCAGTGTGGGCTTCTCCACAGGCTACAGGTAGATCTCTGCATCCCCATGATCCTCCATGGGCTGCAGGGGCACAGTTGCTTCACCATGGTCTCACCACAGGCTGCAAGGGAATCTCAGCTCCAGTGCCTGAAGTACCTCCTGCCCCTCCTTCTCCACTGACCTTGGTGTCTGCAGAGTTGTTCTTGTCACATATTCTCACCCTACTTTTCTCTGCCCACAACAATATCAGTGCAATAACTTTTTTTACCTTCTTAAATATGTTATCAGACAGGTGTTACCACCATTTCTGATTGGCCCGGCCTTGACCAGCAGCACATCCATCTTGGAGCCATGTGGCATTGGCTCTGTTGGACATGCGGGAGCTTCTGGCAGCCTCTCAAAGAAGCCACCCCCATAGCCCCACCACCACCAAAACTTGGTCCTGCAAACCAAATACATACAAAGATGAGGGTGATGGCTGCAGACAAAATTTTATATAGATGAAGCAGTCATTTTCAAAAATGGGTTTAGAATCAAATTATTCTTATTTATTACCTGACCATAATTTAGTAAAAGCCATGCTATGGCTTTCAAGGAGGAAAAATAATAATTTCTGAACATAAAAGGCATTGGAGGCACAAAACCATGCAGTGTCCCAGAGTAATGGACAGGCAATTTCCTACTGAATCAGAAGATATGCATTTGTGTTGTTCATTCCTTGTTCATTCCTTGTATCCATACAGGATATACTGTACTGATTTAATATGCTGCTATGGTGACACCATGCTGCCAGGAAGCTGTAGCTGTTGAGTACGGGTAAAGCCCACAAATAGTGGTCAGAACATGTCTTCCATGCAGCAACATAACCACATATTAAAGCAACGTGCTGTGGATGGTTTAAAGCTGAAATGGCAGTAGCTAATGCAGGGTTTCACTTTTAGGACAGTGGTGAGAATTGATATTTACAGTGTCGTTTCCAAATATTGCCCACAGACAGCATGGCTTCACAATGTCTGAAGTCCTGCTTGTAGAACTTCATTTCCTTCTACAAAAAGGTAACATACCCAGTTGCTCAGAGGAAGCCAGCTGATGTGATCTTTTCGGATTTCAGCAAAGCTTTCGATACTGTCTCTCACAGGATCCTTCTGGACAAAACGTCCAGCTGAATACTGCACAAACACATCATGGGATGAGTGAGAACTGGCTCATGGGTTGAGCACAATGGGTTTCAATGAGTGGAGTGGCATCAGTCTGGTGACCTGTCAGTAGGGAGTTCCACAGGACTCCATCCTCGGTCCAGTGCCCTTCAACATCTTCATTAATCACTTCAATGCAGAACTTGAAGGAATGTTAAGTACATTTGCCAACAACATTAAACCAGGAAGAGGTGTTGACTACCTTGAAGACAGGGAGGCCCTGCAGAGAGTTCTTAACAAATTAGAGGGCTGCAATCAACAACAATATGAAGTTTAACAAGGCAAAGTGCTGGATTCTGCACCTAGGGTGGGGCAACCCCGGGTATACGGACAGAATGAGGAAAGAGAGGCTGGAGAGCAGTGCCATGGAAAGGGCCCTGGGGATCCTGGTCAGTGGCAAGCTGAACATGAGCCAGCAGTGCCCTGGCAGCCAGGAGGGCCAAGCGTGTCCTGGGGGACATCAGGGACAGCATTGCCAGCCGGGCAAGAGAGGGGATTGTCCTGCTCTGCTCTGCACTGGGGTGGCCTCACCTCGAGTGCTGGGAGCAGTGTTGGGAGTCCCAGTATAAAAAAGATACTGAACTATGAGAGTCTGTCCAAAGGAGGACCATGAGCATGATGAAAGGTCTGGAGGAGGAGCCTTATGAGGAACAGCTGAGGTCACTTGGTCTGTTCAGCCTGGAGAACAGCAGAGTGAGGGGAGACCTCATTGTGGTCTTCAACATCCTCATGAGGGGAATTGGAGGGGCAGGTACTGATGTCTCCCCTCTCTTGACCAGTGACAGGACCCAAGGGAATGACCTGAATCCGTGTCAGGGAGGGTTTAGATTAGATATCAGTGTTTTTCACCCAGAGGCTGATTGGGCGAAGTGGTCACAGCACTGAGTCTGATGGAGTTTGGACTGCGCTTGGACAACACTCTCAGGCACATGGTGTGATTCTTGGGGATGTCCTGTGCAGGGTCAGAAGTTGGACTCGATGATCCTGACAGGTCCCTCCCATCTCAGTATATTTTATGATTCTATGATAATAATCTTAGAACTACAAGGAAGAGTAAAGCATAAGCAATGTCAGCCCAGATGGTCCCACTGCAGGTAAGAAGACAAAAATTTCCAAAAAAACCATAAATATCTTTTGCTTACTGGGGTTCCTTCAAGGTAAAGGTTTGTAGCTTTTGTATCCTTTGGACAAGAATCATGTTACTTAGAGATACTTGTGCCTCAACACAGCAAACAGTAGATGCATACTGGAATTACTATTCTCATTAACAAACTCACTAATTTGAAAAACTGGGGAGGTTTAGGCTTTAAAAAAAAAACCACCCTAAGTTCATTTTCTCCATTTCAGCAATATGAAAAGAACAAAAATCTGTAGGAAAAGTCTGTACTACTGCAAAGGTAGGAAACAGATATATGGTGCTTCTCTATTATGAAAATTGATTTGTTATTAACTATTTAGACTACCACAATACAAAAATCTTAGTGAAGAGAAAGCAGATTATAGTTTCTACACATTTTTGGAGGCCCTGCAAATAGCAGGAAAATGTAAGGCCATAGGTAAGCTACTTTACACTAGGAATAGAAGCAGAGCTGTCTTCAGCAAGATTTTACCCTATGTTTATTCCAGTTCTCGGCACAGGAGCAAGTCACTGCAGGCATGTTATAGGCACAGGGCTGCTTGTGATAACTATCCTGGTGTCTTTTTTTCATGGAATTGACTCCTTCTTGGAAGCAGGAGTAGGATAGTTTGTACTTACTACAGAATACAGAGTGCAAGGAACAAAAACAGAGCAACCAATTTAACACATGACTAGGTGGTAACAAGTTTATATGACAAAGTCCTAGCATAAGTGAGCTCAGTGAACTTGGATCCTTCCTAAGGAAGACAAAACAACAGCCTAAGTGTGCAACAGGTCTATCCATCTTCCAGGATGATATTCTTGTCACAAATCACTCCTGTGACTGAAGCACATGCCCATTCAGAAATCAGACACCACCTTTTACAAACAGTATCTCATTATATCAGTGCCTGCTACATTGCTTATCTTCCTTTTAACCGTTGAAACTGTAAACTTAAAGAAACTTTCCTTAGCCAGTGAAATCTTCTTATTTTAGGAGACATAGGAGAGCTCCTTTACAGCTGCTGAGGATGAGGAGAAGGTGGCAGCTCCACCTCTTCTATTACTGAGGTCTGCACTGAAAACTCCCAAGCCTTACCTGATTTAGAGAAACTTGGGTATTCTCAGTGGTAGGAATAAGTACTTGCAGGTAACATTCGAATACTGTGACTGCTGGTAATAATATTTTTTCCAAATCTCTTCAGAAAATATCAGTCAACTTTCAAGTACACTTCCTGCTCCTTAGTTCAAATTGTGCTGTTACTGGAAAAAGCTATGTTTTAAATTAATGTCTAAATTCTAAACAGAATCCAACAGTGTTCTCAGTGTAATATATTAACTGGATGCCAAAGCAAGAAGGAAATTAACAATACTACTCAGAGACTACTAAGTGTTCCACTCCAAGAGTGTTGCTGTTTTTATGTTTCTGACCCTTGTATGGCACTGCAATATTTTAAATGGTTTGGTTCTTTAATTTCTAGAACCCAAAACTCAGGTGTAGTGACACTTGTCTCCTGCAGACAGGTGTTGTGAGGTTTTATAAATGTCCCATACTGAAAAAATACAAACACTACAAAATTTAGGAAGCCAGACTGTCTGGCTGTCCCAAACCAGAGAATATCAAATCAAACTGCCAGTTCTCTATTCAAGCATTAGGGATGCCAATAGCTACTGCAAACTAGAGTACACCTGTAGCTCTTGTTGAAAAGTGAGTGACTTTCAAAGTTAAGACTGTTAATTCAGATTACAGTTTTCAAATTCATAGAGACTTGAAAATGCAGAGGTTATATTCTCATTTTTAATATAGATATGCATTACTATGCATAATTATTTAGATATATATGCGATCCATAATTTGTGCATTCTGCACCTCCGTGTCCATATTTCAGAAATTCTCTTGCCTCCAGGAACGCTTTGCAGGTGGTTGCAGCCTGCTTGAGAGCACAGAGTAACATCAATACAAGCTGACTATATGTTGTTTAGTTTGAAGCTGGACTGCTGTCCGGCACTGAAGCTCAGTGTCCTTCTGCCCTTCCATCCTCTCATTATGTTTACAGGCCCCCTTTTTAGGCCCTTTCTAGGTTCCTTTCCTGGTTTCAGTTTGTGCTAATGAGCTTTTTTATACACAAGTTTACTCTGCTGCAGATGGTATTCGTCCACAGCCAGAAACACTTCCCAAGATGTATCACAGCTCAATAAATAAGTTCAAAAAACATCTTAGTGAAAATAAACAGTCCAATGAAATACTGCTTCTATCAAAACAGAGATTAGCAAGTATCAACCCCTATGAGCACCGTAACTGATCCCTTTTCACGTCCTTCCTCTTAGTTTTAACAGTCTGATCTAGTACACGAGTATTGGAAATAGAAACTTAGTTTCATGATGATATATATATATATATGATTTAATGAGACTTAGTATTTTGATCTGCCAACACCTGTGCTGCATTAAAAACAGGATATTGTACGCTTCTCTAAACTGTACCAGATAGAACTGTTCATTCAGAGTGTAGTGTACTTTGCGTTGCAAGAGTGTGATAACACATGCCCTTTACCAGGGAAAGTCCTGGACGTGTTTTTTATCATATAGCTGGAATTTATTCTTTGTGTGCAGGCCATTAATTTTATTTATTTTGTCTTCATTTTAATTTCTAAGTAAAGAAGAAAGCAATCCCGGCATACTGTTGATATTTCATTATAAGCATAATTTCTGTGAAAATATGTCACATTACCTTAGAAGAAACAACGGTAGGAAGCAAAAGGAACTGTTTTGTTGTAGGTGAAAGACTTACTATGAAATGTTAATGAACACTATTTTCTTCATATCAATATCCTATTTACCTTTTTCTCTTAGTGGGCTTTAAGAGTGGACATTCACTCCTTAGCACTGCAGACTTCATATAAAGATTTGGCTCCTGCACTTGACACATTTGAGAGGAACAAATTTGAGACACAACTGTAATGAATAACACATTATCATCCAAAAAGTGAGGCTAACGTGTACTGCCACCAAATGGTCAATTAAATGAAAAGCACATTTCTCCTATATACCTGGCAAAATGACCAGTATTCCCAGAAATTACTTACATTGTCTGTTCAAAAAACATGGTTTTATTTATAAAATAATAAACTGGATACAGTACTTAGTATTTCAAGAACAGAAAATAGAAATATAGGTGTTTCAGATCCAAAGGGAAATTATTATTGTGTTAAATAAAAATGCCTAACCTTTCAAAATCCCTTTCCTCTACTTCATTCTTTCAGTTCCAGCCTTTATTACACCATTTCCTCACTGAGATCTGACCATCCCCCGTCTGAACTGAGATTTGTCCCTTCACTGCTGCATGAGGGAGCCTTTTTTTTCCCTTTAGTACTTTTCTACAGCTTTTGTTCCACAAGCCTACTCAGCATTACATTGTCAGGGATTTGCCGTCCCCTCATTAGGACAATAAAGAAAAAAACCTAACCAAGCCATATGCCTCCACCTCAGTCTGCACGGCTTTGTCTACTAAATTAATCTTATTAGCTTCAAATTCTGTTTCAGGACTTGCTCCTGACACCAACTGATGGCTGATGACAGAGCCACAGCGGGTCTGTGACCAGTGCTCTCCAACACCATAGAAGTCCCAGTCCATGATGTAGCACTGTTCTTCGGTGACCAGTACTAGCCTACAGCAACTAGTCATCCTGATGCCTATCTCACCTTGTTTACAATACTACATTTGTTTCCTAAATGAAATTTTAAGTTCTCCAGAGAAAAGCCTGTTTCTTCTTATATGTTTCTATGGTGTTGAACACAGCAGGGCCCTGACTGGGACATCTGGGTACTATTATAAAACAAAAAATGAATCATGCAAATAGTAACTAAGACTTGAAAAAAAGCAGCAGAACTTACGGTCAGATTTTGGTGTTTGCAGCATAGGAATGTAAAACAGGCATCTCCTTTCTCATGGTCTCAGGCACAGACTGTCCTAATATTGGTACTTGGGCTAAAATAAAAAAAAACAACCCGCAAAAACCCAAAGACTGACATATTTGGGGTAAGGACTACTCTAATGCAGTACTTAGTACACAGGAACTCAGGAGGACTTTCAGACATTGTCCTAGTACAGAAGTGCTACCCTGGCTTTAACTCTGCAATGAGATGGAAAGGTCAATCCTCATCTAAGAAACCCTTTTGCAACAGATGTTGAAGTGGGTGCTGAGCCATGTTGAAGAGCAGCATGACCCAGCTAGCAAAACAGTTAAAGCCGTTAGTCTGCACGGTCCTTGGGACAGCACTGTGCCTTCCATCTGCCTGAAGAGGTTTTATTTATTTAGCAGCACCCACACTTGTTCTAGAGCTAGAGCAGAGGAGAAAGCTGCCTTTGGCACGAACCTCACCTCTGAGTTTGGATGGGATGAGACAAAAAAGGGGAAGTAGAAGCTGTGAATTAATAAAAGATGAAGGACAAGATAAAGTACTGAGATTGCTGGTAGTTAGAGAAGGCATGTGACCAGCTTGAGATAATATATTTTTTATTTCCCAGCTTTAGTCTTTACAGAAATAAAGCTGTCACTCTAGTCCGTGTTTCTCTGCCTGAGGGACCCAATGGTGAGGACAAACCAAGGCACAGTGGAGGAAAAGGTGTAGATGAAATCTGAGACGATGTGTAAAACCGCTTTTGTGAGATGAATGGAGAATCAAAGCTGTCACCCCAAGAACGATGAGAGAGACAGCAATGCCAAAAGAGGAAATTGAAGTTCTCAACAGATGATCAAAATGGCAAGAATAGAAGAAAGTATCTATAAATCCCATTAGTCATTATGCACAGTATAATTTGTTAATATGAAGTTAATTACTTTATGAAAGGAGGTGCTAGAATATAAGCACCCGCAGCCAGATGACAGGCTCCAGAATGCCGAAACCAAGCTCTGGTATGCTCTTCTAGACAGCACAGTCACAAAACTAGATTGGGTTAACACAATGCTAATGCTTATATTTAGGCATCTGAGCACACCTTATATTTTGTAGACTAATAAAGGAAAGTTAATTCTATTCAATTAAAGATAGTTATGAAAAATTATATCCTGGAGGGCAAGGCATAACAAATACTGAGATCTTATCCTATGCTTGTCTGTGGCAACAGCACAGAGTCAAAAAAGAAATCAAGTAAAGGGGAGACATTCAAAAACCATGGTAAAATCAGTCTCAGTTCACACATCCTCTGGAAAATGTGTCACTGTGATGGTTCAGGATTAATTAGAGTTCTGACTCTGCTTTTAAGATAGAAAGCCAAGTATCAGCCACAATAAAACAATAAGCATTGTATATAATGTGATTACCTCAAATACTCACAACTACTGTAATGTCCTGAGAGGACTCTTCCAGACTCTTGGTGCCTATTCTACTACACATATAACCCTTCTGCAACTGTAGCTAGTAACACAGGCTTGAGCACCAGGACCTCGTCCATATTGATTTATGGGCCAAAGAAGTGTTGCCTAAAAAGCTCGGGAAATAAAGCCTCCCAGAGAGGACAATAGGTTTTCTTTACAAAACATATGTGCTGAATTTCCATGTTTTTACTCTTCTCTGTGAGTTTTACTCAAGATGTATTGCAAGTTAATAACTTTATCATTTTTCACATATTAATATCAACCATCCTGGAAAATTACCTCTTCTAGATTTCGTGAAATAACAATGTGCTTTTGCCCTAATTGAAGGGGAGGAGATGAGGGGTTGGGAAGAGGAAAATAAAAAAAAGAAGGCTAAAAATGAAAGACTTGTGCCAGACATGCTGGATCTGCATTTGCAATACCCTTGCTTCAGGGTATTTGGATATATCCAAAATTTTGATTCAGACCATTAGAAAGACAGAACACAACTGTAAAAGTCTGAGATTTGAGCAATGCTTAGAGTGTATTTGGATGTAGAGTTTTGGCTGACCTATTTAAAGGATGATGTTGTGCAAGTGATTACTCCATAATCCAGGCAAGTGCCAAGACATATTTAATAGTAAAAAAGTAGCCAAGACCTAAAAGTTTTTTTGTTTTTTTTTTTTAAATAAAAACTGAAAAAAAGAATTATATATCACATTGTAGAGTTTCACGGACATTTTACTGAAGAAGTCAACATTTCTCTTAGAAGAAAAACAGCATTCAAATTAAAGGGGGGCAATTTAGCCTTATTTCTGTAAAATAAGACAGATTTGCTGAGGTTATGAAACAACTGTGAGGTTTTTAGCTACTACCTAGTGATCTGTTTGAACAGCTTCACCTTACAAAGGTTCAAAACCAAGCCCCATTCCCAGAGCTGTGCTTTATCTCTATTTCAGTTCTTCTCTTGGACTCTGCACAAAACCCAAGAGGTTTCAGCCATTATTACTGTAGTTATTATGTTCCTCTGAAACACTGGACCAAAATGTGAGTGCTCTAAGAAGCACTGTGTTGTATGAGTGTGCTGAACAACAGGGGAAGTTAGCAAGGAAAAGGCATCATCTAAATAATGGACAAGGAATCAGGATTTTAATCTGTTTTCTGCGAATGATTTATTTGTGGCCTGGAGGAATATTGCGTATTCTGTCTGCCTTTGCTTCCACATGTGAGCAGCTCAGTAAGGGGATAATGATCTCAAAGCTTGCTCTAAGAATTAGTTAATAAGTGTGTTGATAAGGTCAACTAGCAGTTCTGTGTAACAAGAACGTGATCTTGAGCATGAATGAGTCTTTTCTTGATGAAAAGCTGATGTAAAGAAAACAGATTTAATCAGAAAAAAAATGTCTTTTGGTCAATCAAACCAGGGTATTGAAAACATAGAAATTCTATTACTGAAAAAAGCAGCTCCAGGTTGGAAACGCAGACAGAGTATTCACTGTTAAAAACCAAGGCCTTGTTTGTAAGTAGTTGTAAAGGTCTGTAAATATTTACACCATACCCCAAATTCACTCAAATACAGATGCTGTCTAATCATAGAAAATAGGTCAAGTTTATAAATGTAGTAACTAACATACAAATAAGCACTACCACACATGGAGTATTACTGATAAAATACATTAGATGGGCTGGCTGATGCTGAGATTCTTCTTGTTGGGTGATGACATATTCACTAAATACCATCCAAATTTGCAACAGCTTCATGGTAATGGGCTCACTTTGGTTTCTCTCCTGAGAAAAACTTCCCATCATTTCTACTGCGGTATTTAACTCTCTAGTGAGCCTCAGAGCATGCATCAAAACACCAAAATATTAAAAAAAAAAAAGGGGAGGGTGGGAAAAAATCAACTGAACAACATCTATCAAAACCCACTAACTGTGGAAGTCAGAGTTGCACAGACGGTGGAGAGCTGGGAGGCTGGTCCTGAGGGAGGCCGTGTGCTACTCACCCTGCTGCAGTGCCACAATGCCTGCCTTCTATTAAACCCTCCTCCTGATGGGGTGGGAATTCTTGTGCTCCTAAACCACTCATGGACAATTCATAAGCATAATGGAAATTTAATTAATTGAATAAAATATGTGCTGTAAGTTAGGCAATTGTGTCTAGCATGTTCTCTGAAAGCTTTTTGCACTCAATTTCAAATGATTCCAAAGTCAGATACAAGGAACTTTTGATTTCCTCTGGCCCTCAGGACTTTAACGCCTGAGTACTTTACCATCTGTGGCATATTTATTCTCATAAGTCTCTTGTGATATATAGAAGGACTATTAAATCCATTTTAAATCCATTTTAAGAATGAGGAATGAGAGCCAGAAAAATGCTGGGATCAAATGGGTGATTCAGGCCTCAGTAGGGTATGAATTGAAGCCTTCCTTATCACTGACTAAATCCTTAATTACTGCATGCTTCACCCTCCCAGTATTATCTTTGCTGGGAGGTTTTTCAAGCTGGAGAATCCTGTAGAGTTGGCAAAAACTCTATGAAAATTATTTATTTCTCTTTTTTACAATCTGGATGGCTTTTTCCCAGAATGGAGGATTGGAATGACAGTGAAATCTGAGATAAGGGATATAGATTTACAATCATAACTTGAGGGTAAGTTTTTTAATATCAGTGAGATAGATAATCAAGTGAAACCTGGAGAAGGGAGGGAATGGGAGAATTTCCTTATAGAAGTGGGAAAAAAAATTTGTAAGAGCAATGCTTTACACTTTTTAGAAGCGTACCAAACTTAGGAGCCCTACATGGCTCTTACCTAACAGTGCTGGTTCCCTTGTCAGAGCTGCAGGTAGGCTTAGTTTTTCAAGCTGACTCGCAACTCAGCCCCTGCTGCCCCTTACTGCCTTCTCCTATAACTGTCTAGCCCTGAAACATACTCTTTAGGCACTAGATCATATTACACATGTCTAAACCACTGTCCATCATTATTACCTTTCATTTTTGCTGATATCCATAAATTTTAGGTTCCTCAGTTATATTGCATTTTTTCATACTAAATCACAGTATAATACTTCCAATCCATATTCCTTACCTTTTAGTGTAGACTTTAATATTGCTTCTGGCCTCCTTCATGATTATTTCAGTTTCCAAACCTAATTATTGTAGTTTTGCTATCCTTTTCCACTGAATCAATAATGACATGCAATGAGACTAATCCCTATGACACTATATGGATAATTCATCAGCAGCTTAACCTACTGCCATGAACTGTTATTTTTATTTTTAACCCTTCAGCTCATTCTCTCGCAGTGAATTTAAAATAATTTTTTAAGTTTTTGAGGAGCATCAAAAAAATTCCTTGCTCATATCTGGCTAGATTTCCTTTCTATATACAGTGTCATAAATGTCACTTGTGCTGATTTACATGCTGCAATGGGTATCAAGAAAAAGAGGATGCTATGATCCTTCTGTCTCTCCCTGACTATCTTGTTATGATCATTTCCATTTTTCAATAATTGTTTGCTGCAAGAGCAATGACCAGGCTGCAAAGTGTGCAGCACATTAACTGGGCCAACTAATGGGGAGTGCTGTTAGCCCACAATAAATAGACTTAATCTTCAAAGGAAAATGTTTGTTCTTTTCAATGACTTTGTAACTAGTAAAGGCTAAAAACCCCACACAATTGCCATGTGTTGATTAACTTATGGCACTTTAATTGCATTTTTAAATCAAGAGTGATAAATCTATGTTGTAAATGCTTATGGCTTACAGTTACATTGGCTCTGATATTCCCAGTATCAATGTATTCTGTTGCATCATGAACCACTGTGAGCAAACATAGCATCAGTCTTGCCACTGCCAGTATTGTATTGCACTGAATGGCACTGGGGCTCAGATTCTGGTGTGATAGGATTCTACCTGGACATACCTGTGAGAAATTGAACTGTTAAGGGACAACGACTCAAAACATTTCCCCCATTTGTGGAGATGCCAGGGTGCTTTGCTGAGGCAGAGGACATGAGCTTTCGGGTGTGCAATGGCTAAACCTGTGATCTGAAAAGACAGAGGGTGAAGAATGGGCTATGAGTGAGGCAGGAGGGGGTCTGTGGAGTTGGGCAGGTGCCTCTTGCCACCCTAAGTTGTCCTCCCTTGCACAGAGCACTGGGCTGTGGGGTTCCCTCTCCTCTCCAACCTGGGGAAGTACTGGGCCATTGACTATGGCCTGAGAGTGTTCATCTCTGTTAATGGCCATAATGGGCCATAACTGACTTGGCTGTGCTGGTGTGATGGGCAGCTGTGCTGTCTTTGAAGGTGTCAGGGACTCCCAAAGTGTCCCCACCCCGGGAGAGGTACCTGGTCATTGCCTCCTTAACCAGAGTGGATATAAACCCAGCAGTTTGTGTTTCATAGATTTTCCTGGGGATTTCTCCCTGCCACTTCTTTGGGACTTCATCTAGGACTCGAGGGATCCAGTTTGTGGCCACCACTTCGACCAAGACCATGAAGCAACCAAGTCTTGTTGTGGGGCCTATCGGTGGTGAGATCTTCACACTCTTATCCTTTCTCTGTCTCTCTCTTTCTTTTCCCTTATGCATATTCTTGGGTGATGTTGCACTTTCATATTGCAATGCTTTTATGTTATATTACTGATAGGAAAGATGGGTACTAATGTCTTTATGAACAACAAAATGGGTGAGGGCCTTTAGGAGAAATGGGTGTTAATATCTTTGAAATTGGTCTTAATGTCTCTACCAACCTCAAGCCGCACAAGTTTTTACAGAAACCAGACAGTTTGACTACAGTTTGAACTCCTGAACTTTAGGGCAATAGACAAGTAGGTCGACATTAAGTCTATTGCAGGACCTAGAGAGCCTGAATTTCTGAACTATGGAAGAAAATGACATGTTCAAGAGGGGAATATGTGGCAGGCAGTTTGGGAAGGCTGTACTTTCCTAGTACCTCAGCCAATGGGGAAAGGAAGAGGGCAGCATGCGCCTGGGAGTTTAGGATCAAAGGAGGCTGAGCCTCCAAAACCTCAAGAAACCCCACAAGCATACGCCCCAGTGGACTCTCCTTTTATTCAAATAAAGTTGCAGGACTCCTCTGTCTCCTTCGTGGACACTGGTGTTTCTTATGATCATTTTCTGCACATAACTATAGGCAATAATAACCAAAATGCCTACATACCTGTTTTTCCTTGCAACCAAATTGTTCCATAATAAACCCTACATGTGTATATTTACAAATACCAATCATTCAGTGTTGCTCACTCTAATCTGCCCCAAGGGATCTATTGAAAGAATCTGAGTTACCCTTACGTTCTGCAGCAGCTCACAACAATACCCAAAATGGTTTTTTCGTTGAATTACACCAGATAGAAGAGTTAGAATTGTCCAGTATTTGGTGCAAAAATGTGAACATTTTAGAGCCAACTGTTCATGACTAAATGACACTTCCTTCTTTGAGTAAATTTTGAAACAATTCTTAAATATATGTGTATTTTTCTTTGTTTTTGCTGGTTAAGGTGCTGTTTCTGAGAAAAGGCAAAATATCACAAGAACTTGTGGCAAATTAAATATTTATGGATACCCTTATTCCTATTACTGATTCATGTATTTACAAGAAATCCTTTAAACACGTTGACCAAATGCAAATGGTAGTAATTAGATCCAGCATCGCTAAGTATTCCCATTATTGTTTCATACGAAGACATTTTTCTTAATTTTCCTTACTCAAAAAAGCTGTTATTCCTGGCATGGTATGGCTACTCTATTCTTCTGTAACAGTAACTGCATTTCAGTGGTGGGTGAAGAATGATTTTTGTACGTACAGTCTAAGTAAAACTCTTTGGGATCTGTCATGATGAAAGGTGCTCTGTGTACAGCACTATTATTAACTTATTGTATTTCATCAGGTTATTCTATTTCACATCATGCCACTCTACTGAAAAAGCCTTGACAAAAATAAAAGCTGTCCAATATCATCAGCTGAGAAAACAGACTCCTTCAAGAGGCAATGTAGCATGGAGATAGCAGGCATCCCCAGGAGCTGAGGCTGCCATTGCTGGAGTCTGCAGGGGTGCCTGTGGTTTCAGTGTGTTTTAGATGTAAGACATGGTGTTCTTAATGTGAAGTGAGATGTAGAGTAGGAACAGAATTAGATTATTAAGAATGATTAGTACATCAACTTTTGAAGTAATACCTCTTCAGAGCTACTGAAACAAATATTTTATTAGTTAATGCAGTTGGATGTAATTTAACAAATTATGCAATGGTTTGTTAAGCATTTTAGCAGTCCCAATAAAAAACATCTGAGTTCTAAAATAGAAAGTTTCCATTAAATTATTAATTACTTCAAGAGATAAAGTAAAACTATTTGATATTTCCATTTATGATATTTCCATTCATTTTACTGGAAAGTCAGTGCCTATTTCCTTTAACAATCCTTCTTTTTTTTCATCTAGCTAGCTCTTTGTAATAATATAAGTTGTAGCATGTAGTTTTTGCAAAATTTATAGATTACTATTGTAGCTAAAGAAGAAATACAATGAAGATCAAACTTAGCATCTGATGATTTTTGACTTGTGGCTGTAACTCCTGAAATCCTAATCACATTTAACCAACTCATGACTCCTAGATGTATTCTAGAACAGCTCATTTTAATGAAAAGTAGACTCAGAACAATATCTAATGAATTTTGAAGTAAAACAAAAATCACATCAACACTTTATTACTTGTTTTGCAAATCTTTATAAAAACAAACAGCTACTACTGTGATTAATTTATTGTATTCCCAAGGCCTCATAAATCGACAGGCGTTCTGTGACAAAATAATAACAAGTTTTGTTTTGAAGGTTGTAGCTAATAATCTAGCTAACAAACTTGCCTTTCCTTAAGGCTGAACGGCAGATTTGTTCCAAGCCCGGAGCAAGATGCAGAGCATTGTGCACTGCCACCAGCAAAGACCAGGGCTGTGCTCACGATTTCAGGAACCACTGTCTGCTTTGGTTGCCTTTGTGGGATGAGCAGGCAGTGATTACACCAGGTCTCTGCCCTTTAGAGGGTGTGTTTCACGGGAGACCAGCCAGAACAGCATGCTTTGCACTTCCACACTTCCAAGCCATCAGATAGCCCTAAATTAATTTCCTTATTTTAATTGAAAGGAAAAGAAAAAGTGTCAAAGATGGATCGGATTCTCTGGTAAATCACAGAGTTCTCAGAACAGGAGAGTTAAAATGAACAAAGGTGATTCTTCTCTTCACCTTCCTAATTCTGCCCTATGCCTGAAAGCGGTCTTTCCTTAGCACAACTTAAAAGAGTCTCAAAATTAGACTAGACTGAAATAGATCTTCATAGGCTGCATTCTGTTAAAACAACTAACTAGTAAGTGCACCATGGCCATAACTTCTGCAGACGGGGACTCACTGGCCCCTCATCACCTGCACTGGAATAAGGTATAGGTTACAATCGACTTTGCCGTATGCTGAGGAATAGGCTGCACTTCATTCACAGCACTTCTTTGAATGCATAATGGTGCAGTGTCAACACAGAAATAAAAACCTATGTCAAAGTAGACAGTATAAGTTAAAGTAAAAACTAAGGTTTCTCATTTCAGAAAGAGAGGCAGCTATACCAGAATATTTTTACCACACTTCTAGTAAAATCTCATAGGGTATTATTCTCAGCCCCCTGTGGCTGTAAGCACAATGGGTGGACTGAGTATTCGCCCTGCATATGTTGCTTGGCTTTAAGTCAGACTTCTTAACAGTATCTCAGTGGCATTTTCCCCAGGCCAATGTCCTTTGTTGGGTTTTCTTTTATTTTTCTTTTTTTTTTTTTCTTTTTAACAGGAAAAAATATATGTCACTGAAGAACCACATGAGAAACAGTCTTAAAATTTTGACATATCCTTCATCTCAATGGAAATGCCCCCAGTGTTACATCTTAATGAAATTGTTGTAGAGTTGCATAAAAATATAACTTCTTAAATGTAAGTGCAAGCAAAACCAGAAAAAATATACTTGCTACCCTAGAGTGAAGTATATTAAACTCTACTGCCTCACTTTGTTAGAAGTGACTGATGAAAGAGAAGAATATCAGCCATGTAAAACATCAAGGAAGAAGGTGAGGAAGTTTCAGCAGTAGGGAGAAGGAAGTGCTGGCAGAGGCTGCTGAACAGCTGCCTGCCCAAAGGCCTTGTATGGATTAAATAAAGGTGGGTTTAAGGTATTTATCCATTCAAGTTCAGTGAAAGATAAATCATGTATGATACAATTCGGCAGTCTTATCTCTAACCCAAAAAGTTTGGTTAAGCTAATACACCACAAGCTTTTGCAAATTGCACTGACTGGGATCATTTTGGCAAAAATTTGGGTTCTACTAGATCGCAAAACTGCCATAAAAATTAATGAACATTTTACCTTCAAATCAAATGAGTCTACCGGTAACTGATACTTAGTAAATATAACTGGTTAGCAAAAAGAGTGCATAATTGCAATAAATGCCATGTATTTCATATATATTCCATATAAAGAGCTTCTCTCAGACCTTGAACATACTCTTGGCTTAAGGCTTTCATAATCCACGTACTTCCTACAATGCTCTAATCTTCCATTAATGGCCAAAAGTTTATTTTTTGTTTATGACAATTACATGGTTTTTATGGGTCAAGCAAGAGGCCTTAGGAAAAATGCTGGGATAGAAGGGAGGGGGAAGCACTTTGAATGTTGATGAAGAATTAATTTAGAACTCAGCTCTTCCAGGCTTTTAATGATGTTTTCTTTCTGGAAAGACATTAGAGGTATTTAATTCACGTGACCTCTATGCCATTCAGGACAATGCTTTGATTTTTTTTTTCTTTCCTATGCTTTCTGTTTTGTCTTTTTTATTTGTTTAATTTAGAGGTCTTTGTTACTTATCAGATGTGATGTTTAAACTCTGCTGTAATTACTGGCTTTTCTTCTTTCTCACATTCAGTTTATTAATGTTGTTACTTAAAGCAGATTGTTTAAATATTTTGAGAACTCTTCAGGGATTGATAAAGGGCAATTAATATCAACTGCTGATATTGTCTTTTCTTTTTCCCGTGCTGCCTAGATCTTATCTTCAATCTAGATTAAAGAGATGAGAGAAGGGAAGGAATTCTAGTCATTTGGACCAGGATTTAGAATCTAAATGTCTTCAAAGTTGTGCTCAGCTGTTTTGGCTTAGCCTTCTGCAATGACAGGGACCATCTGAAGACTTTGGACTTGGATCCAGGTTTGGATTCCTTGGAAATGAACCTCATACAGAGAGGCAAAGATAAACACACAAACATACACACAAATGTTCAGGCTGAACCGGGCCCACCTCTAATTGCATATTTATAAAATTACTCTGGTACCATAACAAGGTTTATAATAGAATAATCATACATAAAGATAGATGGTTAAACAAAAATTAGGAAACTCCTAAGACAAAAACTGAAACACTATTGCTAGACCCCCTTCCTTCTTCTATTTGCCAGCCTGGCATATAAATCCAGGATATTAATTCCTTGCATATTATGAATGAAGTAAAATATCTTTTAGAAAACATTGAAATTTAAAATGCTAAAATATTCTGTATGTCTAATGAGATACAAAATGGCTCCAAATGTTGGCTCAGCAGTGAAAAGGAGTGCATGAGATCCACTGCACTTATTCATGTATACAGGCTTTAATGACACAGAAGGAGTCCAAAACCACTGCAGGACATGCTTTGCAGCAGACTGAAGTCTTTTCCCAGAAAAAAATGTGGGTAACAACTGATAAAGCTGACAGGAGGTAGAGCAAGCTCTCCGATCCCAGAAGTGTGGGAGGCTAGCAAGATGCATCTGGTATTGACTACTGGACAATTATTGAATATTTACAAAATGACAGCTAGATACACAAACTGGAAATATTTAAGCAATAGAGGAAAAAGAAATTCCTATGGAAGCCAGCATATCAGCTGTAAATCACCTTTCTGGTTTTAGTCAGCCTTGCATTTCTCTCTTCTTTTAAGTTTCCCATATTTTACTTTTTCTGTACTTCCAACCTACTTTGTCACTCCATATTTACAGGGCAGAATAAAATCCAAATCAGGCTCTGAATCTCATGGATGTTTTTGAGCTCCTGCTGGATTCCATTCTGTAATAGGGTGGAAGGGCTGGAGTACAGAGTGATATGCAGATCGCTCACTTGCACCAAGGCAGACTTCACACAGCTCTGGACCTCGCCAGGAATTAGGGGTTCTACATTTCTCCCGAAAGCCCAGATGTATATTCTTATAACCCAAGACTTTCTATCAGCCCTAATCTTCCTCTCTTCTTCCTGTCTTTCACCTCCTCAGTTCAGCATCTCTTTTTTTCTCTCCTCTGCTTGTCTGTTGTTCTGCCTCCAAAAGCTGTTCCATGGATCTGTTCACCTATGGTCTGTGGCTCCTGCCTGTGGGCAGGTTTGGACCTTGAGACATGCCAGGTAGCTTGCTATTGTTAACTTCTTCATGAAAGAAAAATTAATTAGTGTGGAGTAGGAACCCACACATTGCTAGTAAGGACGATGCTATTGGCATATGAAAATTGAAGGACAGAAGCACAGAAAAAAGGTTAAACAGGCTGGGTCTGCATGACTCCTAGGAAAATTAAATTGTGGATTCAGACTGTTTGGATTAGGGCTGGCCTTGTTAGTATTTGTGCTCTGTCTGGTTTCATTTTGCCTAACTCTGGGTAGCTAGCCAGGTACCTAGATCAGGAATGTATTCACTGTTAGCTCCCTCTTGAAAGAGAAGGGGATGCCTCTTATTCAGCTCAACCCTACCTCCCATGAAAAAGCCTGTTTCTTAACAGACTACTAAAACAGCCTAGTGCAAATATGATCCTAATTTCAGTCCCTCAGTCAAACGGACAGAACTAGATCTTTGCATTCAGTTGTGCCCCACAAACTTTAACTCTGAATGCATAAAACTGAGGAAGAACGAGAGCGTAGACCTGCAGGCAAGAAAGTGGTGCAGCTGAATCCTGTATGACACTTTTATTCAGCCAGTAGCACAGCACATGTCATTGCATCATCTGGCACCCTGCATTTGCTTTTTGGGACATACGGTAACCAGAGAAGCCACAGCGCTGCTCAGTGCTAAAGGCAAAAAAACGTGCTGGTCTTTGTTTCTTACATCCCCAGAGACTCAGACAGCAAGAAACAAACGTAGAGAGGTCTGAAAGAAACCCACAAAAATGAGTCAAATAATGGAACCAGGTTTCCTACTCTCCAAGGAATATACACAAACAATGACATTTTCTGCAATTTAGCAGTTTACAACCTAATGGGTTGAGAAAAAATCTGGATGGGAAGAGTCCCACAGGTTGGGTTAGTTCTATCTGTGGATCAGCATTTTGTGGTCCAAACCCACTACCTTGTCAGAAAGAAAAATCCAGACCATGCCTCAGCTAAAGGAAAACATGGACTTGTTTGAGTTTTTTTCTGTATCAGGGCTGATTTCAAATTTCTGATACCTTTGACCATGTGACACTACAGTCAGAACAGTGAGTACAAAAAAGTATTTTGGCATCCCAGCTATCAAGAGACAATGACCAGCTTCTGTTCTCAAGAATATGTAGATCAGAGCTAACCCCATGCAAGGAACTTGTGTGAGGCTGCTATAAAAGTAGTTTCTGTAAAAAGAAATTAATTTTCTATTATCGATAACCAAGATTATTCAGTGCTTACCTAAGGTCAAAAGAAAAGTGCCTCACTTTTAAAATCACACTTATTTTGTAAAAATCCTCATTTTCTCCTTCTCAGTCAGTTATTTTATTTTAATAATTAATAAAGGCCCAAATTCAAGTAGACAATAAATGTCCCTGAGCACAGGGATCTGCTGTCAATTGAAGTGCAAGAGTTAAAGAAATTAGCACTTCTTGTGTAAGTCCTTGAAATAATAGACTAAGAGAAGAACTGACTTTAGAAGGGAGTGCGGGACATCGCCCAATCCAAGAACCTGCTTAGAGCAGGACTACCTGCAACATCAGCTCGGGCTGCTCAGTGCCTTGCTCAGACGAGCTGAATGGAGGTTTCACATCCCTTTTGGGCAATCTGTTCTAGTGCCTGCCTGATCCCACTTGGAAAATATTTTCCTTATTATCTTGAAGGGGTAATTCCCAGAGTAACAGCAGGTACCCAATTATCTTGAACAGATTCAAAGGTTGAATGTTTGCATTACAAAAAACTTTTCCTGTAAGAGATGAAAAAAGTATATTCTCTCTGGAAACTTTAAAAATTCATGTTAGATTAGAGACATATCATTCTTCCATCTACTCCTTAAGAAAATTGTTCTTGGAAGAATAGCCCCTTCAGAAATTGTTATAGCTGGAAACCCTGGAGATGCCAGAGAAAAATGAAAATAAGTGGGGCAGATAATGGAGTTACTAAGATTTGTTTTCTTTGCATAAATCTGTCCCAGAGTAACCTACACTTTCGTGTCTTACACTCAGTAGAATTAGAACAACATTGAAAGAGATGTCATTACCATCTACAAATACACTCCTGGCAGTTCATTCTATTTCAATGCTGACAAAATTTCAGTGTCTCAAAAACATCAAGGAAAAAACACCCGATTATTTTAATGTGCCCTGGCTGCAGAGCCCTGTAATGAGACCACTTCATTGTCAGGTCAGTTTAAATCAATTCTGCCCTTGATCCTTGTTTTGAGAGACTGTTTACAGCAACTTCTTTCCCCATGACTAAATGTAACAGTGATGTAATGGCCAATACCGTTGATAAATGCCAAGAGCTAAAGGCCAGTCATATGATAATTACCCAGCTGCAAATTTTCCTTCAGGAAAGGTACTGAACATGGAAGAGTTGCAAAATTTATAATATGTATAATTGCATATTATCAACACCTAACAGTTTCCTGTCACATACTCTGCAAATTTGTCTGCCCCACCAGAGGTATTCTAGCTGCCTGGGATTGCATGGTGAAATAAAGCTGAGGAGCTCCACAGTCATGCCCTGCTCTGGGGAAGGCTACTGAATTCCCAGCACATCAGTGACCCATCCTGCCTTACACAAACTGCCTTAGCTGTAAAAACCCCCACTCCAGGAAGGCCACATCCATGGGACATGCACATGAGGGGCAGCTGAGGAGGTGTCATAATCCATCAAAGACCCCTAAAGCTCTCCCCAGACTCATTGCTGAGGCTTTGCAGCAGAGCACTGCACATGATGAAAAGTGATGCAACAGATTCAGAGAGATCTGCAAGAGACTGTGTCAAACTTGTCCCTCTCCCCAGGGGAGGTACCTGGGCCTTCCCACCCAGCCCAAGTGTATATCAGAGCACTGAACTCCACCTTTTCGGGGGACCCTCACCATCAAGAAGCCCTCATGGAGAGCATCAACGGGACACCACTGGGATCTACAGAGTGGTGATATTTTCTGCTTAATCTGTTTCTGTCACTCTCTTTCTTGTCCCCCACCTCTTTTCTATTCTTTCTCTTTCTTTCTTTCTCTGTCTGTCTCTCTCTCTCATTTACTGTTAAATAAAACCCATACTATTCGCTTTCGCATGTGATCTTGTTTGCACCTTAATTCGGGCAGAGGCATTTCTGATAATTTTAATAACTGGATCATAAAATTATGAGGGGGCTAGAAGCCCACAGTTCCAGCAGGTTTGGCTGTTGAAGGGGTGCCGGGCGTGGCCCTCTGTGACACAGGCACGTTGTGTCAGGGCCCTTGGTGATGCGGGACATTGTGGTGCTCAGAGGCCCTTGTGACACGGCAGAGCTGCGCCCTGCAGGGGGTATATAAGGGGCACAGAGCCCTGGGGTGCCCAGTTCGGTGAGCTGCTGTCTCAGGATGAAGAAGCTCCCAGGATCCCTCTGCGCTAGAGGACGTCCGAGATGGAAGAGGACAAGGTGAACCCCAAATCCCAGCCCCCAGCCCCATGCCCAGTGGGCAGGAAGACCAGGCCCTCAGCAGGCAGTGGGTAGGGGCAGAGGGCAGCTCAGTCCTGCCCCTGTCAGAGACTGAGGAGGCGGGGGCCTTTGTCAACATGGATGAAGAGAGGAAAGATGATGTGGATCAAGAGCTTTCCCAGCGGAGAAATATTAGTGGCCGAGAGCTTTGCCCGTGGGAAGAAGTGAGAGTCCGAGAGCTTTACCAACGGCAAGACGTGACAGTCCAGTGGGAGGTAGGTGTGAGAGTCCAGTGGGGAGATGAAACACGGCAAGAGCTGCACTGGGAAGAAAGCATGACTGTCCAGGAGCTCCATCATCCAGGGGATGAAGAAGATGACAGATACCAAGAGCTGTCCCGGTGGGAAGGGGAGAGACACCAGGAGCTGTCTCTTTTGGAAGATGTGCGAGGCCATCCACACATGTACCAATGGGAAGAGGATGAGAGACACCCACAGTTGTCCCAAGTGGGAGACAATAGTGACAAGCAGCTATCCCAAGGAAAAGACTACAACGTCCAAGAGCTGCCTCAATGCGAAAAAGACATGAGTGACCAAAAGTTGTCCCAACAGAAAGAAAGTGTGAGCAGCCAGCGGCTGTCTCAATGGGGAGAAGGAGTCAGTTACAAGACCTGGGACAAACTCTTGCACACAGAGAACAATGAGGATGCCCAGACTTGTGCCCAGCAGAGGCCCAGCTCTGCCAGCAAGGCGGGCACCCAGGTGGCAGGAGAGGCAGCCCATGAGCTGCCCAGCACCTCTCCTGCCCCGGGAAGTCCCACTGACGCTGAGCCAGCAGCTATTGCTGCCCTGGCTGGAGCTGCTGAGAAGGAGGAGCTTCCTGAGCCTCTGGCTCCTGAGGAGGAAAAAGCACCAGATTCTCCCGTCCTCAGCAAAGAGGTGCCACTGTCAGGGACAGAGACTCCAGTCTCTGCCCCACACAGCCCCCCAGGCTGCAGCCAGGCTCTGCTGGACTTAGAACAGAGCATCAGCTCTGAGGTGGTGCGCAAGGCCGTGCTTGAGGTCCAGGCATCTGGCCAGCAGCCAGAGGAACAGAGGGACCTGGAGCAAAGCCTGGCTGCAGAACAGGAAGAAGCGGCTCCAGTAGAAAGGGAAGAGAGCCCTGTCTGCCCCCCACACAGCCCCTGCTGCCCACCCAGCCCCTCGCCCAGCCCACTGGGAGACCCAGCGTTCAGTGAGCAGCAGGAGGAGTCAGACAGGGGGTCAGTCCTGTCAGAGCAAGAGAGTGAGGAGGGCACCTTGGCTGGGGAGCTTGAGCTTTCCCAGTGCGACGATGAGGAAGACCCAGAGCTCTCCCAGCAAGAAATGAACAAATGCCAAGAAGTGTCCCAAGGGGAAGCCTGCACAGAGCAAGAGCTGTCCCCAGGAGAAG
>VZTF01007525.1:0-40675 GCA_013397755.1 Cnemophilus loriae
GAGCAGCCATTGACTTCTTGCTGGTAGCGCGTGGACATGGTTGTGAAGACTTTGATGGTATGTGCTGTATGAATCTTTCTGACCACTTCAGATCAGTGTTTGCTAATATCAAAGAATTACAATTAGGTGTTTCAAAATTAAGAGAAGAGAATGAATCTGATTGGTTTAACGCTTTGTTTGGTATTCGGCACTTGCTAGATGGGTCGAAGACCTCATGAAAATGGGATGTTTAGATGTAATTGTTATTCTTCTTATTTTACTCCTTGTGCCATGTTTGTTATCCTTTCTGCAAAGGGCCCTGCAGAGGACCATAAACGCTGCATTTATAGTGGAAAAACAAAAAGGGGGAATTGTGGGAAACAACAGCTGCTCTGAAAGTCTCACAGATTTCTACTTGGGCACAATCACTTTGTATCCTTGAGAATTCGGTTTATACCCTTGAGAACTGTAACATCAACAGAAGCACCAAGCATAAACAACAGAAGGAGGATGAACACCTGCAGGAGGGAGTTAACAGGCTGATATGTAGCAAGAATGCTTGTTAGTTATAGGCAACCAATAATACTGTATTGTAGTTAGCCAATAGCAAATGAACATGTAACACGGATGCTAAGAAATTGTATAAAAGAGGCTACGTGCTTGGAGCAATTGGAGTGTGTGTATGTATGTGTCGTGACCATCTCAACAGCGACAGACCCTAAATTCACTACTCCAGAGTTAAGAAGGCTTCTGCTCCTGAAACAACTGGGTAAACAGAGACTGATACAAATGAGGATGATGTGATTTAAATGGTTCTTCTTCTGTGCTTAAAGAACTGTTCATAATAGTTGTAATCATAATTCTTTTTTGCATGATAGCCAGCTGTGTAAGCATCACTGTTGTTAGATATTTACTGTTGTTAGATATTTACTGCTATTAGATACATACTATTAGTAGATATTTAGAATAGAGACTTGACAAGGTAGAGGCCTTGTCATGCCTCTAAAGGGGGAGAATGATGCCTTAAGATTTAACTTTTATATTTATCAGATCCTGTACTGCTTTATTGTATAACTCTAAAACTCCATAGCCTGTCAGCTACTGTTCCCTCATTTTATTCAGACAAAACAATTCCTCTCTAGGCCTGAAACTCAAGGACACCTTACTGTCTCAGGCCCCTAGAGATGTAAACAACAGTGAATTGAGGGGGGCAAACTTAGAATAAATAACTTCATTACCTGAAACTGTAATTGGAGGATTAACTCCTGATATGTAAATGGACCAAACTTATAACTGTATGAAAAACTCGTGACTGTTGTCCATCTTGGGTGTAGCCCCTTGGAGGCTTTTGACTGCCCAAGGTGTACCTATTGAAGGCCTTCAAAAAATATCCGCTTTTATTCTCTAAATTTTGTGTAGCTTCTGTTTTAGGTAGCCACTCCAAGGCAGCACCTGGAGTTATTGATTCAGATTATGAGGGTGAAATACAAATTATGCTTTGGACCCCTTTGCCACCTTGCTTTATACCTGCAGGTCAGTGTTTGGCACAATTTGTTCCCTTTTCCAACAGAACTCCCGATGGTAAGGGTAAGGTGGCACAGGTGGCTTTGGCAGCACGGGCCAATCAGAAATTTTTTGGATGAGTTCCATCGCAACGGCTCAGCCAATCCTGGTATGCAGCATAGATGGTAAAAATTTCAAAGGACTTGTTGATACCGGAGCTGACATCTCGATTATCAAAAGTAGTGAATGGCCCAGTGACTGGCCCATTATTAACTCCGCCTCAACCCTAATTGGGGTGAGAGGGATGCAGCGCCCTAGACAGAGCACTCAGCTCCAGCTTGTTCTCGCCCCTGACAGGAAAAGTGCCCGAATCACACCATTTATTGCTGCCATACCATGTACGTTATGGAGTAGGGATGTTTTGAGACAATTTGGAAACATACAGATAGAATCAGCTTCACCTAAAGGTCTTTTTCATAGGGGCTATTGATCCGCCGTTCCAAACACAGATATTGGACATATGCAAACTCACATGGAAGACGAATGACCCTGTCAATCAGTGTCAATCAGGGTCAATCAGTGGCCCCTACAAAAGGAATGGCTGCAAAATCTACAACAGCTTGTAGAAGAACAATTGTCTTTGGGCCATATTCGGCCATCTGCTAGCCCTTGGAACACCCTTATATTCTGTATATCCAAGAAAAGTGGTAAGTGGCAGTTGTTGTATGACCTGTGAGCAGTAAATGCAGTCATTGAGCTGATGGGTGCTTTACACCCTAGACTTCCATCACCTGCAGTGATTCCTCTCGATTGGCCCCTGGTAGTCATAGATCTAAAAGACTGTTTCTTTAACATACCTTTGCACCTTGGTGATGCACCCCGTTTTGCCTTTTCAGTACCGATTTCGAATCATGTGGAACCAATGAAAAGATATAATTGGAAAGTGTTGCCACAAGGCATGTGCAATAGCCCGACCATATGCCAAAGATTGGTTGATCTTGCTTTGCAACCTGTCCACTGCCAATTTCCTACAGCAACCATATATCATTATATGGATGATATTTTGCTTGCAGCTAAAGACCGTTCTGGTTTTTGTTCCATGCAGGTGGCAGTTATTCAGGCAGTTCAAGCAGCAGGAGTGATCGTTGCACCTGAAAAGGTGCAGCATCAGTCCCCATGGCATTGTTTAGGGTGGAAAATTACTCAGCAGACCATTTGCCCTCAGCCACTAAAGCTTTGTGTTAGAGACAACTTGACTTTAAATGACTTGCTAGAAATTACTAGGACCATGACACCAAGTTAGCGTCAACTAACTTTGTTTCGCCCAAATGGAAGTGCTCTAATTATTACAGCGCAGCATTGGGCTAAACACAGCACACATGTTCTTAACAAAAGATGTGATTCAGAGGTAACCTTTTGGAATACAGACCGCATTTTTGGCAGCATGATACCATCAATAGGTACTGCTCATGCTTCTTTAAATAAAATTGGCTGATGGCTTGCAAAGGAAGCTAATGCCACTAGTGCTACTCTTTCAGCCTTGCTAATTGATGTTGACTCAGTACGACATTTGACACTACGAAGTAAGGCTGCCATTGACTTTCTGTTGTTAGCTGAAGGCCATGGATATGAAAAATTTGATGGTATATGTTGCATGAATCTGAGTGATCATTCAGAGTGCATTCATAAAAGCATCAGTAATGTTAAGCAGCTTACCAAACAATTGCGACAACATGGTGAAGGTGGTTTGTGGGGGTTGTTCTCTTGGTTAGGTGACCTCGGCTTTGGGGTATGGTTTAAACACTTAATAGTATATAGCATAGTTATTTTTGGTGGGTTTTTATTAATTATTATATGTCCCCCGTGTTTCTTATCTTGTGTGCAACAGATGATCAATAATAGTCTTAATAAGATAATGGCTTTACAGATGCAGATTGTTTTAGCAGTAGAATACATGAAAAAAGAAGGGGGAGATGTGGGAGAAAAGTCTTATAAAATAAGTAAAAGGCCTTTGTTCACTTGTGTTCACTGATGATTCACAAAAAGCACTTTGGGAAATGTACAGCCGACATGAAGACAAGAACAAGTTATGTAAGGTTCGCGTGGACAACGCCTAATCAAAGTGCTAATTGGTCAAAGGAGCACATGGACAGCAACACAGGAGATATGGCATGCAGCCAACGTGTGTTTGTTTAGTTAACAAGAATATTTTTAGATAGTATATTTTTAGCACAGTATAAAAGCCTTGCATAGCTGTACAATACAAAAGGCCTTGCATGAGTGTAATAAACGATTCTCTTCACTGGAAACAAGAGAGTTTGTGTCATTGTCGCTACAACAAAGTGCTGGATGCTCCTAGTCTCCAGCTGCACCAAAACTCCTTGTTGATTACATCACACAAGCAGCCTGGACCACGTGGTGAAATTTGCACCACCATTGCCTTAGAGGAGATGGGATGAGGGGTGGAGTGCAGTGGCAGGACACCTTTAATGGTCCTAGTCCTGATATTGTAGCTGTTGTGCACTTCTTCTTTTAACTACTATTTGTTTTTCTTGTCATTATGTTGTATTATTCTTCTTCACAGAATCGCTTTGTATATAAGAATCTCTATAGCAGCCAAAAAGCTTGCTAATATAACTGGTAACTCTTAATACCTGTAAAAAGATTCAGCTGCATATGGGTCAAGGATGGGAACGAAGAGGTGCTGGCCAGAAGATCAATGTACATCGAGGAGTCAGCGATCCACATAGCAGTGAACTGTGCAGGACTGACTGATCTGGGTGATAAAAACAAAAGAGCCCGTGGGCAGCTCCCACTCAGTACTGGTGATTAGATCTTTATACTTCTAGCTCTAATAAGCAGTATTTAATTGTTACTTTACAGAGTCTGTGTGTCCTTCTTACTGTGGTCCCTAATGGATCAGCAACTCCTGGTGCAAAACAGTTCCACACAATTCCAATTTTTCGATAGATGATTTCATGAATTAACATGCATCCCGGAAGTCTGCACTTAAAAAGTAGGATCTGTTGTCCCCTGCTTATGTTCTCTGTGACTATTTTGGGTACCAGCTACTTTGTTTCACTAGAGATGGGAATAATGCCATCTCCTGTCTTGACAGAGATTACAAAGCTGGTTGGTAGTCACAGTTCTTTCTCAGCTGCCTTTGTGTCCATTTTTGAACAGCCACTTCTTGTCGTGTATAAGGACCAATATGAAGGAATTCCTTCACATTAGTATCGTGAGAGAGTATCCCAGCGCAGCTGTCCAGTTGTACTGGGTTTACATGGCAAGAATTTGGTAGTGCGTGTGGGGGGCGTGCCACAGGGGTGGCTTCTGTGAGAAGATGCCAGAAGCTTCTGTCATGTTGGACAGAGCCAATTCCTGCTGGTTCCAAGTTGGATGCACCACTTGCCAAGGCTGAGCTCATCACCGATATTGGTAGCATCTTGTACGAGAGAACATATTTAATAAAGGGTAAAAAAATGATGGCAGAGAGGAGTGTGAAAATGTGAGAGAAATAGCTATGCACAGACACCAGTGTCAACACAGTATCAACAACCAACAACTCAGTGAACAAGAGGGAGGATGTGCTCCAGGCACCAATCCAGAGATTTCCCTGTTCCTGAAGGATACACCACTTGAAAGGGACCTGCATGGGAGCAGTTCATGAAGGACTGCAGCCCATGGGAAAGATGCATGTTGCAGAAGTTCATGAAGGAATGTCTTCTGTGGGTGAGACTCCATGCTGGAGCTGGGCAAGAGTGTGAGCAGGAAGGAATATCAAAGACAAAGCATTATGAAGTAATCACAAACTTCATTTCCCCATACCCCTGCACCACTCATGAGGAGGAGGTAGGTGAGTTGGGAGCCTAAGAAGAAGGGAGGGATGGGGGAAAAGTGTTTTTAGGTTTGTTCTTATTTTGCAGTGCCCTGCTTAATTTTATTTGCAATAAATTAAATTAATTTCCCCGAATTGAGTCTGTTTTGCCCATAACTGTAATCAGTAAGTGGTCTCCCTTCTTCTATCTCAACTCATGAGCTTTTCATTTTTTGTGTTTTCCTCTCCTTGTCTAGTTGAGCAGGTGAAGTGATAGAGTGGCTTGGTGGGCACCTGATGTCCTGCCAAAGCCAACCTGCCACACCTGTCCTGGATGTCAGGCTGTTTTTTGGCCTTTCCACTGAGAAGCAGTGCCCTCCTGGGATGCTGCAGTTGGCACTCTGTACATCATGGAGTCCTCAACTGACTGAAGAATTATAATTGATAACAATACTCTCTTGTCACAAATGGGTCTTAAGCAGGCAGAGGAGACTAATTTTTTCCCTCTCTTTCAAACTGTAGCAGGGAAGAAGCCTAAGTGAAGTCTCTTTCAAATATGAGGAGACAGGAAAGGGTGTGTCTAACAAGAAAAGAGGTGTGTGTGAGGCCTAGGTGTATTCAGCTGTATCTTCATAGATTTTTACAACTAATCTTTTGTTCTGAATATAAAATAGATATTTCCCAAGGTAATAGATGGCTGGCAGTTTTCTGTGCACGTTCTTTCACATTAAGTGCTGAAGTCAAATGAGTTACTCCATTAAAAACTGAATGGCATCTCAGCAGTCCACAATGCCTGGCCTTCTCTGACCAGAGACCCTAAAAAGTCTGTCTCAGTGGTTTCCATGCATGTTGCTCTCCTGACTGAGGAGCTACAGCCTCAAAAGCTCCTTATTGCTCAAGGGTAGAGGGGACTGAGGTGCAGCCTGTGAACAGCAGTGGTTTCTAGGATCTGAAGCATTGACAACTAGCAATAAACCCAGGGAGAAACTGCAACAGTGATGATCCTGAGAGAGGAGACAAGGACAAAACAGAAGTTAAGGATTTTCTGGAGATGTGGAACAAGGGCAGAGCACTATATGGGCTAAATGAAAGCAGTCATTCACCCAAATTGTGCTAGCAAACTTGCAGCCATGAGAGAGGTTTGAGAGAGAAAGTAGAAGAGTTAAACAGTAAGAGCACATTGAAGCTATGAAGTAAGGTGGGGAATAGCATTGTGTTGGATGTTGGTGCAGTCATTCAGAAGACTGCTTCTGATTCTGAAACCTCTTCCAGAAGGTATTTGGCTGGAAACTGACTCCTTGATTCAGTCATGTCTTCAGGAAAAAGACCAAAAAGCACCTAAAAGGCAGTAACTGATCCTCTTCCACCCTCAGTCTTTCCACAGAGAAAAGATACAGAGTCTAGGAAGGGACAAAATCCACATGAGCCAAATAATTTTTCTTTTTGGCTCTTCATGAAAAAAGGAAAAATGTTGAAAATAGCTGGCTAAGGGAATATACTTTCACAGGATGAGCAATTCCACTTAACAGTCACAGGATTTATGTCTCCACTAGCCCAGGTCCCAGTAACCAAGTTATTCATCTGTTAAAAGCAGTCCTGTCTTAAGTTAGCTCAGGGAAGGAGCTAGAACACAGGAGTAGAGCCAAGAAATGGCTGTGAAGTTTTTATTTCTGGCTTTCTGCCCTTCCAGGACTCTCTCACAACCCTGATTTCCTCAAGGAAGTGTTTTGGCAGAGGGGATGCTCGCAGAGCCTGGGATATGAACTGTGTGGGCTGCAGCCAAGACACCCTCCATGTGGCTTCCTGAGCCTTGCCTTGTTTTATCTCTCCCTCTGTCCCTACCCCTGGTGTGGCCTCAGGGTGCTGTTGTTAGATTTACGGGTCCAACTAGTTTGCACACTCATGACACTGTTCATCTGAACAGCAAGTTATTAACAGCATCATCAGTTATCTCCTCTATCATTGTGAAGAACACACTAAGAAAAATCTGGTAAACATTTGGTATCTCAAATTATTTCAAAGACTTTCAAAAGCACTCATAGGATATCTGGGCCAAAGCCATTTCCATACACCATCACCTTAAGCTGATCATTCCCATGGTGGGTATCTGCTGCTTAATTTGCAAATGTGTAGTGCTGAGTCATGGAAGTTGCTGTAGACATTTAAGTTATTAAACACTGGTATAACATTAGGCATTAAGTCTCTGTGTAGCACAAAATGGCTTGTTTTTTCATTGAGATTTTAAATTTGAACTGGTACTTTTAAACATCTATGTCTTAGTCCAGTTTAACTCATAATTCTATTGCATACTTTGTAAGATGCGTCCATATAACAATTTATTGCTAGCCTTAATTGTTGGCAGAGACAATATAATTCTGTTACGATGCTTCACAGAAACACTGCAAATATAACACATACATAAATTAATTCTTATTGATGTAAAAGTCCCTTCCCAGTTAAGCACACCTGTGCTGTGAGAGTACAGAATGGCACATATTTTCCTGATAGCAGATAGCAAAACTGCATAGTCTACTGAAAGACGTACTGGCAATTAGTCTGCTGAAGGGTCAAAATTTGCAAGGTAATACTAATTCTCTTATAAATCTTAGAAAATCTCAGTGTTTAGAACCAAAGAAAAGGGCATTCAGTTAAATTTACTTCCCAGTCTGCAACTATTTTTTCTTTCATTTAATTTGAGCTAGGAATAGAGAAAAAAATGCTCTATCACTGTGTCACCTGCATAAGCTATTCTATTTGTTGATCCCTCCCTCAGGAAAACACAAAAGAGAACACTATTCTCATCACCTCCATCCACCATAGAAGAACTCGGCTGTGTAAGCGAAAATTAGACATATCAAAGCACCTTTGATCACTTCATTGTCTGTCAAGTTCTCTCCAAAGCCAACACTGTCTTCTGTAACAGATTGTATTACTTTGAAATGTCATATTTAATGTATGTTCATTCCTTCAGATTCCTGATACTGTCTGAGATGCTGGCTGTGCGGCACCACACCAAGAGCCTTGCAGGTGGGTCTATTAATTTCAGTGTGTTCCTGTTTCTCAACAGCATGTGGTTTAATTGCAGAACTGGTGAAGCAAGGGCATCACAAGAATTTATCTCCATTTTTCTGTGTGTGCACAACCACAAAGTCATCCTGCAGTGTAGGTTTGAATGAGTTATGGGACCATAAAAAAGTACTTCAATTCACAAAGCTATCAACTCTTTGTCATGAAACAAAAACACCTGCCAGAAGAGTTTTATTCTTACTTGATAATCACAGCACAACTAGACATGGGACAAAGCCATCATTTAAAGGGATGTTATTATGCAGCAGACATGCTCTGAGGAACCATAGTCCAAATTTAGTTACTAATTAGAAAAACACATTTTACAGATGTCATTAATTAGCCAAGAATCTGAGAAAAGTCTCTTTCAAAAAGGAAATGTAATATTCATTAGTAAAGTACTCACCACAGGGTTTGACTTCTCTTGTCCAATAGCTCCAGCTATCATTAGCTGTCATTACTTGTATAGGTAACTTCTTGTTTTCCACTGATAAAATTAAGTCTAAGCTACCTTTAGCTAATACTGAAATTTTGCCCTTGAGAAAAAACTGCAGAAATATAAAACAAGCCAGCATTCTTACATCAATTTCCAGAGTTTTATGAAATTCCCCTTCTGTCTTTCAGGCTGTTTGGACACAATCAGATTATACTTTGTCCAATAACATGTGATTCAGAAACTTAGTTTTTCATACAGAAGAGCTAAAATGCTGACGAATTCCAGTGGTTCCAGGAGTCAGGTCCCTGAAAAATCATCTGTAGCACTGGTAAAATACCAAAGTTGACACCTAGAAATGATCAAGTAAGTTGGAATAAAATTGCAATATGGGGAATAGGGTGAAAGTTGCCAGTGGTGGGAACATAGCTTTCTCTGTCACATGAAAAATCTTGAACTTTCAAAGAAAATAATGTCTCAAATATTTCAACCAAGAGAAAAAACTGTTGTTAAATGTTACAGTGATGATTTATGTGAGCTGTGGTTCAGTGGCCATATGCTCTCCATTTTTTTTATTCTTTGCACTGGGTCATATTTCTCATAGTGTCTCATTTTGGGGAGGAAAATGGCTCAAGAAACTTGTGAGGAATTGTTTGGCCACAGGCACATTTCAGGAAATTTAAAGTGCACCTAGGTAGCCTGGAAATGGAAAACTATAAGGACATGGGGCATCTGTTCTGCAGCATAACTGAGACACACTGCTTATACATACCCTGAAGCACTGGGTACTTGGCCAACTCTTCATTCCAAGAGTTTCATTCCAACTCTTTCATTCTTAGGGTCTCACTTTTCCAAAGAAAATATATACTATGTGTGGGAAAGCCTGTCTATTCAGGAAATTAAAAAAAAAAAAGTCTAATTTTGAGTTTTGACAGAATTATTTTAGCTAGCCCTGGAAAACCTGAATGCTACGCATCAACAAAATCCATGTCTCCTTCATTGGTTTTGTTTGTTTCTGTTTTGCTTGGTTGGTTTTTTTGTTTTTGTTTTTGTTTTTGGTTTGGGTTTTGGTTTTGGTCTTTCTTTCCAGTGTTAGACAAATTTCAAACAATTTCCAAGTATATTGTTGAATATATTTTAGAAGGAGCTCTCCAAAACAAGGACATGGCAAACACTAAACAAAGCTTTAGGATCTGTTTTGAGAGTCACAGCAAGGAGAAATATTTGTAGACCAGGTCAAGCATATTTCTTAGTGAAATGAAAATGCAAGGATTTCGTTATTACTGATTCTTAAAAATCTCGGACTTTGACTGGCATTGGTTTCCTAAGACACTTAGACTGAGCTGGTTGTGGAAATTTCTCTTGTAGTTAATGGAGACAGAAAGGTACCTCAAGAAGGAGATTCATCCTACCTTATCTCTTCTAGCTGCCTCGGTCAAAACCCCAGTTTTAAGAGCCATTCAGGGACTTTCACTATGGAGAGAACTGGGAAACAGTGAACGTTTTTTCTCTCTGTTTAGGAAGCACTTCTGGATTTCCTTCACTCAAAAAATAATTCAGTGCTAATGTTTTGCTCATAGAAAATGATGCATTTCTCCGTTATCTGATAATCACAGCTCCCTCCTGGGACGTTCTGTATAAATAATTTCTGAACATGTTATCAGTCACAGCCCTGTCTGTTTATTCAAATTTTCTTTCATGGATATCCAACCTACATTTTTACCTCATCTATGTACACATAGCTATAATTTAGGTAAACACTGAAACATGTACATGCGTTTTCTACTTAGGAGATACCTATAAAAAGAGTTTTCTCTGTCTGGCTTAATTTTTGCTGTTTAAAGTTAAAATTAAGCTAATGCAAATCTTCCTATTTGTTAGTCTTGGGATCCTTTAAAATGAGTTTGCTGAAGGGACTTAAACTTGAGGCATGTAGCTTCACCACAGTGGTTCACCCGGATCTTTCAGTACTGTTTCTGTACTCTGACTTAGAAAAACACCTCAGCAAGTATCATGTGTTTGGAAAATACACTTTCTTTCAGTATTTTCTTACATGGACAGTCACCTCAGTGAATATTCTGGCCTCTAAAGCCAGTTAGTAGTACACACTGTGAAAGAAAATCCAAACTCAATTAAAGAGGATTAGCCCTCTCTGTCCCATGAGGTGGCCTTTCTGCTTGCATCTCTCTTGCAGCTTTCAGTTTCTGAGATTCATGGCTGTTACCCTGGGAGCCAAAGTCATATATATGTTGTGTTCTAGAAACTCAGTAAGAGAACAGAGAATGGATTGTCTGCTAACATAAGCACAGCTGTGCGTGGTAAGTGGCATATAGTTGTTTGTATTCAAATTCAGGCTATTGTGCAGCAGGCAAAATAAAACTTCAAATCAAAAGGAAATGAAAAATATTGTTGCCTTTGCCACTGCCTTTTACCGTAAAGTATTTATGCAGATGCGTATTTTGGGATCAGACAAGATAAGAAGAAATAATTTGTACACTTTTACGGAATAAAATTTAATGATGTTTCAAGTCCTTATATTACCTCAGCAGGTGTGGGAGGCACTAAAGAAATTCTGGACATTCTGTCGGACTAAGTAATGATCTCCCAGCCTCCCATCATATCTTTCTTTCTTTCTTTCTTTCTCTTTCTTTCTTTCTTTCTTTCTCTTTCTTTCTTTCTTTCTTTCTCTTTCTTTCTTTCTTTCTTTCTCTTTCTTTCTTTCTTTCTTTCTCTTTCTTTCTTTCTTTCTTTCTCTTTCTTTCTTTCTTTCTTTCTTTTTCTTTCCTTCTTTCCTTCTTTCTCATGGCTTGTAAGTTTTTTAGATGAGAATGATGTACATAGTTTTTTCTCAGAAATCTTTGCCAGCACTATAATACTAGCTTTCTAGTTGGAATGCAGAAAAAAATGCAACGAAAATGCCTCCAGTCCCAAGAGAAAAAAGTGTTTCTTATCATTCTTATTTATCAGAATAAGCACTTATTTATCAAAATGAGATAGAAGTATTCATTATTCAGAATAAGACATCTAAAATGCTGTGTATAGGTAAATAAAATTACTAGAGTACTGGAAGCAGTACAGCTTTTTCCCACTGGATTATATCAGACAAGTAGCTGTCCTAGTTCAGAGTTAGCTTGGATAGCTGATACCACTGTGGCACATGGCTCCAGCCCACAGCTTATGTCCTGTGTTTGAGGGCAACAGCTTAATGCTGTCTGTTTGTGGCAGAGGGGAGAATAATCACTAGAATAGAATCCCAAAAAGGTTAGTAGTTCTTGAGGAAGGTTGGTGGAAAATGTTTCTAGATTTAATTTGCCAATTAAAATATAAAGTTAAAACAATCTTCCACTTGTCTGGATCTTCAGTTCTGTCTTCCTTGGCGGAGCAGTGAGCTGCTTTGATACTGGGACTAGCAACAGCCTGGTGGGATCCAGAGTCCCCTCAAATAGATGTATTGGGTCTTCACAGGGATCTCCAGAGTTAGTAGTGTCTTCTTCCTAATGGAGCTATGGAGAAGCTCCACTTTTTCTCTTTCCCTCACATCTCTCCCTATACGTGTCCTTCCAGCTTTGCTATAGTTCTTTTTCTGTTAGAAGGGCTATCACTGTCTCCTGACCCTGTACTAAGTTCTTTCAACTTGAAAGTGGTCCAAAAACTCTTTGGGTGATGTTTGGTGGTTTTTCTCCCTCAAATTAGTTTTTTACTGTATCAGTGCGCTGAGCTCGCTCAGCATGCAGTCAGAGGAGCACTAAGGCCAATATAAGGAAAGGAGCAGGTGAAGCAGTCATGATGAGGGCAAAAAGGAAGAAAGGAGAGGAGAGATGAATGAACCAGACTCCTTTCAGGGTCAAGCAGCTTTCAGGTCAACTCAATTCAGCCCAGCTGTATAATCAGCCTAACTCCATTATCTATTAGTAGGGTTAAAGCTACCTTATCAGCAGCACTATTTCAACCCAAATTGCAAGCTTTGTTTAGTTATTTAAGTGAAGTGATTTTCATGTTCAAGAGCCTACTAGTCATCAACCAAGAGTTTATTCTTTCTTCCTATTTGATATTTCCTATCAATATGCTGATGATAGGACCAAGCATTTTGGTCAGGCATGCTGGATACTGCAACACTTTATGAGAAAAACCATCCCAAAAGAACTCTCAGGCTGTACAGTTAGGATGTTGCACCTGAAATCTTCCTCTATATTGTGTCCTATTTCATCTAATAGAGAATCTTTCATGTGCCTTTAGATGCCATGTTAAAAAGCTGGGCTGGTTTGAGATAGTACCAAGGGACTGGTCATTCTTGGGATCCTTCCAATACAAACTGAACCACTGACAGGGTGTCATGGATTGCACTGTAACACAGCAAAACCCTCTGCTCTAAAGGGAGACGGTTTTGACAGGCCTGTCTGAAGATTTATTCAGAAAGAATAGGCAGAAGGTGAGCAATTGTAAAAGATGGGGTTCCTAGGAGGAAAGCTAAGCAGAAGACACTGAACGAGATCCATCTGCTCCAGAAGGAATCCTTGTTCCACTGTGAGAGGAGGAAATGGGTTGAACAATTAGGCAGAGATACAGCTCTGTCTAAATTTAGTTCCAGAGATTATATAGGCGTGTCTTCTGCTGCTTCTATTCCCAGTGATTTCCGGTATCAGTCTGAGCAGTGGTTATTATGTTATTCATGTCTTTATGTTCTGTATAAACTATTTAAGAGATATGGGGAAGAAATCTCCTGTACATGGCCTCTAAGGTTCTGGGCAATTTGCAACTAACTTTTTTTTCTTTGCTTAACCCTGTTCATTAGAGAAAGAAGAACAAGAGGAGAAACCTTTCCATTAAGTCATGTATATCTGTTCAAAAAAACTTTCACCAAAGTTTCAGAGAATACACTTAAGGCATATGCTTACAGTGTCCTGTGGTCTACAGGAGAGCAGGAAACACCATGCTTTGTTTTTCAAGGAACAAAGATGTGCATCAGTTCAAATGCCATCCTGACTGTAATGGAAAAAAAACTGATAATGGCTGGACAACATGAAAGAAAACTGCAGAAGGAGCACAGAAGCAGCAGAAGCCTGGAGAATACAGAGTGGCAGTGGTGGTGGGTGCATTAAAAAATCTGAAGGAATAGAGGAGAGAATGAGCTTTAGCTTGAGCTTAATGCAGACCATAGGAAAATGGAGAAGCAGATCAATAGTCACAGCTGTCTTGATCTAGCGTAAGCAGTAGTCCTACTGTAAACAGGGCTTTGAACTAAGTGGCTTCCAGATGTCCCTTTTGATCAACATTTCTGAGAGCTTTTGAATTCTTGCAGTGTCAGATGAGGACATGCTGCCATTGTCTGATTTTTCAGCATTGAAAAACACTACTACATGGCATATGTTTTCAGAGACATCTCCTGATGGCCTTAGTGTGGGGATCCTTCTTCTCACCCGAAAGGACAGCCCACAGACGAGCAGGTGGGATGAGGCATGTGAAGGTGGGTAGGGATGTGAGACAGGGGCTGGGCAGGCTGTAGGGAACAGACTGTTGGTCAGTTTTATAATGGAATATGGAATTGCTCATTTCTTGGAAAATGGGTAGAGAAGGCTGGTAATTATTATGGGGTGGGGACCATATGGTGCGCTGCAGGTGCGCCTGCCAGGTCAGTCGTAAAAGAAAAGGTTTCCAGATCAGGTACTAATGCTGATAGGGGTTAGTGTAAGCTGGCAATATGCTACATGATCTTCTCAGAGAGGCTGAAGGCTGGGCAGCGGGGGAAAGCTCAGCTCTAGCCTTTATGTTTTCCAGATGAAGGAAGGTGCACATCCCAGAGGTCACTTGAAGACAGTAGGTGTGTGTTTAAGCCACGGGGGCATAGTCTTCCTGAATTCCAGAATAGCCATAGCTGTGTTTCTCTGTTTTACTGCTGGCCCAGGACAGGAGTCATGGACCTCACTCAAATCCTGTCCAATCTCCTGCTGTCAGGGAGCCGTTCAGTAGAGCTCAGTGCCCCTCCCTAAGGCACGGAGCTTTCACCTCCTGCTCCTGTGAGCAGCTGAGAAGCAGCCTGAGTCCCCTTTCTTGTTCTTGAGAGCAGGAAAATTTGACAGAAGTGAAAAAACATCTGGCAGAAAGGAATGAGCAAGAAGTGACGCCTGCCCAGGGCTGGTTTTCTTCATCATGCAGCTGTGAACAATTACCATCACACCCACATGCCAGAGCACACACATAATCATGCCTTGTAGGCACAGCCCACAGCAGCCACAGGGTGCTTTCAGCTTCTGTGGCAAAAAACATCCCAGTTACTATGAAATCCCCTAGACCTGCCATGATGGGCACTCAATCTCCCTCCCAGCGCATTCACTGATAACCCAGATCAATCCTATATGCATGATTTTGGTATCGCAGCATTTCAGGCGACAAAGAGGGCAAAGAATAATGAATAGAAAAATGCAAATACAGTATCTCCTGTAGAAATCTATGTTTTCTGCACAGGTTTTGTACTGCCCCTCAGCCTAGGACCTGGGGGCTATATCAAAACTAGCAGCTGCAGTGACCTAACTGCTTACTTCTGTCTGTAATTAATTCAGATGAGCTTCCCTGAGCAGCCTCCCTTGCCATATAAGCTATGAATATAAATAGACATGATAGTTGAAGGCTTCATTTCTAGAACAGTGGAAGAATTTCCTAACTCCCTGGTTTTATTTATCTGAATCACATCCCAGTACAATTTTGGAGCAAGAACTGGGAATATGCTGTCTCCCCAAACCTGCTTTCTGTGCAAAGGAAACCCCAAAGACGTGCAGGGAGCAGCATGACCCCAGGGTATGACACGACATATTCACTAGGTAGCCTCTACACAACCTGATAAGTAGGTCATTTGTAACAGACACTTACTTTAGGCATTATAACTTCTTTTCAAATTGACTGAAAGGGCCATCATGGCCTGACAACAAGCTCTCCAAGCTGCTCATTGCTCTTGTCACAGTTACCTTTCAGAAGCCACTAAAATAGGCATTTAAAGATGGTGTCCTGAAAATAGCCCTGGACATCTGCAATGTCCCAAATGCAGATCTCATCTTCCACAGTTTCAAATTTAGGTCTCATATTTTTAAAGAGAAGTGGTTTTGCACATCTTTATGCAAACTTTTGGGTGGCTTAGATGGGAGCTGGAGTGCTTTTCAGGACATGGTAGACCTAGATTCAGTTTTTGTTTCAGCAGATTCAAATCCACAACTTCTGTCCTAGCACCAGTATGATTTATTTTACCAAGTTTCTAACTTAGCTTAGTGCCAGCATTCTCTAAATATCTGCTTGGGACTGAGAAACTGTGACAGGAGATATTTGTGAATCACTAAGCCAGGTTAAGAGAGAAGGGGTCGAGGGGCAAGAATCACCTTGTCGTTTGGGTGCTTGGATGAAAAGGAGGGTTTCTGCTTTATGTTCTTACTGCTGTTCCTTGATTTTATTCTAGAAACTTGTCTAATATAAAATAAATTTGCATCTCTAAGCAAGGGCTTCTGTGGACCGTATTACAGGAAAGACAGCCGCCAAAGGGAGAGACAGGATAACTTGAGGTATGCCTCGACCTCTGACTCACAAGTACATGAGAACAGACCAAACATATAGAACATGCTCAAAGACTGCGTTGTGCTGCGAAACTGTAGACACATCTACTGCTGTCTTGGCAATGGGTATATATCCAGTAATGAGATTCCTTAACTAAGCTTGTATTCCTGTCTTATTGGCCTCAGAAGAACTAATCAAGAAATCAAAGTGCTGTGGTGAGCTGAAATTCTGATAAAAAGCACAAGGTTACAGAGATTTTGTAGTGTTGAGGCACCATTTATGAGATTGTTAGGACAGAGAGAGTGAGATGTTCTGGGACTGGCCTTTGGTAAAGTTATTTGGGTACTGGACACAAAGTTTACGGTCTACAATAGCACTGCTTCATCTAGATCTTGCCTAGGCAACAACTGTGTTCCCCAATTTTAGACTGGTGTCTTCCAACAGGAAAACTGGGCCAGCTTGGAACAATCATCACCAGCAGTGTTAGTTGTGCAGGCAGCTGGGAGTTTTGATAATCACCCACACTCCTGCCTAGCAAATCCAGCTGATGGATTTGAAAGTTGCCAAACCAGGGAACCTTCTCACCTCCATGGATGAGGCCCCCTCAGCAGAACTGGGGCACGATGGCAAACCCATGTGGGGAAGTACCATGAACAAACATCATGTATCATTTCAGTACTCTTGTGGCAGGCAGGAGCCCCTGTGCTGTGTTTTCACCTGGGTTTGAACGAGATGTCTGGAATGCCAGGACCTGAAAGCAGCTTTCTGGAGTTCAAAAGAAAAAGATGGGAGTAAAGGACCTCAGAGGCATTGAATGATTAGCTTGTGTTGGCACTGCCAGCCATGGCAACAGACTGGGTTTCCAATGTTAATGCCAATGTTTAATGACAATATTTCAGCCTTTAATCTGAAATAAATGGAGTTGATGTAGTTGAACAAGATGAAAGGAAAATAAAAGCATGGGGTTTGACAGCTCCCATTCTAGCCGGCATTGGCATAAAGTTCTCCTCCATCCTGTCCAGCACTCCAGCTCTTTTAAAAAAATCTATGAAGTAGTCATACTGCATTCAGTACATCAGCAGTGACTGAAAATGTAATCACTGGACGTAATACACAACTCAACAGGCTGCAAAGAAGTTGTTCTATGATTTTTAAAAAGGCCACATATTTTCTGGTTTAGTGTTCCCTTTATAAAAAATCTGACTTATTCCTTCTCACAGTGAGAAGTTACTTGGACTTATTGAATTCTTTGGAGGAAATATTTCCATCTAAATCTGTCTAAGTCATCAGATAAATTCTGAATATACACAAGGGAAGATTTTGTTCTTTGATCAACTTAAAATTTGACTGTGTTGACAGCAAGTTATGTCTGATCTCATTTACATCAGTGCTTAACTCAGTTTGCTTCAACTAGAGCTGCTCTGGATTCACACCAGTGTATGTCTAAAGAGAGTTTGACCTTGCTTTTCAGGCTTTTGCAGATAGTTGTCATCAAATAATCTTTCTGCAGGCTACTCAAATTTATTTCTTCCATGCTGAATGATCACTCACTGCCAGACAAGTCAACTCAGCCCCTCCCAAGCAAAAAAGGTCAAAATTTTGTCCTTTTATTTCACCTCACCCATTGCCCAGAATTAAAGCTGAGGTATTTTTGCTTTTTCTCAGGTCCTCCAATCTCAAGTTGAAGCAGGAATATTTGTTTGGGGACCTCTCATATCCTTGTTTTCCTCCAACTAGTGAGTCAAAAACACCATCTGACTTCAGAGCTCCTCATCTACTGCTCAGAAGTTCCAGAATTATGTCTGGAAAATGCTATATATGTAGTCTAATATATAGGAAATGAAGTATTGCCACTGACATTTCAATAAATTTGCACTTATAAAACACAACCAGAGAAGTTACTGAAATGCCATCTCATATCTCCTTTCCAACAAGAGAGAGAGAAAGAATCTCACTTTTTGCCTGCTAAACAATCCGATATTTAGGTAAACATGTAGGAAGTGTAATTTTGAGACATTGCAGTGAAACAAGGCAACACCTGTTCTTGTAGTTGCTTGTACACATACAGGATTAGGGAAAAAAACCACCAACAAACAAAACACAAATCCAGCAAAAAATGCCTAATCTGATATATTTGGCTTTTATACAGGTGATTTTATGTCTCTGACTGGACAGGGGACACCCTTCTTTTTTTCCGTTCCTGCAAGGTTTTAATTTTCTGTCAGCAATACTTACCCTAGGTTTGGCCGAATCAGGATAAAACTATCTTGTGATGGAAAGCAAGACCATGGCTGTTCTTTTGCTGCTTCACAATGATGTCAAATTAGATACTGTTCCAGACAACAGCTTCTAAATATCTTTGAGTATGAAGTCACGTTTATCTCTTCATTGGTGCTTTTACCTGTCATATCACCCTGAAATTGCCTAGGGACCAATCTTCTCCTGCTGAAGCTGTCAGTTCCTCTCACTGAGCATCTTACTGCCTGGTACTTCCTAACCTGTCTGTGGATCTGTCTCACATGGATCAGTCTGGAGTGGATACAAGGAATACACCACTGAATCCTTAATAACACTGCTGCTTTCCTAAAAAGGAGAAGGAATTTCTCTAATTACCCTGTTTTAGCAATTGTTTTTGATGACGTGTTCTTATACCCTCTCTCCAGTTTACTTTGTTTCAGAGGCCGTAGTGTAACCCTTTTGGTGCCAGCCAGCCTGCATCCTTGCCAGCCTGTTGCCATTGCAGGTGAGCTCCCTCATGCTCCGGGGAGATTTCAGGGGTTTGTAGACTGCAGCAGTGATTTTGTGGTGCGCTCTGCTTCCACATGCCATCAGTTAACTACCTCCACAGTTGGCACTGCCTGGAAGCAGAGGGGAAGAACAGACAAACAGAAGTCTGCTTTTCAGACACCAGGTTGCCTAACCCACCGAAGTGATGTGTGTCTGGGATGCTCTGACTGCCTCTGTACCAAGTCTCCTGCTGAGTATAACATGAGGGCTGCTACATCCCATTAATAGACCATCCTTAAATGCTTTTTCTAAAGTTGAATGCTTTTTTCCAAAGTTGTGGCCAGAGCTAACAGAGGCTTCCCAGAAGTGAGCGTTCTCACCCCACAGCTCGGGGCTGGAGGTTGGTTGGGGCACACCTGAAGAGGAAGGCAAGAAGAAGGGGAGTAGGGCAGGGGAGTGTGCAGAGAAGTTGGAATTTCTGCTCCTGCAGCCAGGAATCTGGGAGGATGGGGTGATGACCACCACTCCATTGCTTCACCTGAGAGTCGTAGCCACCAGCCATACCTTCCCACAGTGACCCTGAAGGAAGAGCAGCAGCCATTCCAGCTCTCCCGCACTCCATCAGTCACAAAGCCAGCATCCATCACAAGTGTTTTACCTCCCTTCAGCAGGATGCTGCTTTGGGCAGATACCTGCTTTGTCTGTTCCCAAAAGAGCTTTGGCTTGGGTATGAGGCTAAATTGGGCTATGTTTTACTGTTGATGTATTTTTGATGTACTGGTGACCTGTAAAAATCCCTGCCAAAAGCTAGATGAGTAAATTCTTGTGACAGGTAAAAAAAAAATTTGGTCTTTCATGGCAGCTTTATATATCTAGTGCTGGAATTCATTGGAGATTCATGGAGTAATGAACCTCAATGTATAGTCTTTCCCCTGTACCAAGGCACAGCAGAGTGCAGGAGCAAATGGGGCCTCATTTCGTAATCCACCTGCTGAAAAGTAGATGTTTGTAAAAGGAAATAGGTAAAAAAATAAATGATTCTGTCACACTTCACACTGAAATCTTCTTGTTCTTTACAGACAAGCTCAAGCAATTCCGTTTCAAACATCACACCCCAGTCTGTGCTATAAATCAGGTGAACTTCCTCAAGTCAGTGAGCCTATGAAAGAAACACCCCCTCAAATCACAAGCTGCTGTTGCAGGGAGTGTGCACCAGACAACACTCCATTTTCACCTCCCAGGAGCATGCAGGTCAAGTGTTTTGAGAAGGGGAGGTAATCATGCTGCCTAGTTTTAAGCCCCCAGTTTAGGAGCTTATGTTGCTCCTAAGGGAAGGGTTGCTCTCTCTCAACAGGCAAAAGAGAGAGAGACAGCTTCTTCCAGCCAGCAATCCAGAGTATTTGTCTTATTCAGGTGCTATAGATCACCTCCTGAAAGAGTTCCTTCAGTTCATTGCCTGTACAGAAAACTTAGGTTGATGTCTAAAATAGGCCAAATGAGTTCTAAAATGTTCTGTCTTTCTACCCAGGGAGCTGTGGAGAGATGAGTCCAATCAGGGCTTCTAAAATAAGCTCCTGAGTTTGGTGGCTGAGGTTTGGCAGTATGCCTAATGCATCTTCACCTGGATATCCCTGTTCGGAGGACCTTTTGTGTCCTACTGACTACATACAGCAATAGGGGGCCAGCTATAAAGAAAGCTTGAGGAAGTCTTGGCAGCGATGGTGTTAATTGGTCACTGCTACACCTTCACAGTCACTCAAAATAAAATCCTAGAAGTTCTTTTAAGGTCACTTTTGTAAAGAGCACCAAACAAGAAGCCCTTTTTCGCATTCGTCGCTGCAAGAATTGTTACAGGTATGTATAGTTACCAGGCTGCTTTGTAGTGTTCCTGTAACGCTAAAGAATCCACGCATTGCCATTCTGCCTCTTCACAGCAATCTCTGTCTCAAGAAAAAGGCAGGATATTAATGCTTAATGCAGGTGATGAAAGGCTATAAAACTGTTGATTTGCTTACAAGTAGGGGACATTAATGTTTGTAAATATTTTTGTCTGTTGGTAACTGTAGTTCTTCTCTGGCTCTTCATTCTCTATATGGCCACAAATGGAGATGAACGAATGGAGATGATCAATGAATCAAATGATAAAACCCAGAGAAGGTCAAAGCAGTAGCATTTATTGCCATCATCTCTCAGAGAATATATGAGGCATTAAAATTCTGATACTGTACCATATTCTAGTCACAAAGATTTTAACGAGCACAAGTAATGGCATCAAATGAATCTCATGTAATGACATGAGCAATAACGAGAACAAGAAAAGGTGCACACCACAACCTCTTTGAGTGTGATCCTAAATAGGTGGTTTACAGTCCATCTCAGAAAGTGGGGACTGTGGCAACGTATTAAGGAATGTACAACACAGCCAAGCTGATTAATCATTACTTATTGCACAACAACTGCTGTTGGTTGCAACTACTAGATGTCTGATGTGTTGCCATCCCAGGCTGCACCTTTTTTTCCCCACAATGGTCATGAAGTTTCTGTTGGCAGATAGTGAAAGCTGCCACAAATAATGCAAGGGAAGCTAAGTGTAAATCTCCACTGTGAATCCACAATCACTTCGGGAGAGCAGAGTAAACAATGCAGCTGACAAGACCCATATCTATCAATTCTTCTTTAATATCAGCATTTTGTATAACACGTGGTTGCAACTCAGAAACATGCTTGATCCAGGCATCATCTGTTTGCAGGCATCAAATCAAGGGTGGCATAAGTGCTTTTAATTTTATAGAATCTGGAAGATGCAGAGCAGAATAATTCTATGCAGGATTGACTGGCAGAAGTTTGGAATTCCTCTTTGCAGGCTCCTTTCCCCAGAACTTCTCGAAAAAGTGACAGAGCTTAGTAAAGCAAAGACTGAGCTGCAGATTTAATTGCCTGGCTCTGGCAGAGGCAGCAATAATTGCAAAAGACTGTAAGAATGTATTAAAGATTCCATCTCCTCACTAAAGATGAACTAAGTGCATTTGCATCATCAGCAATAATCAAAGTGTAGTTTAGTTTACTACAAGCCTGCCCTGACTTGGTTGGGATATTATTTGCCTTCCTGAACACATAACTGCTTGCAGAAACTATCTGAATGCAACCAAGGGTTTGCAAATCTTAATTTACTCCTCTTAAAAAGCAGACCAAACTGTCACTTACAGCCCTAGATTATTGTGTTTTAAATTGCATTGCAGTAAAATTTAGCCCTAGCTGGAAAGCTTTCAAATCGTGTTATTTGCTCTTCTGTCTGCTGTGCTGGCAGTAGGGCCGGCTGCAGGCAGAAAAGGGCAGTAAGCTGCAGTTTGTACCTATTTGAGGTGCCTTTTCGTGGCATTCAGGTTTCAGAGCAGCACAGCGGCCACAACACAGTGCTTCATTTGGGGATCGTGGCCTTTTCAGTGCTTACACCATGGCAGCGCTGTTGGGTTTTATTTTGTATGATTATCCTGTATGATCTACCTTGGCCACCTTCTCTGCTAAACAGGAAATACTCTGACCAAACCTGGCATGTCAGAACCTTCTTTTGTCTACAGTTTGTCCCAACACACCACAGCATGTTATTGGAGCTGTGTTCACACATGGTACTGTGATTTTCTGTGATATTTAGTATTAGTCTCTCTGCCTATAGAGTTGCATAATTTATTATCATTTTCTCCCCACCCTGAGTAATTCTCAGCTTTATGTTTTCTAGTCAAAATGTGTTTATTGTATTAAATTATATATTGCTCCAAGGTAAATCTCCACTTATTTCTAATCATTACTGACTTCTTTTAAGTGGAAATGTGGCAGACAGGCTCATTTATTTCACTTTCCGAGGTCACTCTCTTATGATCTCAGTTGTGTCATTAAGACATTCTGCCACCTAGAAGCTCTTGAGTTATGACTCTACCTTCAGTAGTGGCATCTACTCCATATCCTTGCCTTGTACTTATAAGAAATTTAAGGCCACGTGTCATAAAGATTCAGCCAGCAGGGACCAAACGTGTGAGCTTTGGGGTTTAATGCATGAGCTCTTATTACTTGCAAAACTCAAGTGGGTTGGTCAAAACTGAGCCAAATTTATCTTTCTTTGGCCAAAGAAATACCAGACCTATATGTGAATCAAGGAGAAAAGATGTAGTGAAATCCTTTGAAAATCCAGTGAGGAACCTACTGTGTTATTGTCAATAAATCATTTTGAAAGGGCCATTTGTAATAGCAGCCATTAGAAGTCAGTATTTACCTGTGCTTGTGGAGTCTGACACCACATTTTCTGAAAGGGAAATGCTGGACTAGCTCCATACTAGAGGTCAACATGGATTATCTCATGTCCACCAGTGAAAAGCTACTCCTGAAGTGCCAAATGTTACCTTTGGTATTGATTCTCTTTCAACCAATGGTGATAGTGGTGTCATTCCTATCCTGCTCTGCAGGAGCTGTTAAAATTCTGTCCAGTGATGCCATAAGCACCTTCTGCTGCCAGTCACTGCCAAATTATTTTTTCCAAGATGGATGTGGTGCTGCAGATGGTGAAGTGAAGGAGCCTCATCCACAAACACAAACGACTGTTTGCATGCTCACTTTCGGAAGAACGATCACAGACACTATGGTTTACCATTGTATTCAGCATAAGAAGTGTTTCGTTTGCTTGTCCTGTGGACTTCAGTGCCACCTCTGGCACAGCCAAATCCTCAGAAAAGCTGTGACTGGAAATACACAGAAGTGCAGAAAGCTGCACTGTCTGCTGACATTGCTAGTATATTGTTTGCATGATGCATGGCAGGACAGTGATCACCATTTTGGTAGCAGGATAATGATGGCTCTTGACAAAATAAAAGCTCTGTGCATTTGCAGGACCTTTGTGCATGGCTGTACTTGTGCTTAGCTCCTAACCATAGCCTGTTCTGGTGCCAGTGGGAGTTTGTTGCCTAAACCACTGGTTCTCAAACAGCTCAAACAATTTCAACCTTCTTTTTCCCAGACCACCCATGAAGCCAGAGGGAGTTCATAAGTTTAAAACATTTTTGTGGAACATCAGTTTCACAGACCAACTGATAACCCCTCAGCAGAGACCACAGGTCGGGAGCCTCTTGCCAAAGCTTTACTGAGAATGTGCTCTGTAGTGACATGCCAGTACGGGAGGAAGAGAGAAAGGAGAAGTGGGACAGTGCACAGCCCACACCTGTGAAGTACTGATGATGCACACACATATCCTTCTCTTATTTAACCACCACAGACTCACAGATATCAGTAGCACTGTGCCTGCAAGTGGGCCTTCATTGACCCTTTCAAGCAATCTGGACAGGGCTCTCTGTTACACACTGAAGATTGATGTTCATTAAAAAAAGCTAAAGCTGTGTGGTTATTCAGCCTCTACCAGGATTCAGCTAATGATGAGAATAATAGTAACCTTTCGAAGGTGAGGAGTTGCCACAGGTGAGGTTGGGAGTTTAATGGGTAGATGGAGCTAATTTAATAGCACTCAGGCACTGGGCATTAAAAGCCCAGTTCCCTTGGGTTGCCTTATACTAGACTGCAGGTGTAAAGGGAGCAGGAAGACACTGAATCATCTTCTCTTTGGAGCAGCAAATTCACCCGATATAGGAGACAGGGGTTGTCATGCGACAAGGTTGTATAATCTCATGAGCAAGGCTGAAGAAATTAGAAATATGCGAGCTATGTCAGTGTTTCCCAAAGATCCTTCTTCCAATTTATGACAAGCCTAAAGATGTTTGAGTTTAGGCCGAGGTTCTCCTATTACTAGCCAGCTAGGGAATTTGAAGGTCAGAAGCCCATTGTAGTGCTTCAGCTTGTCAGTCCATCTTTATATGCCTTTAATTTGACTACAGCAGAAGGTTTTGACTCAGGTGTATTTTGCTTTTCTAGCCCTGGGAGTACAGATACATTAAGATTGGACAATATCTGATCAAACTTCTGAGGCAATGAGAACTGCATGTAAAATTTTAAGACTGCACACATCTCTGCCTTGTGCGTTCCTGCGGCTATATTACATACATTTATTGAAATTCAATTTGTAGTTAGGGAACAAGAGGATTTTTTAAGGCATTTTATTGCTGCAGGTAATAGAAAAGATATAAATCTGCTAATGCTAAAGTTTCTGGACAGTGATGCTCTAAGCAGCTAATACTGGGGGAGTTTTACCAACCATGAGAAATCTCAGACAAATGCCATAAAATGTTTTCTTTCACACATACTCTGAGTCATTGTGGGGGGAAAAAAAAAGAAAAAAAGAGGTTAAATTGCTATACTTTTTAAATTTAATTTTGTCTTTCTCAAGTCTTGGGAAAGTCACAAGAGCATGTGTCAGCATACTTTAATACAAATAACGGAGGTTGGGGAGACATTTTCTAGACCTTTTACTCATAGTGGAAAGTTCCTTAGCAGATATTTTCCTGCAAATAGCCCAGAGCAGTAAATAATAGAATTCCCCGTCTGTAAAAGAGCTGTCTCTGAATACAGGATATCAGGGCTGTTGCTGTATGCAGCTGTAGTTCTTTCTAGTCAGCAGACAAAGTATTGCTTCCAAAGTAGCCAGCAGTGGTTGTCCTTTACCCATGGGGAGATAGCAAAGGTTCAGTGCTGGTAAATGGTGATGAGACCTCCCCCTTCTTTTGCCTCAGTGCATGAGAAGATGCTCCCTGACGTGTACTAGGCATGGTAGTGCCTTGCTGGTACAGGTGCACCGCTGTCTAAGGCTGAAGAAAGAAGAGTCCTCAGCCTTTCATGGCACTCAGAGTGAGGAGCAGGCATGGATTTCTATAAACAAGTACAGCATGACTCCATCCTCAGGGAGAAATGAGTGGCAGCTTCGTACTCAATAGATGGCACTTCGGCAATCAATACAACAAAAATGGACATGAAAGGATGGTCTCGGCTTGTGAACTTTTGGATAAATAAAAAGTCTGGTGTCGATGGGGAAACTGAGTCTCTCTTCCTCACACCATGCAAAGTTATATAGGGGAATTAGAGTAAAAGTCTCAGTGTTGGTGCCACTGAACCACCTACCAGGGACCAACTGAGAGCTTGGCACGACCGTGCTGACAGACTTGAAAGCCTTTCTGCGCACGACAGCTGTGCTTCTAATGTAAGTGACAGGCATGAGTGAGCAGGGAGGCAGGAGGCTGTGGCTAACAGAGGGCAATCCCAAACTTCTTGGGGCCTTAGATGTGTTGCTCCTGTGCCTACAAGTTGCTGCATTTTCCAGTTCATTGGATGTTTTGGAAAGGTACTCGTGTAAGGAGAAATTATGCTGTATTTCTGCTTAATCCACTCTCCTGCCTTTCTCCAGAGCGTGATTGCTTCAGAGCTGACCTGTTTCCTGGCAGTGACTTGTGTGCTGTTTGGTGGGGCTCCACCACACTTCTTGTATCTATGGGGAGCCAACCACCCTCAGCTCCCTTTTCAGTCTCACTGTACTTACTGATCGTGGAGAAGGTGACTTCTAGGGGACACACCAGAGCCCATGGCTTGTTTGTACACAAGTCAGAGGAGAAGGTGCTTGTGAAATATGTGGTAAATCCCTCCAGCTGTGCTACTCGTGTTCTCACCATGGTCACTTTCCTTACTCCTCCTCTCCATCTTCTCTTATGTTCTTTGCCTGCTTGCTGCATCCTGTCCCTAGTTAACTTGTCAGTTCTTTAAGATGAGGATAATCTTTCCTAAATATTGTACTTACTCAGCATGACAGAAGCTTGAGAACCTCTGGGATCTCCTGTAATGAATGTAATATATAATAATAACAAGATGTCATTGAAAAATGAGCCTGGCACTGTGCAGAATAATTGAGAGTAATGTTAGTTTTTAGCAGGAACACTTTTTTTGCTCAGTGATATATACATTTTGTCAGAAACAAGAATTATCAAAATTTTCAGATTTGCAATTTCCTCCTTCATTTATGTCACTGCTTCTTTTCTCCTTCATTTTATTATCTGTTGGATTTTTTCCTGCTTTCTACTCTAATATGGGAAAGGGGTAAAACTCAAATTCCAAGATGGAATTGAGTGTATAGGCTGCATTAAAAAGAAGGTAAATACTGAAATTTCTCATTTCTAAACATTTGTTTTAATATCATTTTTCAACAAAAGTGCTATAAGTAAAATATTTGCACTGGTTATAACAAAGTTTATTGTGACTAAAGAGGCTGAGGACTCTTTTTCCCCTTTCTAGTCCCTCCCTAGTAGCCATCCATTTTCTCCCTCTTTTTTTTCTATTTCCCTGCATCTTCTTACTTCTCTTGCTTTCGCATGTACATGCGAACACTCACTGACACAGGTATTTTGACTGGTGCTTTGTCTCTGCACAGCAGAGAGGCTAAAGCTGAGCCTGGATTTTACATCTCTGTGTATTCTCCAAGCTCCTGTCTTGCCTTTGAGATGCTCACAGCTGCACAAAGGCCTATGGGAATATAAACATTCTCTTTCATTTCTTTGGTATCTCCTCCAATAACAACAATAACAACAAAAATCTTTTGGTTTTTTCTGCTTTTCCAGCAGTAATGAAGAAGCCATTGTCTTCACCTCTAAACTGGCAAGTTCCAGAGGGAGAGAAAGACAGGGAAAATCCCTACTTACAAAAATAATACTATAAATTATTTTAATTATTACAGTTTGTGATACTGAGCCAGTACCTAAGAGGCCCTCTTGAGAGCTAGGGGCCCCTTTGTGCTCTGGGATGATACACAAAAGGACTCTGCTCCAAAGAGTTTCTTTTTTTCTTTTGAGGCATTTCTGGCGCTGATTGGATGTTGATGAAAAGTGCTGGCTTGGCAGCAATAGAGAGGAAAGTCGCCTGTTCGTCTGCAGACAGTGCAAGTTTCCCCTTTCCTCTGTCCTGATGGCCATCAGTGGGGCCCTGAGAGCCAGTCACGGTTTTCCAGGTTGCTGAGTAAAGCCCAGTGCACAGGTTCTGTCTGCTTTGTGGATCATGGTGCAAGGTTTTCTCCCCTTGGAGGGAATTAAGGTCACTTGAGCCCATGTCCCAGCCTGAGCTCAAAGCAGATGTGGTGCTGTCAGTAACACCGAAAACAGACATATGTGGATGTGTGGATACATCCCTAGGTCTATGCACGAGGTGTGTTTCCTGACCCCACTGCTCTCTGGGCTGTTTTCCCATTGACTCACCTTCTTCATCCTCAGACTTCACCCTCTTCACACATGCCACGCATGTCTAGGTTTGCTACCTTTTCAAAATGTTTTTAAAGGATTTGAAATGCTCTGTATCCTCTGCAGTGTGTTGGTTTAGTTTGTGTAACTCCAGTGAAGCCAGTGCACCAAGCCAGTTTATACTGAGTGAGCTCTTGATTTCCTTCTTAAGAGGATACAGCTTTGAGCTTTGAGATACCAGAAGCCACCTTCCTGCAGGTGCAGAGGATGCAACAGGAGGGAGGCAGGAAAAGTCACGGAGGAATGGGAGAGGAGAAAACTTCTCTATCGCCTTTAGACACCTTGGCAGGAAAGCTGAAGCATTTCTCCCTTCATTTTCACACCCCAGTCTCAGGATTCACACTGGTAGCTGGCTTAATGAAGCTGGCTCTGACACTGTGGAACAGAGTGACAATACTTCTGTCTTGCAGAGGGATTGTACCTTAACTTCAGCATCTTACCCTTAAAACAAGGACAAAACTTGCATTTGCAAGAAACAAAGAAATATCTAGCAGAATTAAACATAAAATTGTATGAGTAACTTTTCTTTTTTTCAATAGCCATTCTTAATCTTTCAGTGCCCAAGATTTCTTTTGTTTGCATTCCCCTGCTTTGAGTAACTCAAACTATTTAGCTTCTGGTTATACTAAGTGGTTTTTAAATGGAAAATAGGATCTCAAATTTTGCAGGCGTTCATTAATTTCAAAGAAATGCAATGTGGTTTTTAATATATGATGTACTTTTTAAAACTGGTGCACTTTTAGGAATTGCAAGTGTTAAATAAATTAGACGGTCCAGTGAATCTTTTCCACCCCAGTGTGTTGCTGGGATTTGGACCTGGTCCATTGCATTTCTTTGAAGCTCTCACTGCTTCTATATTTTGTTTTCTAATAGCCTAGTTAAGACAAAGAACATTTCCTTCAGAGCTTCTAGTCAGCTCTGCATTTCATTTGGCTTCTATTTGATTTTTGGACTGTTTCTAATTGATTTCCATTAATAAGGTAAAAACTCTGGTTGGCTTTTTCTTTTCCCCTGGTGCAAAAAGAAATAAGTAATATGAAACATAAAGTTTGTTTGGATTCTATCCAAACAGTTAACTCCTTTTAGTTTATCCCCAGTAGAAGTTCCTTTGGGGGTGCACTATCGTTTCATCAGTAGTTTCTCCTCTGCTTCTTTCTTTCTTCAATTAAAACTCATTTCACAGAGTGAACTTTGTTGCCTATTCCTGTTAGAGTTCCACACTCCAGGGGTATAACACTCCAGGGTTATACTATGATCAGAAATTTTGCTGCATTTTGCATTCTGAGCACATTTTCTCCTTCCTGTAAATCATGCATATTTGTATTTATTTGGAACTTAGTCCATGCTAATTTCCAGCTATTTACATAGCCACGGAATCTTAATTTTATTCTTGTTACCATATCATCCTTTTTTCTTGACTGACTAGAGGGAAAAAATTAGAAAGCAGGCATGATCAAAACAGCAAAACTCAATTAGAGCAAATGATGAAACATGATGTAATAAAGAAATGATTGCAAATATCGTGTTCTGTTACTTACTATATATATTTTTAAGTTGCTGAGCAGTTTCATGCATTAAAGGCTACCTTAGTAAACATTTTTGACCTAGCACCTCGAGTCAGCACCTGCAATGGAGAGATTTGCTCTAGTGTTATTCCTGCTTTCCTCAAGTCCCAGTAGAGAAGAAGCAGGTTTAAAAGGAGAAATATATTTAGATAGAATCAATTTTCTTTTCCATGCATAAAATTCTATCTCTGGCTCTGGTAATGTGAGGTTATACCAGTCCTCTGGATTATTCCCATCTTAACCTCTGAATTATGTGAGGCAGACCTAGCGTACAGAAGAAAATGGTATTTCAATCAGCAAACAAAATATTTTCTCGTCTGAGTGTGGGCATTTGAATGCATTCTCACTGCAGTGGTGTACCTGATATTTTTTTGTTTTGCAGACCGTCCAGTCCAATTCCGCCGCAGCGCTGATGCAGCCAGACTGCACGCCAGAGCTGTGTGGAGTGGCAGAACTCGGCAGGCAGACGGGGACAGCAGGGCTCCACTGCCCCATCACTGGGAGGTGAACATGGCTCTGACTGCAGACACGAGGACAAATCGTTCTCCACAGCACAGTGCAGTGTCAGTCTCCCAGTCTCAGGGTCCACTTTGAGAAGCCCCAGGTCAGGGGCAGTGACCACCTCTGCTTCAGGCAAACACCTTTGCTCCCTTTTCTGACCTTGCCTGTGCTTGTGGAGGAAGATCATTTGGCAGCAGCACAGCACTGTCAGAAGCTCACTTGTGAGTGTCCTCCGTGCCTTTCCTGGGAACAGCAGGAGCTGGGAGAGGAACAGATTTCACCTGCACTGGCACAGCGTGTCCAACCTGGCAGCTTGCTCTTCGCTGACCTACTTCGACAGCAGTGGGCACTCGTACTCGCTCAGCCTGGGTGCTGCAATTCTCTGCTAGCCTAGCGGAAAAGTTGGCTTACTAGTGCAGGGGTATGTTAAACTGAGAAATAATGTGAGCACCAGGCAACAGCTTTCCTGGTTTCCTGGTCCTTGAGGACCCTCCTGGGTGACACAAGACACACACAGCCATCACTGGCACTGACACCCACCATTTGGTGGAGGATGCCAGGAGCCATGCCAGCCCTGGTGAGGCTGCAGCATGCTTCCTCTCAACATGACTTGGGGCAAAGGCTTTCCCTCTCTCCAGCATCACCAGCTGCTTGCCTCCTGACCACCAAAAACTCTCCTGCACAGCCCTTGTGCTCCCTGCTGAAGTCCCTCATTTGGCAAATACTAATACTGTGTGTCAGTGGAGGTTCTCACTTCTTCTCTGGTTTATTTTCTAGAGGGTTTGTTTTGGGTTTTTTTAATGCTACTGGTAATTTCATGTTTATAGTGTTTTTATGGCCTTTGTGATGTATCATTTCACTGTGACCCCACAGCAAGCCTCTGTGTGCTTTTCCCTCACGTGATTAATTATTTTAATAGAGGCAAGAGAAAGAAAATGGGGTATTTGTGGGTAGTGGTTTTCCTTGCTCGGCGTAGGGAAGCATTTCATTGTGGGTCATTAAGATTCGCTGTAGCATAGCTCGGTAATAATGTGGAAAAAGAAGTCATGTGCCTGTGGGTTGTGTGAACTGAAATTACAAGCTGTGTCCAAACCTCTGAGTCACCTCTGCTGCTTCTCAACACAGTTGAGTCCAGGCAGGAAGCACTGAATGAGCAAATACAGCGCTTAAAACCATCTATCCCAGACCTCTCACTGGGTGCTCCTTGAAAAACTATCCATAAGCAATTTTAAAAGGGTAGATATAATGAGTGGGCTGAGAAAGGCATATATTACCTTCCGCAACTAGCACTTCCTGGCCCTGGATGCCTGCTTCATATAGCATGACTAGGAAGTAAATAGTAATGGTAATGGTAAGTAATGATATCAGTGTGGAAACTTATCTGGTCATTAGATGTAAAATATAATGCCACAGAATCCACACACCAGAGATCCCACCATTCATCTTCACAGTACTTCCTAAAAGAAGCTGAAATCTTATAGAACAGAAAATTGGCATTGCTCTGGCAAGGAAATGAAGATTTACTTTAAAATAAATTTTAAAAACCCCAAACAAAACAGCCGCCAGATTTGATGTGCAATGTTTTTAGGGAATTTATTACTGTCACTTCTATTTCTGATCCACAAAGTGTATATACTTGATATATGGCCAACCTACAGAGCTTTCCACTAGTTTGGACTCCAGCAACCACTTTTCTGGCCACTTTTCTGGCCACTTGCCTCCTGTCAGTAGCTAGTCTGGTGTCCTCCATGCCTGAACTCATGGTCACAAAACCATCCCACAGTTACTCTCATATGGAGCAGGTCTGATTATTTGTTGTTGTAAGCAAACCTATTCTTTCAGTTCTTCCAGTGGACAAATGTGAGCACCTGATAAATCTGGGGTGAGGGGAAGGAAATTTCTTTGCATCCTGCATTGCACTGGCAGAGTTTACAAACTTCAGGGTTGCAGCTGGAAACAACAGCAAGATTGTAAGTCAGCTGAGTAACTGCATGGAAGAAGAATATGCTGGGGTAGTGACCTGCAAAGTCAATGCTTTTTATGCTTTCAGACACCTATGAAGCATCAGGCACAGACCAGGATTAGGAGTAAAATGGCAAAGAAGGATGGATATGGGCATCTTAGTCTGTGACAGGAAGGGAGCTTCAACATGTTATCAGAAAACCTGGCTCAGGGGTGGTCGCCAGACACCAAAGAGATACTGGCTCCTGTTTTCAGCCAAGGTTTTATGCTACACTGAAGTCCAGAGAAGATCTAATTTTAGATCAGTGGAGGCAAGGCTGAATGCACAAACAAAAACATCCTCCTACCAAACAGTATCTCTGTTGAGTATTGTTGTGCTGGGTATGAAATTTATCTGCTATATCCATACCAGATCGGTTAAATATCTAGAAATTATTCATCTGTGATAACTAATGAGGAAAATAAGATAATTAATTTCACTGTTTCTTGCAACAGGGAAGCTGTCTGGCAAAATATGCCAGACAAAACATCCATACAAAACCGTGTCATTAACTTACATGTTTAGTTCATTCACATTCCTAACCATGAATAAAAAGGAGAAATTAAATGACAATCTTTAATTGTCTGTATAATTCTTCTTAATGAGTACATTCCAGAGTACCATAATGATGGTGTAAGTTTATGAAGCAGAGATCTGTCTTCCGTTAATAAGAAAGAAGGAAGCGCTACTGCAATACTGGTTAATTATTGGATACCCTTTCAGTGTGAATTAAAGGTCTATGCACATGCAAGCTTGGAGAAACAAAAAGATGTAACACTTAAAAGTACATATGTTATCAGAAAAGTGAGAGGGTTAGGGGAAAAGGCCAGGAACTGACAGGAAAATAAATGAGATGAAAAGTAATAAAGATAACTGTGATAACAGAGATCCATTAAAGAATGTATCATACAAGAGTCATGAAGGTAATGGGACTACTCATCTGCTTAAAAATAAAAATGCAGAAGTGGTTTGCTGGCTCAGGGCAGAGTGGTTAGGTGTGGCAGAGCCAAATCCATGGTCAGTGGAGATGGGAGAACCTCAGTCAGTGCCACCCTTCTACTCTGTATATAAACAGAGATGAGAATAAGTAGGCTTGGAAGCTGAAAGTTAAAATTTCATGAGATATCAATGAGACTTTTTCCTCCGGTCTGTACAGCTATAGGCCATCGCCTTGCCAAAGCTCTTCAGTCGCTGCCTAATTCAGGCATGAGAGGGTTGCATCCAATTCAGGTTTGACTGTCAGCATCTGCATGTTCTCACCTGTGCATGCTTCCGCAGAGAGCCCAGCCATGGGTTTTCATGCTGCCTCTTGGCTGAGAAGGATTTCTCCCCATGTATCTGCAAACTTGCACTTAGTGCTCCTTCAGACTCTGCACTGCAGTGTCTCAGAGACAGGCTGGGCAACTGCTGAGGCCATTGCTCATTGGATCTATCTCCAAGGTTCACTGCTTACGTGTCCTCGCTCCTTTGTCTCTTGTGGTACTTGGATGCAAGCTCTTCAGGATTAGAGCTCCTTGAAGCTCAGATGCAAGAAAAGCAGTAGATTGAGAGCTTTGGTAATCTTGAGCCTAGATGAATCAGTGTGAAGTGAATCAGTGAAGAATCACAGTCAGTTTTCTCCCAGGTTTGTTTGAGGTGATGTTTTAAATTTAAGCATACCTCTTACCTACACATATCTTGGACGTATAAACTGGGGCACTGGCTCAGTGGTGTGCCCACACCAGCTTTCACTTAGCTCATAACGGCTAAATCAATGGATTAATTGGAAAGGGGCTTCAGGACAGCCATAACCCTCATGGGATCTAGGGTGGCATGTCTCCAGTGGGATCTGGGCTGCCCAGTTTGCATGTCAGTGTCCTCAGTGCTCACTGAATTACAGCTGCACACTGACACAGCCACATCCTCTTCATCACTGCTGATTTACTACTCCTTAGGGATAGTGAGGGTGCAGTGGGCAGACTTGTGAGCCAGAGTGACCAGGCAGAACATTACAGGGGATGGGGGATAAGGGTGAGGTATCCTTGGGAAGACCATCCTGAAGGTCAGCAAGCTATTTAAAGACGTCACTGCAGCTCTGTGATGACACTAAAGCTCATGGCTGGTTTCAAGCTGTGGCACTGAGCTTTGCTGAAGAGATTTTTTTAACTCAGTCTCTTCTTCCAAGCAATGCTGTGTCCTGCTCTTTCTTGAGGCTTTGCTTGTCAAGCTACCCTTGAACAGATCAAAGATACTGTTGATAGGTATAATTTGTAGAATTCAAAAATCTGCATCATTTGTAGAAAAAAGTTTTGGGATGCTACTGGGAAAAAAGAAATTAAAAGGGCTTTCTTTATTGTATTGAGCTGTTGCCTCAGAATTGCTTCCAGAAGGGCATGGTGTTCTTCTGCTCGCTTTAGTGAAGCAGCAATATATTTTGTTGAGGTCTGAGCTGACTCCCTGCAGCTTTGGGCCATTACTGAATTAGAGCCAATAAAGAGCATGCCCTCTTTTCTTTGCCTGCAAGTCAAATCCTAGTGGGGCTCAGTAGGACATTCAAGTAATCTCTGATTAAATTAGCTTTCTCTGAGCAGAACATCCAGAATATGGTGGATGACACAAACCCACCCTCTGAGCAGTCAAATCCTACTTCCTAGAAAAATCATAGGCAAGAAAGAATGTATTGTCACAGAGACTTGAGGAGCAAAAGGCACTGTTATCAATTTTCACTTGTAAATGCTTCACCCACACTAGTAACCAGAGGAGTGGCTACCAGAAGGCAAGGAGTGCAATCTAACCAGTGTGTGACAACGGCACCCCAACAAGCCCTGCTTCCTCACCAGCCTCCTTGCGTGCCCTGTACCTCAGCAGAACCCAGCCTGCTTGCTGAAGCTTGCTAATGCTCTAAGGAAGAAGTTGATATTGTTTATGTTCCACATTCTTCCATTGCTCAATATCCAAATATTTCACAACGTAGATCCAGTTTCAAAAGCTCATTTAAGAGAGAATTCTTGTTCCAAGCCCAGTTTCCTGTTGCAGCCTGAATCCCAGAGCAAGTCATGTGCAGCAGTTGGCTCATGACTTTCTGGAGACGCTGCACCACTGATTTTATAAACAATGTATAGTGGGAAATGGATGAATATGTTTCTTATTTGAATAAATTAAATCTGGCAAATGTAATTCACGCCAACAAGAATGCCCATTGCTCATGGTTTCCAGAGCATGCTGTGCAGCTTTCCCAGGGGGAACCCAGGGACAAATCTGTCTCTACACAAACAAAACTCCCTTGCACGTCTATTGGAGCAACGCCAAAGAGAGAGAAGTGTTTGATCCTGGAGTCTGATTCCCCACAGACCAGAGAGCGAACTCTGACCTGAATAATGGAAAGCAGCCTTGGCTCTCAGCAGTCAGGCTGCACGCAAGGAGCCTCTGGTGTGGTAAAGATATAAAACTCCAGCACTGACAGGAGCTGCTGCCTGGCTTGTCTGGTATGCAAGAGCAGAGCGAGTGCTGCCACACTCACAGCAGTTGAGGGGAAGTTTGAGTCCCGGCTCCTTGTGGCGAAACCAAATGAATTCCTGCCAGGGACACTCCCTGGCAGCAGCAGGAGGCACGCAAGGAGCCCCAGTCAGAGCGTGGGTTTACTTGTGTACACACATCCCTGAACATGCTTTGCTGGATCTGAGCTTCTGCTCAGTACTGCGCTCAAATGTTGCTCCTGCTAGCAGGGACAGTCTCAAGGACTCGGTGGGGTAAATCCTCTTGTTGGCCCAAGTGACAAGTAGATCACAGTTCAAAGGGCTATATTGAAACCTGTTTTTGAGATGTGAGCACACCAGTCCAAAAGTACTACCTGACACTACCATTTCTCCAGGACCTGATGGTGGCTGTGAAGGTACCCAAGTGCAGCATGAGCCATTTGATGGCTCACATTGTGGAAGAGCATGGTCATTCTTGGGTTTTGCAAGGCTCTTCTCTGTGATTAAAGTGGAGCAGAATGTAATGTTTTGGGGTTTTTTTACAGCATCTGGCTAAAATTAAAATGTATTTATTGTCCTGTACCATAGGCTTCATGCTCCAGTTCTGCTCCTGCCCAGGCTACCCTTTGCCTACTCTGTTTTGTTCTCAGGAGACAAGCAACTTCTTCCCTATCAGTGTGCCTCATTGCCTGCAGGTCTGAACATTTCCTTAAAGGTCATCCAGTTCCAACCTCCCTGCCATGGGCAGGGATACCTTCCACTAGACCAGGTTGCTCAGAGCTCCATCCAGCCTGGCCTTGAACACTTCCAGGAACGGGCCATCTACAGCTTCTCTGGGCAACCTGTGCCAGTGCCTCACCACCCTCACACTACAGAATTTTTTTGCTAATATCTAATCCAAACCTACTGTCAGATTGAATCCATTCCCCCTTCTCCTGTCACTACATATTCCTGTAAAACGCCCCTCTCCAGCCTTGTTGTAGACCTACTTCAGGTACTGGAAGGTCATAATTTGGTCACACCAAAGCCGCCTCTTTTCCAGGCTGAACAAACACAATTCTCTCAGCCTTTCCTCATAGGAGAGGTGTTCCATCCCTCTAACCAACCTGATGGCCCTCCTTTGGACTCGCTGCAACACGTCTGTGTCCTACCTGTGCTGGGGACCCCAGAGCTGGATGCAGAACTCCTGATGTAGACAATGGAGAGATGTACACTTCTTACCAGGTTTTTTTATTATGGTCTTTGGAGATTTTCAGCATGGGAGGGAGCTTGTGATGTTTCCAAGTCTGAATTTTACAGAAATTTTGAAGAGTGGCTAGTATTAAAAAATGTTTATCTGAAACTCGGGCATGAATGTGCTGTTGGTGCTTGGGCACGGGTTAACCGTGCCCAGGTTTTCTGAGGAGCTTGGATGAATATGTCGCTCCAGTGACCCTGTGGGAATTTCTCTTGAAACAAATGGGTCTAAAGGAGGTCAAAATGAAGGTGACCTCCTACAGCAGCCTTGTGTTCATCAAAGTCCCTTCTGTTGCCAATAGTGCCAGTCCCACGTCTCTCCCCTGACTTTCCTAGAACTGCTTGTAGAATCATGACCTTTCCATTTTCTCTGTGACCTTGTGATCAGCTTTAGTGGGCAGAAACCTGGAGCCAGTACTGGGCAGAGTAGCAGGCCATTTCTTTTGATGGCACAGTGCTCTGAAAGCAGCTGGAATTTTCCATGGGATGGCACAGCAGTCTCAGTAGCTCCTACAGCTTTCTTCCTAATTTTCTATTTTAAACAACTGATGCAGCCTTTTGTATGTGTACCACCTCTGTGGGGTTGTGTGTGTGGAGGAGAGGGGTCCTAGCTCTGTGTTTTGTGCACGCACATCCACACTCACGCATACCCTGACCCTAACTATGCCTCGGGTCACATCTGTTCACCCCCGTGAGCCCAGCTTATCTCTTACTCCCACAAACGTGAATCCAAAGCAATTCCACTGCTATACTATGACTTCAAATAAGCTGCAGAACATTGAACTGGGCAAAACCAGACTGATTGGGTGTTTGTTTTATGAAGATTGAAATAGAAGAAGTCTTTAATCTTTTAACAACCCAGCTTTTGGCCTTTGAACACTGCAGCCTGTGCAAATGTGCCACCTCCACTGGGAAATCTAGCTTGCAACAATTTTGCACCATTTCACAATATTATTTGTTCAGGCATTGAATGATATAGACTTAAGGAATGAAAAAAATAGAAGAATATCCCAGTTAGCATGGCCTGTTACCCTTTCAGCCTAGAGAAAGCTTTTGCTTACAGACAATGGTGGCTTGCAGCCAGTGTTAACATGGCCTTTTGACTCGCAGGCCTATGGAAAGCTTCCTCTGTCTTTCTCAGGAGGTGTCACTATGAACTGTCACTACACTGCCATACAGTTCACAGGCATACAAGGCCTGGCTTATGGATGGAATTGACTGCCAGGGACCTGGCATGTAAGTTTTCTCCAGCTTTCTTTCTGAACAGGGGCATGACCAAGAGTCGAGAAGTCCTAAATATTTATGTTGCATCTTGGCTCACATGGATTTTGCAGTTCAGATTGGTTTCTCATATCCACAGATCTCTCAATTCTGGAGAATATCTCTGATTATTTAAGAGAAAAGGAGAGGACTGCTCAGTATCTGAGACAGCATACAAAATCCCCACAAACAGTGATGCAAGGGCAATCCCATACTCCAGCTGCTTTACTGGAATCTCCGGCTCTCCTTCCCATTCTTCCTACAAACTTGGTATTAGACTTCACCTCTCTGCTTCCCCACTGCCTTCATTTCTCTTAAAACCTGGAGCACTACGAGCTGTTTCTAACCACATGCCAGTGGAGAGCAAAACAGGCTCATGGCAGTGGTTGAGATCCCAAAAAGCCCAGGTGGTCACTATCAATAACACCTTTGTGTCTGCATCTGCAACACTTCTGCGGAGCAGCACTCAAGAAAAGGCACCTTTCTCCAGGGAGAGATCCACATATCCTTTCCAGCACTGAACAAGGGACCGACTACCCTGCACACAAAAGAACAAGGATTTGCCTCTTGACTTCGTTTTTCTTCCTATAAGCCTACTGCGGGAAAGTTCTGTTTTATTTGAATGCAGAATTGTTTATTTATAATTTTGTCCTAGTTGTGTGACAGATTCAGCATGTGTCACCCAGCAGGGGAACAGTAGTAGGCTGGAGAGTTAACAAATGCACTGCAGTGAAGCCAGATGGCCTGTTTTCATAAGGAGCCTCTGAAAGATGCTCTGCTGCAGAGATTTCTTTTTCCTTTCTTTCCTTTGGTGCCCAAAATTCACTAGAGCAGTGTTGTTGCATATTAACTCACCCACCAAAGCTTCACAGGTCTGAGCTCCACCCTGTATCTCATCTAACACCTCCTGTGAACAGAAAAACACACGACCTGATGTACTGAATCATCCCATCACCTCTCTCTAGAAGCAAAGTCAATAAATGAAAGGCTCCTGAGCACCCTCTCAGCTTCAGTGTGCCAGGGGTACTGTGGTGTGGGTGAGGTGCCCGTGTCCACCGTGTGGCCCATGGACACCTTCAGCCCGGCTGGGGCACAACCAGCACCCTCTCTCCGCAGTCAGTGGTTGCAGAGCGTGGCCCCAGCTGCCTGGAGGGTCCTGCCTGCTTCCGCCTGGGAGCGCCCACGCCTGTCAAAACATCCATGCACATCAAGGAGACTCACTTAATGCTTAGCTCCTGGGAAGCAGCCGACTTGAAAGCAATCTCAGAGCGCGTACTAGTGAAGAAGATGTTTGCTGGAAGAGTATGTAGTTGTGCTTACATTCTCCCCAAAGGACCATGCCCCCGAGGAGACAGAATTTTTCCTTTCTTTTTCAGGATATCATTAAAGAATGTTTCATCTTCTTCCTTATTTTCTCATTTGTTTCTCCCTCCAGTTCCCCGTTGGGATGTTTTCCAGTTTCACAGAGCTTGCATGCACTTTCCTTTGGAAGCCATTAATACCAATTTCAAGCCCTAGCCTTGACTTGAAAGAGATGAGAAAGAGTCTCACTTTTCAGGCTCATGAAAAATGGGGCAAAATATGAGCTGATTAGGTATTTGCAGCATCAGTACACCAGAAAGTCTGATAATGAAAAAAAGAAGATGGGCAAGCTAACTGCTGTTATACATGGTATCACAGCATTTGTTACAATCAGCAAGGAAAATCTTGACATTTGAAAAGGAATTACTTTAAAGATGGCATGTTTTTTCCCTGCTCAGCTTTGAATTGCCTGTCTGAATACAAAGGGTTAAATAAAAGGAGGCTATAAGCGCCTTTTTAAAGAATTAAACTTTTAAAGAGCTAAGGACAAGCGATTTTTATATAGATAAGGCAGCATTAATCGCATGGGTTTGTGGAAGATTTTATTCTCTTTTTCCCATCTTTGCTCCAGAGAAGAAGCTATCCACCCACCCAGCTATCCTCAGTCAGCCTAGAAGGTGTTATTCCTCCCAAGGCTGGAGGAAAAGCTAAAACTGAAATTACCATGGGAGGGGAGAGTTTTGAGGCGGGTCAAGAGGGGCTGCCCAGGGTAGATGTTGGAGAGCCCGAAACACAGGACAGCAAGGAGCTGCAGGAATGGCTTCAGCATGATGCAGATGCCAGAATTAACTTTAAAGGACCCAGTGGACACTTAAAACAGGCAGCCTAGGAATGGAAATAGCTATCTGTACCAAAGATTGCCAGTGTGGTGTCAGCTCAGGGCCGTGTAGGGCATCACACTTTGCAGAGCACAGACGCCACAGGCTCTATGAGCCACTTCCACTCGTCAGAGGTGAGCTTAGAGAGGCCCAGAGCCCCACACGTGTAAGCAAACTCTGCTCTTGATTTAAGTTTCACTTTAAATGCT
>VZTF01007525.1:40778-220192 GCA_013397755.1 Cnemophilus loriae
GTTCTTGAAGGAAAGGTCTTTGAAGACAAGGACTATGTAAATTAGTGATTAATTTTACCTTTTTCTGAGTTTTACAGTGGAACAAACAAACAAGCCAGTGTGTATATATATATATATATATATATATGTATATATAACATAAACCCTTAAGTCTGAAATACTGGGCTAAACTGATTTGAGGAGATGTATTTGAAAACTGAAACTTCTTATTTGGAATTGGCTTTTGTTTATTTTCAACTTTTAAAATAATGAAAAAGAAAGGAGTACGTTCAAAAGGAATTTGTCTGTCATGCACAAAACAAGTGAGAAGGTCACAGCAGCTGTCAGTAGTGATGAAGGAAAAAAGGCCAGAACTGATCCTTATCATTAAAGTCTTGTGGCACTGTTCCACACTGTCCAAACTGTTTAGGGTCAACACTGTTCAGGGCTAGCTCTTTCCATAGCTCTTTGCTCTTGGAGAGAGACCATTAGAGAACCAAAAGAAACTCAGGGAGCAAGATAACTATTTAGCATTGTGGATGATCAGGGCTTAGGCTCTTTCTCTGGACTTATTTCATTTGGCGTATAGATTATTACCTGCTTTCATTTGGAGCTTTATATTTGATATACTTACCTGGGCTCTATTTAAATTATTTTGCTAATTGTTTGATTGGATATATCCTAGTTATTCAGAAAATCCCCAAATCCTTATTGTGGGGTGAACCATTCATTCACACATTCTCAGTCTATCCTGTTGAAGCTGCTCCTTTTTACATTGCAGACTTATATATTTATTTGATTGAAAAAGAAAAAAAAAAGAAAAAAGAAGGCAAGGGAGGAAACTACGCTGAGCCAGTGCAGGTGGGGATCTGTCAGTATGGTTACAAAATCACCAGGATGGAAGTTATCTGGGCCTTTCTTCACCTGAGGGTGAGGCACCTGTTTCCTGGCGGTTTATCTAGCTGATAGTTAAGCACTCTTTACTGACATTAGCAGTGGTGATTCTGCAAGCTGTTCCTCTTCTTCAGTCTTCTCTTCTTTGGATTTAATAATTTGATTCACCCCAGCAGTCTTTGCTTGTGGGTCTTTTCATGCAGACTTATTCTTTCCCACTGTTCTCCCCTTGACAGTCTTCTCTCAGCTCCCCGCCTTCAACAGTGTGTGGCACCCAGCACTGGGCACTGCACACCTTGACAGGGATAATGAGGGTGGAAGAAATTCTGGCAGCATCCTGGAGACTGCATTCCTGTTTTCCCTGTCTTTGTGTGGTATTTTCCTCCTGTGTATGACACTGGGGCCTGTGTTCAAAGCCTTCCATAAACTTTTAAAGATAGCACCTATCTCACAACTTCAAACAGCAAATGCTTAAGCTTTGAAAAGCTACTGTGTTTAGGGGCTTTGAAGCAGATGCCTCCCTTAAAGTGCACATGTTTATGCTGATCTGAATCATGTAATTGTCAAAAGTTTTGGAAATGTCTTGAGGACATTTGCCAAACTCTGGCCCACTTTCCTTAGGAGGAAATAAAAGGAGGTAGTCCCTACCTTTTTCAACAATCTTACCTCTATTTCTGTCTCTGGCTGGGAGGCAGGGATGCAAGAAAATGTGTGGAAATGACAGAAATAAACCCAAAGAACATTTGGGGGTTTATCACAGGTATGTGAGTTTGGGTACACACTCAAAGACATATGAATTTCCCATGGTGTCAGAGCTTGATGATTAATTTCTTGATTGTCTTAAAATAGGCAGTGCTAAATTACGATGAAAAGAGAAAACAAAAGGTTATTAATTCTTCTTGCATTCCTTTATATAAATATTTATATTTATGTGCCTGTACAGGCACATACATGCACACATGTTAATGGAAGGGATCTGGGATATTCTGCTATGTGCATTAGTCCATGTAACAGCAACAGCAGGTGTTTGGTTTAGTGAACAGATTTACAGAAACCTTTTTCATCTTCACTGTAGGCAATCACTCAAAAATGTATGGCAGGTGTACTGATACCGTAGATCACAAGGGTGTTGTAAGAGTTGCTGTAGTGTATCAGGATGGTGTTTCAGGCATGAAATAACCTTATTCTAATTAATCCGTGTGCTTCCAAGCATAACTGAGTGGAGGAGCTCTGAGAAACTGTTTCTAGGGTCCAAGGATCTTCCTGGGAAATACCAAATAAATATTGTTTATATTGATGACCAGGTTTACAGTTATATGACTTCTATGGGTCACGCCACAACATCACAGTCATAAAATTACCTGCAGAAAGATAGGAAGACAGGAGTCTTTGGACAGTTAATATTTATTTATTTTATCTATTGCTACCTACTCCTGGAGGAAAAGAAAGTGTTTATGATCACTTTTGTTCTGTATTAACTACATTATTACGTTGGCTCCTTGGGACATGGGAGTTAAACAGTGGCAGTCTTACCTACTGTTTGGTTCCTTCTTTTTTCTCATGTGTTTTTAACTCCTGCAAATGAATTGTGAAACAAATAATCAAGTGGTTTCCTTCCTTCTTGTGCCTAATTGTTCAAAGGAGAGAGTCTGCTCAGGATTTGACTGGGTCTAGTACTAGATTGCAGTGCAAATAAAGTCGTAGAAGAAACGGAAGTTTCATTCCTAAGTTAAGAAATGCTTTTGTTATGAAAGTAGGCATGTTGGGCTGTTCCAGGTACTTAAACACAGCTTTAGCCGATGCTAATATGTCCATCAGAGAAGATACCTTTTGCTCTGTCTTGAAAAGCTCCTGGGAAATAAAAGGTTGAGACAGACCAGGACAACCTGTCTCCCTGGTGTGATTGAAGTCACCAGTTTCGCTGCTCCCAAAGACAGGCTGATATCTGTAGCTAAGCCTGGTTCCCCTATTTTTGCACGAGCTTATTAGGCTGTACCCTTTTTTTGGCTTTTTTTTTTTTTTTTTTAAAAAGGCAGCTTTCTTAAAATAATTCAAAAAGAAGCACTTGGGGAGGAGATGACTGCTTCCCTCTTTTGTCTTGTATAATCACTCCTGGGTCAAGTCTAAGGGGAATGTCTAATTGCTATTGGACCTTACTGGTCTTTGGTAAAGTTTCGCATGACTGAGGAGCACACAGCTGCCTTTTACACCTCTGCAGGACACCGGAGATGTGTAGCCAACGAATAGTCTTGATTATAACTGGTCAAAGGCAAACACCAAATTGCTGCTCACTGCAGTGGGAACAATCATCAATGTGGGAATTTCCAGCCTGGAAATTCTTTAGTCTTGATATACCTATCTTGGCTTTATTACTCTCCTCCTACCCCTTGGGCCTGGGAAGTATATTATATGAAGTAAAACTTGGATTCCAAGCCTAAATGGCATTTGATACCATAGGGATATTTCATACCAGCATAGAGCTGTTTCATTTCATTTACTCCCTGCAGGTAGCACAGAATTATCACGTAGAACCAGCCTGTATCTCAAACAGGACTCGGGACAGGATTCGATGTCTGTAAACGATGTTTCAGCAGATGGTGCAAGAAATCTTCACAGCAGATAACTGGAGAATAATGGACCAGACAGTTTGATCTCAACCTTCTATAGCGGGTTCGTGTGCTTACACAGAGGTTTCAGCTGCTGAAGCTGTAGCTCAATCTGAAAGCAATGGTGTTATTTAAAGAGGAAACTCAGATATTAAGGGACAGCTTCCTGCTGTCTCATCTTTTTCCTGTTCTTATATTTAAGCCAATCTGTTTCCACCTACCATAAAATCCAGATTAAATATTGAGCTAGTACATATACTTTGTCTACTAGAATTTGAATTGAGAATCCTTGTTTTCACAAACTCATCATTTTTGAGAAATATCTTTTTGGATGATATTTTTTTTAAACATGGAACTTTATGTGTATAGTTTGAAATTGAGTAGGAATAGGCAGAAATTCTTCAGTAAAATAGTTCCTTTTCAGCAACAGCCTTTCATTTCTGATGTTCATTTCATCATGTCCACCTGGAGCCATTCCACTTCCTGTAAACAAAGAAATAAATAATATTTCCTGGATTAGAATGCAGCTGTCTCCAGAACCTGGAAGTTGGGGCACATATGTAGGTTGAGGGAAATGTTCCTATGGCAGTGAATATTTAGTTGGTGATGCAAAGTGAAATAAGCCCAAAACACATCAGGAGTACCTCTGCGGGCCAGGAAAAAAACAAAACAGGAAAGTATTAATGAGGCGCAAAATCTGGCTTTTACATTCCTTGCAATATGGCTGTTCTGTAATGGCTTTTGAAGCTCACAGATGCTCACAGTAACAGTGTCTTTCTGCATTTGGAATCTCAAAATATTTTATTTTAGATACAATGGTTGTTTTAGAAGTGTGAGTTATGCACATGCAAAAAGGATGTACTTCACAGTACATCCTTTTTTGGATGTCTTCTATTTCCATCTCCCTACACTGCGAGCTGAAATAAAAGGTAAACATGACCGCTTAAGCAGTTTGAAATATTGCAACTTGCTTCAGAACTGTCCATTCTATCACAGTCTTCATACTTATTGTTATCTCCAGTTGAATGCAATCATTAGATAGTACCCTAAAACCATCAGCCTGCTCCTGAGATTGCAAGACTCCAGCTTCTGCCAGAAGATTGCAAGACTTCACTGCCCAATGCTGTCTTGAGAGTTGGAGGACAAAGCTAGAGGTGAATCTTTCTGCCTTGCAAAAATGTAGATGCAACCTCATTGTACTCAGTGGCAGAGGTTCTGCTCTCGATGGACAGAAATGGCACATTATGCTTCCAAGGAAAACTGTTCCCTCTCAGACTTCCTACCTACAAAAAGGCTTTCCGCTCGAACTGACAGGTTTGGGGGTTTTTATGGAGCACCGTGGCAGTCTGGAGTCACGGTATCTTTGGCTGCCAGGTTCAGTTTAGGCACATGGTGTTACTACAATGTTTTTCATACTGTAATGCAGCATGAGGCTGGATTGCTTTCCACTTTACCTGATTATCCACAGCAGAGACTATACAGTGAGCTCTACTGCACATCTGAGAAACCAGTCCTGTCTCGTAGTAAGCTCAAAAGAATAAAACACTTGCATCTTCAGTTGCCACTCAAGAAAAAATTCATCCATAAAGCTTGGCAAATGGTACAGTCCTGGTTGCTGTATAACCAAGACACCAAAGACACAAACCCCACAATGCCGAGTGCCTAGATAAGCAATTTCTTGCATTATCAGGGAGAGACAGGTTTCTCCAGAGGGCAATTCAGAAGAGGCTGGCATTCCACACCATCATCCAAAGACCTGCAGTCCAGCCTTCTAGGCTTTGTAGTTACGTACTTAAATTTAGGCAGAGTGGAAATGTTTTCCTCACTGGAAATTAGGCACCACTCCCTGTAAGTAACTGAAATTCTTCCATAATATACAAATATATAAGCACTGCACGGGCAAACTTATCTCATGCTTGAAAAATGTGTTCGAGTTAGTGGGATGCCCAGCCCTCTGAAAATGCCTATTTCTCTACACGACATAGAGAAAACACTGAGGTGACTACACAGCTCAGATCCACAACTTTTCCATTGCTAAACTGAAATTAGCTGAATCTCCCTAAAAGACAGCTCTATGACACACCCCCAATTAGGCTGGCAGCCAGTTGAATATGCAGGGTAAGATCATGCATGATTCAAATCATCAAAGTTGGGTTTTCTGTATGGGAATTTCTATCTCCTTACAAATCACTACTGAAGCTTGTGTATCCTTGTATATTATCAAGGATATTATCATGCCTTGGACTTGAAATGATGCAAACACTAGTTGGAGAGGAACACCTTGTCTTTGGAAGAGAAATTACACAATTTTAGGGCCAATGCGCTTTATTATGTTTATCAGTGATCTGAATATTGATATCAAACGTACATTAAGTTTGCTGAGGACGAACTCTGGATTTCCTCAGTGACAGAGATCTGGAAAGACTGGAGAGAGCTGGATGATCACCAACTGTTTGAAATTTAACAAGAGCAAGTGCCAGATTCTCCACCTGGTATGGAGTCATCAAGGTTATATATACAAATTAGGGGGCGAGAGGCTGGAGAGCAGCCCTGCAGAAAGAAATCTGTGGGTTTGGGCTGATGGGGTATGTTTAGGTGTTAGGACAGAGAGAGAAAACAAAAAAGGGGATGGGGCAAAGGCACAGGCTGCTTGGGTTTTCTTGCAAAGGTGGAATTCATCATACTTCCATAAACAAGGTGCAAACCATATCTCTGAAACTCTGTCCCCTGGAGAGCAGAGACCTCAAAAAAGAGGCAGGGTTCTAGAGGGCAAACAACATGAATCTCCAAAACCACGAGAACACAAAATGAATGCAATACTTTAATCCTTCTGGACTGGCTAGTAAGCACATGGAGGACAATTTTACCTCTGTATAGAAGCCTTAAGCTATGACGTCGTATTTATCCCTATGCTCCTTCTAACCTCGAAGTTTTCCACATCAATATGCTTAAACAAGCCTTACACTCAACATTCAAGAGCTGTGATAGGGCATGTGAGTTCCCCTCATCTATGTTTTGAAGAACTGCTTGGCGAGTAATCTCTAAGTATCACTGAATTCCTGATAAGCTGCCATACTTAGCCCAAGGACAAGAAATTGTCCAGAGATTTGCATATCAAATTTCTACTGATGGCATTTACAATAGGAGTTGGAGCTGGGCAGTTGCAGCATACGTTTATAAAGCTTACAGCTGTGTTCAGTGATAAGATAAGAGGTTCTTTTGTAGAGACCACAGCAAAAGCTTTGCCTGTGACTGAAATGACACTTCTGTCTCATCATGAAAGATACCTCTTCCAGTGGATGTGTAGCTGGCATGACGTTACCACTTGAAATGTTTTTTGGGGTTTTTTCCATGAAAATGAGAGGGAAGAATCTTGTGATTTATGAAGTAGTCTGTCCTTTTTTATTATTATTTTTAACATTAAAAGAAAATTAACTGCAGCAGAAGGATTTTATAACCATCTATAAACTTGGTTATCAGCATACCAATATTATTCAATAAATACATAAAACAAATCAATCCAAGGCTGGAAATGGAATATTTAACATTATGCTGCCACAGGGGAGATGCTCTGGTTATGGCTGAGTGGAAACTCAGCCTATTTTTTATGATTATTTTGATGCTTGCAGTTTTCTAAATCAGAATTTTCCCATGCTTTCTCTGAACCCGGAGGGTTTTTATTAGGGTGTTAATTTGTTAAAAGTCTGTGATCTGTTTCTCATTTGCTTAATACAAAAGAAAGAAAAGAGAAGTCACCCATTTTTGTAAAGTAATCTATTAGGGAATGATTTTGTGGTTTTTGTATACTATATAAATTTGTTCTCCCCTAGCTTTGATTAGGCATCTAGCTTAAGTCCATCATGTAGCTCTAACACTAATAACTGAGAGAAATCCTAAGAGGACAACTCCTTTCACCCATGCTGACACCTACTATTCTTTCACTTTTGAAATCTCAGTGTCAAGATTAGATGAGCTGGTGACTTAATACATAGTTTGAATTAAATTACTTCCACCCAGAATTTGAAGAATGGCTTTGGTTTCAGTTTATAGGGGAAAGGTCCGGGATTTCTGTCTACAAACTGAAGAGAAGGTAAACAGTGATATAATCACAGTGATATGGGTTCTTCGGGGATGTAGCCTTTGATTATGTTTGCTTCATTCTGTCAGGCAAGCATCTAATGGCTGGAGGGTGGAGCTGAAGTACAGGTTTTAATTGTGAGTAATTAAGGAATGGAATGACATATCAAGGGTGGTGATCAGTTCTTTACTGCTGGCATTTTAAATTGGCTCCTAGCTGTTTTTTTGGGTTTTTTTGTTTGTTCGTTTTTTGGTTTTTGGGTTTTTTTTTTTAACCATAACAAGTATTAACTCCAGGAAGCCCTTTGGTCTGTTTTTATACTCCTTGTTCTAGATTGTATCAACCCATTGTACCCTTCACCTTTGAAGTAACAGTCACATTTATCTCACTCAGCTTTAGCAATTCAAGAATCAGGCAATTTATGGTAAATGGCATGAAATAGGTACTTCCATAGGTTGCTTTCCAAGACCATGTTCCCTTCATGTTATTGTAAAATTCCCCGTATGATCAAAGAGACAAAACTTGCCTGTGATAGTACAAGGCAAATCATTACAAACTCAGTCAAAGGCTATTAGTGCAATTTAGATAAAATTTCTGCTGAAGTCCACATGAGAAATGACTAAGGATGCTCAATGTGCAAAATGTAGTAGGTTCCTGATACACAAATAATAGACTTGGATTTTTCTTATCCATGTTAATTCATATTCTCTGCAGTAAAAAGAATACCTGAAGCCTTTTGTCAGGCATAAAGACACAGGTGATAAGAACTGTGTAAATCTTATTTTCTTTTAAATGAGTTGAAGGTATTATTCATCTGCAGATTATTAAATACACTTTACCTGAGTAAAAATTTAATATTGCAGGGTATGGAGGTAACTATTGTATAATATGAATGACAAGTAACAGTGTGTCTTATTATTGTACTCCTACATTCAGTGACAAGATAATTTACCAGTTGTGCTCTTCTGCTGTGGTCCTCACACTGTAATTAATCTATGCATTAGAGTACAGAGGAGACCTCTTGCCCTTTAATTTTGAAATCTCAGACTTCTGTTCAGGTAAGTAGTACCTCACTGGGCCAGCTACTGGATTTTCACTCATAGGTATGCAGGAAGAGAAAAAATCCATCTTTGCAGCCCATCCAGAAGCATGGGTCTGCAGGGCAAAGACTTGACCTTCTGTACTCTGACAGTAGCGAGAACTATTCTCAGAGAGATGAGGTGAATATTACTGAGCCCTAGAGTTCACACTTCAGCTAATGGCTGTTTTTCAGAAAGCCATCTGCAGGAAATCTCAAGACTTCTCCCATTACCTGTGTGAGTGCTGCCTTATGTATGCAGTCCAACAAGGCATATGAGTGTGATTTCATGTTATGTCTTTATCTATTCTCACATGGTCTAAGTCCCAAGGCCTTTGCTGCAGCAAAACTCCCAAAAATGTCTGTATAAATTTTGTTAGGGTAAGGACGATGATGTTGGCAAGCAATGGCACTGCACAGCAGAGACAGATATTTCTTCAACAACATTTGGATTTCTTTTTCCATCACTTCTGACACTTCCTTCTCTTTTAAATCAGGTCAAAAAGCTGAAAGAGCAGAACAAGCTTGAAAACAGATCTGAAAAGTCTCCAAAGGATTTTTTTGTTTTTTGTTATACAGAAACAAAAGGTTCTGCTGTTTCCAAATCTAAAGGTTTTATTTAAAATTAAGGTGACATTGAAGTGCATCTACCCAAGGAGCCATAGCACATATTACAATTGCAATTGCAGTGCCTGAGATGCTCATTCTGCCCTTGGATGAGGCTACTTGGCAGATGATGAGAGCTCTATGTACTCAAGTGAGACACAGAGCTCAGCTGAAAAGAAGATTTACACTGTGTTTTAACCTCAAACTGCTCACATCAAAACATTTCAGGGGATGACAGTACTTCATTTTCAAGTATAATCAATTTTTACTAAAATAAAATATATCTGGGACGTATTTTTCAGAATAAAAATAGAAAGGCAGAAGGGTGTTGTAAGGAAAGTCAGACTTTCTCAGGAAATTACTTATTTTGCTGAAACAACATTATCTCTAGAAAAAGTGGAAAATTCACAATATTCAGAACGCCATAGAATTTTTTCATGCTCCCTTTCCACAAAGAAATGAGATACTAATTTATTCCCAAGAGAACCAGAGGGATTTGTTGTTTGTTTTGTTTTTAAAGGAGGATGTATATTCAATCTCATTGGAATTAAAAGAACTTCTTCAGACCTGAATAAAAATGCATTCCAAAAGATGTCAAGAGGAAAGTTTTTGCAGAGCCAGCCTCTTCAAGAGCTTGTTACAGCCAGTGATCTCAACCAAGAGCTCTAATAAGAGCTGAATTTACACACAAACATTTAGAAAGCAAATAAATAAGTAAGTGGGGGGAAAGAGAACTTCACAGCATTCAGCATGATATTTCAGTATAATACTATGAGCAGAGCATTAGTGAAAACCATGCATCTGTTTTATGGTTGGTTTATATTCTTCTCTTGTGTGTGCATTTTATGCACATAAAAATTAACAACCTTTGACTATCCATTTGTATTTATAACATCTGCAGTACCAGTGGGTGCAGTTCTAGTTTTTCTGTCCCAGGCTTGCTAAGCATCCTAATTTGGAAAGAAAATGCCAGATAACTCTCCAGGGGAACATTCACTATGTCAACGTCTCTTGATTCCTAGACATCCTAATCCTAATACCACCAGTGGGAAGTCTATAACAAAGGAAATCCCAATGGCAGTGAAGCAGGGTAAAAATAAAAATGCCAGTCTTTGCTTTTGCTGTTTGAATGAGTTGAGGTATAACTAAATGCAGTCTGAGGTTGGAGTGGCCTTTCTGCTTTGGGGTCAAGAACATATTTTGACTATGTAAATGAAAAAGGTCATTGTACAAGATGAGTTCAGAAAATTACGTTCACGTTACAACTCCCCTGCAATGGTCACAATCAGAGCTGGCTGGATTCCCCCTGTTCTTTTTGAGTACCTGGACAACAAGGACTTTTTTCCCCAGTCTGTTCTCTGAGGACACTGGAATTCATCACTGCCTTACAGAAAGAAAACAAAAACCAAACCAAATCATAAACAATCAAACAAACATACAAAAAAAAATCCACAAAAAACCCCCAACCAAACCAGCCCGAAAAACCCCAACCAAGCCAAAAACCACAAAACACATCAAAACCCCAGGGCCTCTAGAGAGCCACTGGCACAAACCCCTGAATTCAGCTAGTGGGACTGTTATTGTGATAATTTTAAGAGAGATATAAAAAAATATATAATTTTCTCCTCTGCTACAAATTGCTGCAGTAAAAGTGTTCCAGCTGGTGTGCAGCTGGTTCAATTCAACTATTTCCATTTGCAGATAAATTCTCTAGCTGTGAGGAAGTTGCCAGTTGTTTTGCTGATAAATTCAAGATTTCTTTTGAGCCTGCTGTGCTGTGGGGGAGCAGGCAAGTATCTCTAGAGGGAAAATGAAGTTTCTGATGAGCTGCATGCAGTAATACACTGAAACTGCATCTGCCTGGGATTGCCACCAGGTAATTTTAAAGTTAGCCCCTCCTCAATAAGAACAGACAGAAGTGAGATAGTGGATTATGATGAAAAGCAGTTTTCAGGGAAGTATTGGTGAGGAAAAGGCCATGTCACAAACTTCAGGTGAACTTTGAGTCAGTTAAACTGGGAAATGCCCTTCCCAGTCTGTGGGTACGTCTCAAAAGTGTGTTGTACAAGTGAGACCATTTGAAAAGGGTGTCTTTGAGACTGCTGTTGAGACCGGCTGTGTCCAAAGCCTGCGTCTGTACCCAGGCACTGGGCAGCACACTGGAGCTGTCTTGTGGAGCACAGAAGGTCTCAGAGCACTCGTAGGAAAAGCCAGCCCAGGGGCAGACCTTATGAATGAGGAGGAAATAGCCAAGGCCTCCATGTAACAGAGAAATATGGATTTGGGCAGAATTTCCTCCATTTTAGTCCTTCTTGTCTGCCGTGAAAACCCTGCAGGTCTGCTTAGTTGCTACTGAAATTTTCCTACACACCACCAGTGGCTCCTTTGCAGAAGTCACATTAGAGAAACAAGAGCTGTATTTTGGCCTGAAAATGCATTCTGCCAAGCAGGGGTTTCTGGTTGTTTATTTGTTTCAGCAAGATGAATAGCACCCACCTTAAAAAAAAGCCATAAGCTTCCTGTATTTATTTTGTTCATGTTCACTGTGCTGTGGGATGAGTTTACCTTGGCTAACACATACTCACAGGAAATGAAATAAAAACTGCATGGAGAGGAATATCTCCAAAGTGGGCAGAGCAACAGAGGTTGTTCTTAGCAATCAATGCTGGTTGTGTGAGCAGTGGGAAGGAACTAAGGCTTGGTGCTACCATCTTACTTCTCGTCTTGGTCTGACTTACAGTTAGTAAGTTATAGAAAGAAAAATGCTAAAGTAAAAAAGAAAATTAGAGGCTTTTCTCTCAGGAGGAATGGAAATGGCCTTTTCTGCAGAGGTTTAATCTCCCCTATTATTAAAAAGCAAAGAGAAATGGCTGCCAAAGGGACAGAGCTGAGGTTATGTAAATGGCCAATAGCTGAAGTCAGAGCCCACATAGGCTTTCCAAGAGTGCTGTGAGTAAAAGCTGCAGTCTCCAAGCCATTTGTTCTCCTCCACAGTTCCTCATACCAAATTAACCTCATTTTTTAACTTTCCATATTGCCATGGTACTTTTAAGTTGGAGCAGGTCCTCCTACCTGTAGGACCCAGGGTGTTGCAGGAGTGGAGGAGAGCTGCAGGGCTGGGAAAGAGCAGCAAGGGGCTGGGGAGAGAAAAATGTTACTTTTTTGGGAAATGCATCTATGGAGGGTGCTGTTCAAGCCACCTGAAAAAAAATCTACGCTCATTTTTCTGTTGAAGTAACTGAGGTCAGACTGTACCTGGTATGTACCTGCAGAATTCTAGGACTCCCCGTAAAAAAACTTTTCAACTCTACAGAAGTCCTGCACAGAATTACACAGGATAACAGCCTTGCTTTTGCCCTTACTGCATTTCTGAAACTGGCTGTTATAGAAGTGCAAGGTTGCACTAACCAATGAACCAGTTTGGTTTCATGCATGCAGCTTTTTCACTGTTATTTTCATCTGTTGTCTCCAAGATGTTTTCGCTAGATTCCAAGATCTGTATTCTGGTCACTAATCTATCCAGACAGCCAAAGTCTGCTTCCAGCCCCAAATTTGAAATGACTGAGTTCTTTCTTTCCAGCCCTTTGATATCAACTTTAGCTTCCTGACAGCAAATTTGAAAAGACTAAAAGAAGTTGCTCTCTTTCTATTTGATATTTTACAATCATCTGCCCCCATGCTAAGCCAGGTTTTGGGGGCTGTAGTCAGCAAAACACAAAAGTATCTGCAGGGCAATATAGCGCCGCTAAAACTTCTCTCTTGACTTTAAGGTGTTTTGGAAATTCCTTCCAATTTATATAAAACAGAATATGAAAACTTGTTAGCTGTGTTTTGCTCTTTCAGATCCCAATATTTGGACTTCATTTGATTTAAAAAATGCTTCAGCAGTCTGGGATGAATACTAAAAACAATGAATAAAACTTCCTGAAAGCAGAATGTAGCACATATTTGAAAATAATTACCATTAAACAATCTTCAGAAATTCATTTTTGCAAAATAATAACTTCTCCTAGGTTTTCCTATATAAACATTCACACTTTTCAAAATTCATGCTGCCAGATTTTCTCACTCCACTGCAAAAAACTTTCCCAGGCTGCAGTTGGCAACTCCAGCAGTTCCTCTATCCAGTGAAGCCAGGAAGTGTGAAGCTGGGGAATTGTTTTTCCTTAAAGTATGTTTTTGATCATTCGCATATGTGGTGTTCAAGATACGGGCAGAAGTTTGCTTTGCTTAGCTGAATATCAGAACTGGGCCTCCTGCCACTATCACATCCTCACAAACAGGTTTGGCTTAAGTTTTAGCACAGCTAAAATGGAGGAAAACAAACCTACTTTTTATTATTGTTATATATTATTGTTAATAATAATATTGTTATTATTATTTGATTCTTGTGAATCAATACCTGACCCTGTGTCTTGCCTGTACTACCTTAGGCTGCAACTTGTTTGAAGCACAAAGAAAAAGCAATTAAAGAACTTTAACTCCTTGGTGGTAATTCTAATGTAGCATAATCTTCTTCATTTGGCTGCAGGCAGGAAGTCCAGTGAATGTCTTGAAAAGCAAGATTTTGCCAGTTTTACCACATGCTTCTCACATTTTTGATGACTGTACCATTCACATATCAGAAATAACCACAAGGAATGTGAGTACTTCAGGCAGTACAAGTTTTCAAATGGCTCTGCAGTAGTTTTTGGAACAGAACCATGCTCCCAGCTACTCCTAGATATATGCTAGCTAGCAAAAATCAGTCCACCCTTCTCCCAAACAAGTGTTTTAATTAAATTGCACTGCAGCAGATTCAGCTGAAGTCTTTGAGAAGAGGCAACTCTCATGCTTTAAGTAACAGATGGTAAACTCAGAGGCTGAAGCCTCGGTGGAACTTATGTCTGGTGTAGTCTGGGATCCTGATTCTATACAATTTGTAAGAAACTTTTGCCATGATGTTTCAAAGCTCTCCTCTGTTCTGGCAGCATGTCAGAGAAGGGCGTCACTTAAAATGTGTGTGCAGCTCTATGCATGTTCTGCAGTCGGGGGCTTACTGCAGAGCTGAGCTTTGGTATACAAAAAAGGGCTTTAAAACATTAGAAGCATATTGAATCAAATTCATTTCAATACTAAATTCTAGGGAAGGCCCTTCCATGGAAACCGTGTTTTTCTAGAAGAATGGAAAATAAACAAACAAACCCTTTTTAAGCTGAAAAAATGTGTTAAAAGAGGGGCTAACATGGCAGGGTGGGATGTGGGTACCTCAGCCCTTGGGGCTGCTCTTACACTTGCCAGCAGATCCAAAGCTCTCCCCCTGCTTTATCCACAGCAGGCCCAAGTAAATTGATTTTTCCTTAACATGATCCAGGGTTTGCCCCTTTATTGCTTGAGTGAAATTTGTCCTTGCTGCAATCGATCCATTCTATTTATTTTCTCTCTTTGAATCCATTTGTCAAGATTCTTGGAAGGTTAACCTTCCAAAAATTTTGCAGCCCTTCTCAGCTCATCTATGAAATGTCACAGTCTTGTTTCATAGCCCATTATACAGTGAAACCTTTGAGAAGATCCTGAGATGGTTCACGGCAGAGCCTTGATCATTCTTCCTGACACTGAAGCATTAAAAATACTGTCCACATCTCATCATACATTTTTTGCTCCCCACCTGTAGGAGGATTTTCTAGGCCATATTCCTTAGCTTCTCTTTTAGGGTTGAGAGAAGGGAGCTCTGATATTCCAGTCCCATTTTATTTTTTCTGATCTTGTGACCATGAGAAAGCCCTTACGTATACCTTTCTGACCCATTGTCAGAGAAATGTGGGCAATGCTGTGTTCTCCTGCACCACACAGTTGTGCTGCAGGGCTTCATCATCTGAACGTGAGATGTTCTGAAAAGAACTTTGGCAGTAAGTGCCCCAAATTGATATGAGTCCTAGTGGAGAGCATTCATCTATACACGGGGAAAGAACAGGATTCAACTTTCATTTCATATGAAAGCTGACCTATTTAATTTTATTACTTCAGGTGATACCAGCAAGAAAACATACAGAAATTTTGAAGACAATATTCATCCCCTCCCCCCCAGCCACTACTCAGTTCAATTGCTGAGTTTGCTAGAACTCTAAATGCTTTCCTTTGCCTCAAAACACCATTTCTTTATCCATTTTATCTCTCAAAATTTTAAGATACTCCCCCTCAGTGCACTTGCTAACACCTTGCACTGGACTCCTCTGCTACCCTCTGACTCTGATTTAGAGAATAATTTCATGAATGACAAGAGATGACCTCTCTCTCGCTTCCTGTGTGGGCTGCTCTCAGCTGGCTTGTTCAGCACAGTTCTGGTCTTTATTGCACAGTGCTTTATCTGTATAGCTCTTATCAGACATTTATACCACTTTCCTCATGTGCTGGATATTATTGGCAGAGGGTCCATTGTTCAAGGTATCAAACACATACTAAAAAATTGCTTTTGGCAATGATTCTGGACATTTTTTTGGTTCATCAATCAGGCTGCAGCACACGTGATTTGTCCTTGTTTGCATGGGCTTGGGACTCAAAATACAGGAAGACATCCACGCTTTTCAAGCCAGAACCTGTAATCAAACCTTAGCACTGCAGCCTTAGACTAATATGGCTCGGAATGGGATCGGATATCTGACACGCCCCCAAAACGTCTGCTGTGTAGATTACAGTTTTCGTACACATAAGAAAATATTCTCTAAGTCCTCAGTGTCTTTTATGTCAAGAATAAAAATCCTGAAATTACATCTGTTCCTTTAGCACAGCTATCACCTGTATGAAAGAAGTCACTGTCCTGCCTGTTCCTTCCTGCTCCCTTCGCCTCATTGAGGATGAAGGGGACAGGCTGTACATAACATCACCCTGAATACCATCGGAACTTTAGTAAAGACTGGACTATTTCCTCTCAAACACAACTTTTCTCTGTGGCACTTAACCTTACCAGATCTTTAGGCCATGAGGTTGGAGGGAACCTTGTAGATGATGTAACTAAAATTTCTGAATAATGCACAGAGTATGCCTTGCTTCCCCTCACATGCGAAGTCCACCACACAGTCTTACTGAGGATTGTTTTAGACCAAAACACTCTTGATGGAGTCAAAGGCAGATGTGCCCCTCTTAGGTTCGCAGTTATTTATCTTTGCTGCTGAAAATGCATGTTTTACTCCTAGCTTTCATTTGATTGGCATTAACAGCCTTATGTTGTTTTTTATCATGTTTTTCTCTGACACGTTAAGAAAAATATTAAAAACTTGGATATTTTCTTATCCTATTAGAATGCAGGTTGCCTCTTGGTTTTGCATGCAATGAGCAAAGGGATCTCCTTGCATGTCTCGTTGTTAAGCATTTCTCTAGTCCTCAAAAGTTGTTGTCACTATTCTCTGCATCGTTTCCAAGTTTTCACAACTTCTTTAATGCATGAGCTGCTTATAGAGATATTTGTTTTTCAGAAGTGTTGTTTGCAACTCAAGCAACATTTCACATTCCCTGTCATCATCATCAGCATCCTCATTGATGTTGATTGAAGACAATACCAGCTATTAAGGACTAGATCATAAATTAAAGTAGCTTAGAAACTTCATGGATCTATACTTTATAGATTGCCCAGAAGCACTGGGAAGGTAAAGGTTGTCCTCCTACAGGTCCCTATCACCTTCTTGTTCCAACAGGCCACGTGGATAGGAAGAAATGAGCCACTGATGCATTTCTCACTACTCTCTGCGCAGTCCTCATGAGGGAAAGAGCTTTGAAGCCCTGCTCCACCTGGGAAGGAGATTGTCTGCCGTGCCTAAAGGGTAGAGAGTCATAAACCCCCATCAGAAAGACCTGTAACCACTTAGATCAAGAAATCCCCTAGTTTCTTGAAAATAACACCTGTTTTGCAGGTACTGTGCTCTACAAAAGGTGCATTGTATCAGCACAATTTGGCTTCCCACGTTACAACACAAAAAGTGAACAAAAGAAAGACATCTAAAGCATTCTGCTAAGTGGTGTCTCAAGCTGCTCACTACTGCTTTTTCCCTGTCTTTCTCCTTCTCCTTCCATTACTTTGCCTACTCTAAAATTCTGGTTACAAAGTCTTTGGGAGAGGTGCTTTTTATGTCTTTGTAGAGTAGCTAGCACAAAAGATATGTCTGATCTAAACAAGGCCTTTGAGTGATAGGCAAGGCTCATGAATAGTGATTATTGCTTCCAACCACTACAGAACTCAGCACTTTGTCAGAGAAGTTGACCTACTTAAATTGTATGTACAGGTAGTGCTTGCAGCCTTTTATTAAATTGCTCCAGCAGTCAGAGACAGAAATGTGGAGGATACACAGCTATCCTGCAGGTCAAGATGTGTACCAAGAAATGAGAGCCTGCAATTATAGCACAGGTTTTGTACTGAGGCACTTTCCTGAGAGCTTGAAATTGTCCTTATGGGAGTTAAGAGATCAAATGCGAAGTACTAACACTGTATCTTGTACCCAAGACAATTACTTGTTCAATGGACTAAAAGAGCTGGGACATTAACTATTCAGAGCAGGTCTACCTTGCCAAACATTGTTAATGTAATCCAGATTTAGCATAGACCCACCCAGTGTGACAAGGATTTGGCTTTAGTTCAGTTTTTCTCTGACCCTCTGTCACTCATTCCATGGATTTCAGGCTCTCAGTTCATCTTCAAGGCCCTGAAAGGAGCTTCCAAGATTTTGGGGAAAATTATACAGTGGTCCAGATCTGGGGTTTGAAAATGCTGATAGACAGCAAATCTATTTACAGGCTTTCAATCTGCTTTCCTCTCCTGAATTATAACAGAAGACATGGGGGAAAAAAGTATAAATAGCAACCAATAACAAGTGAGACATTAAAGAACTCCCTTTCATAAATGAGTAAATTTTCAGAAAGGTAGAGGTAAAAAACAAGCAAGAAAAAGAATAATCAAACACTATGTGCCTACGTTACGTAAACTCAATGGAAGAAAGAAAAGAGACAGATGTCACACTGAAAAATAAACCACTAGGGTGCTTATTAAAAGTGACAATATTCCTACAGAAAAATATTGCTGCCTTGCTGCAACAGACATTAGACAGTTTTCCAAAAGCAAAAATAATTGTCTTGGTATTTAATGTCAACAATTTACCACCTCCTACAGAGATGTCAGCAGATACATACCCAATCCAAAACATTTTACATATGAAAACAAGAAGCCAAGTTGGGAAAATAAGTACTTGGCTGGATGAAATGTAAGGGATGAAACACTGTTAGAAAAGAGCTGTTGTTGAACCAAATTGGGTTAGGGTCTGGTGGTAACTGGGGCTACTGGTAAAAAATACGTGGTACTACATGCTCAGCTGCAGACCTGAGAGTGTGTTGCGAACAAAAAAAAAAAAAAAAAGCAGGCCTACAAGGAACCAGGCCAGGTATTCACAACAGTATTTTTGGTTCCCTCACTTCTTTAGTCAAATGTTTGATTTTACAGGAGGGGAAATTTTACTGAGTTTTTGCTCATTAGCAAAAACCTGAGAGATGAAACATGGAAAAATTGTTGCGTGTTTTTGAAAATCATACTTCAAAGCTGTAAGTGAGATGCCTCTCTTGTGTATAACAGGGCTCCTGTGTTTCCATAATGTGATAAAATGTCAGACCCATCTTTATATTTACAATAATTTGGCTGCATTAAATATGTGGAGATATGTCTGAGCATTTTTTGGTCTCATTTTTGTTACAGGAAAAAATGGAAAACCATAATCAACAGCAAGAGATGGAAAATACTAATATCAGCAAGAGTACAAGCTCAGCAGAAGGGGAATTTTCTACCTTGTAAATATGCAGCTAACATATTAATCACAAGGCTACGTAGCCCTTGGCCAGGATCCAAGAATGAAAGATGCATTACTTTTGCCAACAGGGGACTCTCCACCTCCCCCAGCCATGTATGCTACAAAAAGATGCTGAGAATGGTTCTAAGAGTAGTAAAAGCAACACAGATATAATAGATTTAGTATATAAATATGAACATCCATAGCACACACCAAGTCTTGACAATATATATTATGGTTTACTTTCAAAAAGTGATTAAAATATTTAATTATGTGCAGAGCATTCTTTCAAAACCCCAAGATTATTAAGTGTTGGGAACACAGTGATCTATTTTGCACACAGGCAAAAAAAAGATGCGAAAAATTTCCAGTAACACATAGCTTGCAGGGGAGTTTGAATTTGCTTTGGCTGCACACAGTTTAAACATGATGCTGGAAGGTCAGGCAGTGCTCTTCTAAATAAATCTATCAGAATAAATGGAATTGCTTTGGATTTGCTCTGGATTCATTTAAAGCAGGATCTGGTCTATGAAGTTCATCACGGTCAGTTATACAAGCTAAAATGAAACTCCAGGAAGTTCTTTGCATTTTCTTCTATTTTAATATGAAATTATGTAAGATTGAAAAAAGATACAGCTAGGTTTCATTAGGGACTACAGATTTTAAGAGAAAGGTTGTTTATTTGTATGTTTTAGAATCTCATGCTCAACTCTAATCAACTGTAATTTAATTGTAATTGCTTTTTAAGTTTCATTAAGCAGTGAAGTAAAAACAACTCTGGTCTAAAAGCTCTCCAGACTTCTCCTGCTCAGGTCAATATCTGTTTTCCTCCAGAGGCAACAAGGATGGGGGAAGGAAGTAAAACCTGTACCTTGGCAGCCCTGGAATTTCTCAGCCTGTCGCTTCTGATTAAATGGAGGGAGAAGGGAAGGGAAGGGAAGGGAAGGGAAGGGAGAGAGGGCTCCTACAGAGCCCTTGGCCAGTTGTTTCAGCTGAGAATAATTCATTATGCATATCCTGTTAAGTGTGCCATCTATCCTAGGATCTGTCTACTGGAGTATTATAGTAATTTAGAGTAAAACATTTTAAATACATTGATCAGAGTTGGCACTAAAACTCCGTTGAAATGGATCTGGATGGCAGTGTGACATGACACCATCTGGGTTCTTCTCCTGTTTGGACATAGAGTGGGTGTATGCTTTGGCACTGACAAAATAAGAATGTTATCAGTGCAGTCCATGTTGACACTTCCCCGGTGAAGCTGATGCCAAATCTCTCTGAATGAAAACCTGGCCTCCTTGACATCAGCAGGAACTTTGCCATGAACTTCAGGATGGCACAAATTTCTCTTCTATCTTGAGGCAGAATAAGCTCAAGCCTCATATCTGGAGTAATCGGAGAGGACAGAAGTATCGAGGAATGGACCATGATACAGGTTTTCACATGGTACTCTGGCACAGATAAGACAGCAAGGAGCAGTACTCTCCTAAAAATGTACAAGTGTAAAGCACTTATTGGAAAGAAGCTTATTGTATAGTCTTTCTGCCAAGCAGTTCATTGTGTGCACAAGCTTGAAAATTATTGAAAATAGCCATAGCCAGCTGAAATGTAAATGTTTGCATTAAAATCCTTTATAACAGCGGGACTGGTAAGCCTACAAAACAAAAGAAGAAAAGAACAAAATGCCCTCACTCGGCATGACTGCTGATAGAGTAATCTCCAAAAAAGGCCAAACCAACAAATACTACAGTGTGTTCTACTTCTCCAGTTACATTTTCTATTTACTTTGGCACTAGTCACTTAGCACCAATGAATTTTGACAGAGAAACAGTGATGACTAATGGAGGCAGGTGGTATACATTTGAACTTTGCAGACATCAAGCAGTAATCGCTCACATAGAGCTGTGGAAAATACGATAAAAATAGAAAATCCGAAAAGTCCAAAGGCCTTATATTTGAAGAAAAACGACAAAACACACCAAAAAAAAAAAGAAGATTCATGTGGCTTTCATTCTGGTAATTAAGCTGCAGATGTGGACTCTGAATACATTGACAGCTAATTAGCTAAACCATGGCAGTGCAAATCATGTGCTGCCAAGCAGTGGATGAGAAATCTCTTGCTGTAGCATGGCAATTGTTAAAAGTCTGTATAGCTTGAGAAGGGAACGCCAGATTTGTGTTCCTTAGTGGCTCCTGTTGTCATCAGGAATGCGCTTTTAGCTTACTCACAAAAGCAAGGAGAAAAGGGACTTTAAAATGTCTGTAGAGGAGCATGTTCTTGCAATATCAAACCTTAATCAGAGTATTTAATTGCAATCTTTGCATACCGCCCTTCGTTGTACGTATCACTTTTCATGCTGGCAGATGCACAGTGCTTTCTGCGTGAGGGTTGCAGCTGCTCAACACCAGCCCAACAAAACTCCTTGAGTATGTACAATTCTAATTCCAATAAAACCAGCAAACAGAAGCATAAATTAGAGTGTGACATCCAAGGTGGTGTTCAAAGGACAAACACCTTCTAACAGCAAAGAGTAAACATTAATAGAGACTAATTAGGTACAAGTGAAGGCAGAAGCCCATGAAGAGTCCATGCATCTAGTGGTTAGGAAGGAACAACTAATTCAAGGGAGGAGATTGAAGGCAATCAGAATGAAAACTACCTCAATTTCAACCATTGGAACAGTGAGTGTTTCCTTTCCTTCCTGATAGCCATGATCAGGTACTCCAGAAGAAGGAGATGACGAAACAACAGGAGCTGGAGTAAACCCCGAAATGGTGTCTCAGCAGTGGATAAAAGGGGTATAATACAATGAGTAACACGGTGCCAGACCTTCTATTCCTCCTGCCTCATGATGTAAAGACAAGGCAATCAAGGAAAATAGTGAGAAATTCAAATGTGATCCTTTGCACATCTTAGGAAAGACAGCCCAGGGAATTTGCTGAGGCCAGGAGTCCCAAGAGGATCCAGTGTGCTTGGAGAGCAGGAACAGCCAGAGCAGTCTGAATTAACAGCACCTCAACATTTCTGAGGTGTATTGAGTGTCATCCTTCAGAACTGAAGCTGATGGTGGTTCTTGAGAGACAACTGCAGTGAGACCCACGGAGGCAGCCAGTGCCTGTTTGCCTGCTTCAAGCATCTGATGCCATCTGCTGAAGGCACCGAATTGTTTCCGTGTCAAAGCCAGGGTTAGAGCCTGACCAAGGGAGGACGATGGTCAGATCCACTGGGATGCCACAAGCACTCAGCACAGCTGCAGGATGCCACTGGGCATCATCTGCGCCCCACATCGCTCGGGTGATGGGGAGTTCAGGAAAGGCTGACAGGTCATCATTTTTCTTGGACGAGCGCATGCCATAGTCTCAAAAACCCCCATGCAGGGAAATGGAGCTTAGCATACCAAACCCAATCACATGCAGGCTGTTACAATTTTAGCTGTGTTTTCAAGAAATCCAAGTACATGAAAAGCTAGCCCTAGGCCCATGGGTGAAACTGGACAGAAGTATACATAGATCCCAAGTCCAAGTAGCCTGGCATGCCCATGTCCATGCAGGTACACTCTCTTCGCTTCACTAAGCCTCTCAACTCTGTTTCAGCCCTCCCAGTGGCAATACCCCTATGAACATGTCAATTACAGGGCTGTGCCTGGGCAGAGACTGGGAGAGTGTGGGTTGTCATAAATGAAAACCATGCCAAGGAGCCTGCTGGAAAAGGGTACAGGCAAGCACGTGTCAGCACTGGGGGACATTGGCCTAGGTTTTTCACATGGACAGATGGAAACTCTGTGACCAGGTACAGAGTTAATCTGATAAACACAGTCAAGCTCTTTTAGAAACATGCACTCCCAAGGAGTATAGATCAGGAATCATTTAATTTCAGCCTAAGGTAAGGAGATAAATCAGGATCAGGCCCTTAAAAAGCCAATTTCTCTTCACTCACATCAAAGAAGATTATCTAAGGTGTAAGCATCTATCAGTCAGACACTCACTATTAAGTGACATGTTTCCTACTATGAGGCATCTGACTCTAACTGTATGAATCCAAAGCCTGTAATTTGCAGAAGTGGCTGCAGTGCTGAGGACTATGGACTGGTGTCTCAGTTTACCTATGAGCAGTTGCAGTTAGGAATGATTATGTCCTTCTGCAGCATTCAGCTATAATAAAGATTAGTTAGTGAATGTACCCAACAATAGTTTTGCAGAGATAAGAGATTATTAATCAAGTTGGATACTCCAACCAGTTCTCTCTGTTGTGTTTTAGCTATAAGAAAGCACTTCAAGCAACAAAAGGCAGGGGAGCTGCAGACATGCCATCAGAAACTGCCACTAATGTTTACTCTACATGCCATGGCAACCAAGATATTGTGGCTGTGTCTACCCCTGGTGTGTGCCCTTGTTTCACAGGCTTACTTTGCCACCAGTTTTGGATTGCCAGGTTTCAGGGTCCTGCCTCGAAGTGAAGGCATCCACCCTTTCCACCCTGACCTCCCACATCCAAGTGTTTGTGGGCTTTTCCTAATGAACCCATCCATCTTTGCTTGGGTAACAATTCAAACACGTCAGTTCTTTGAATGGGAGGAAATATCTTTAAAAATTTTAGGAGTTTCAAAGCACTAGGATATCTTTGCTGAGCTAATAAATACCCAGCTGATTTAACAAAAAAAAAAATCCCAACCCCCCCCCCCCNACAAAAAAATAAAAGGAGGAAAAGAAAATGTACATATGCAGTCGGTGATGCCTCCAAATTTTTACATCTTTGGGTATAAATGGTATTTTATATTCTTATTTTAATTCCAATTAAGAATTATTCTAAAATATTTTTGTGAAGTGGAAAAAGTAAGTAATCCTCAAAAGAAATTTATGGAATATTTCTATTAGGGGGGAGGCAGGAAACCATCCTTCTGTGCCTCTTGCCACATGTCGCCCATAAGCATGAAAAAGGTGATAACAGTTGGAAGGAGAGGCAGAGGCATTACATTTTTAAAATCCTCTGAAAGGTCCAGTTGCTTAGATTTGGGAGGGAGTTCACTCATGACTATTTGCAGAATGCTACCACTTGTGCTGTGAGAACTTGCCTGCCGCTTCAGAAAAGTGCATCAGTCAAAAAGCAAAGGAGAAACAGGCCTGGTGTAAACTGAATAATTTTTTTTTAAAAGGTTTCACTGGGGAAAGGCAGAAGAAAGACAGATGGCTGCTTTCAGGTGATACAAGAAGAATACTTTGTACATAAAGTCATTTGTAAAAGTTTTTTAGCAGCGCTGGCTAAAGTAGTTGGATAAACAAGATTCAGGGTTTTGTTTTGAGCATAGCATAGCTCTCCATGAGACTCAGGTTGTTCAGAAAAAGGGGAGTCCTGACTATAGTCACCACAGAATGGATACATACCTCAAAAGGTTGCTTATATTGCCAGTGAAACTTCTGTGCCGAGAATTCCCTTTTAAGGGGTCTCTAATACACTGCATTACTAAAAAGAGACATTTTCCTCTGCAGGATGGTGTGTTTCAACAAACTGAAAACCACAAATCTAAATACCTCTCTTCATACAAGAGTAATCTGATGGCTCAGAAGAAAATGTGGATTTTCTGTGTCTTAAAATGCTGTAGGACTCTGTAAACCTTACAAATATATTTAAAACCATAAAGAATAAAGATGAAACTATATTACATAATTTACAGGCTAAAAATACCTTTTTATTATCCAGTACTTGTAGAGAGGAGGAACCTTAATGGATAATTTTTTATCTACTCATTATTATTGCTGCTGTTGTTTTTAGTGCTGTTACTGCTGTATTGTTCTTTCAGAGTCTATTTTAAACCACAGCCAAGGCTGAGGTTTCACTGTAATTTGTATAAGTGATCCATAAAATCTACATAATAGATTACTGTCACTGCAATACATTAGAGTTAGCATGGAGGGAATGTTTTCTCAAAGGACTATGGACGATGTTTAGGAATAAAGTGTGAGCAAGCCTCCTGCTCCCATGGCACATCCCTGTGGCTGCACAGGGGCCAGCTGGGACAGCTTGTCAGGTAACACTTTCTTCTGAGGCTTTTCAGCCCTTAAAAAGGCTGTGTTTCTCATACATTTGTACTAAGGAAGAGAAATAGGGATCTTCTCTGCCCATCTGAACACACTCCAAGATATTTACAAGGACATGCAGTGATAGGACACAGGGGAGTGGCTTTAAACTGAAAGAGGGTAGCTTTAGACTAGATATTAGGAAGAAATTCTTCACTCTGAAAGTGGTAATACACTGGCACAGGTTGCCCAGAGAAGTCATTGATTCCCCGTCCCTGGAAGTGTTCCAAGGCCAGGCTAAATGGGGTTTTGAGCAACCTGATCTAGTGGAAGGTGTCCCTACCCACGGCAGATGGGTTGGAACTAGACGATGTTTAAGGTCCCTTCCAATCCAAACCATTCTATGATTCTGTATTAGGTTCTGGGATTTCAGTCAGAGCAGGGTCTTCTCAAGAGCCTAACACCTTTTTCCATTGGCTATAAATTTCTTTTCATCAAGAAATGTCTTTCAGTGTGGGCTGCTGCCACACCGTGTCAGCGTGTGCCATGTCTTCGGTTTGAAGGGATTATGGTGTGGTAGCAAAAATGCACAGGAGCAGGGGAAAGGCGGAAATGTGCCTGTGCTTGCTGGGCACACTGGGGTCAAGATACAGCTTGGACAGCTATGTGGAAGGGAAGAAGCTCCCAGACGCTGCGGCATAGGCAGCCACTTCAGTGCTAATTATTACTCCAAAAGTGTTAAGGCAGAGAACTTCTTCCATGAATCTGTTTCTTTCTCTGGGAGCTAGGTCAGACCAAAGCAGAACTAAGCAAACCAAACCACTTGGCTCCTTCCTCGCTGCCAAACCTTTGATGCCAATGCACTGAGTGCTTTGCATCCTCCGGTGGGAGGTTGCAGAAAACCAGATTCCCCCTGTTCAGGGATAGGTCAGGGCCATGGCAGTGTTACAGCCCCTCAGTTTCCATGGCAAGAAAAACAAGGAAGGAAAAAGAGAAACTTGGTTCCAAAACATCATGGCTGTGATGCCAGTATTTCAAATGGGAGAATATAGCAAAACCAGTTTTATTTCATGCTCAGCCTTAGGTCGTATAAAAACCCTCACCCCTAGGTCTATGAGATGAGCTCAGTTGGTCAGAGCATGGTGCTAATAATACCAGGGTTGTGGGTTGAATCCCTCTATGGGCCATTTACTTAGGAGTTGGACTCAATGATCCATGTGGGTCCCTTCCAACTCAGAATATTCTGGGAATCTGTTATATAAAAGCCCAAAATCCCTGTTAATCTTCATGAACGCTTCTCTGACACAGGTGAATAACATTTCCTGTTCCTAGGTGGAAAAGCTATAGTATGGAGATTATTCCCTAACCGTGTAGACAGAGTGAAATGAGATTAAAACTGCAGGCACTTTGCCAGCCTACCCATCTCTGAAGTCCAGAATCTCTGGGTTTACCTACTGTGAGTAGGTAATATTTACAAGTCCAAATATTTGCAGCTTTGGTTTAACTCCTAAGGGTGACAAATGAACCTACTGCCTGTATGATGTTTCTGAATGAGAATTCTGTCTGTTTTATTTCCAAGCTGATACAAAGGCCTCCATGTCACTTTCCTCTCTTACCTGCTATACTCAGCTTTCCCCCCTTTTTATGTGCATCAAAGGCTGCCGGGAAGCCTTGAGACAGACTGAGAGACTCTTGGTGACTTGGTAAGGCTGGAGATCAGCCTGCCCTGGAGGTGAATCCCACCTGCAGCTGCACAGCCTCCATGGAGACAGGACATGCCCTGCCACAGCCACACAAACCTGGTCTCACTGCACTCCAAAGCATGATGGAGAGCCCCTGATCCTCTTCCAGCACAAATACATGCATGGCCACTAAAGGAATTGTTGCTGCTTTCTTGGGTAACCAGGAACAGAAAAGAAACAAAAACTGGAGAAGCGACAAGAATCGTCCATCTGAGTTTTTTAAAAACTTGCTCTTCACACAGCTTCAGCAAATTAATGTTGGACACACACAAGTATTTCCTGACAAATGCAGAAAAAATATTTAGAGCACAGCCCAGTGTTCAGCTGGTATACTGGAAATGTTTGACAGACAACAGTATCACATCTTTCTGGTTTCACTGTGAGTTCTTGGCAATGCTGCCATTATTTGAAATATTGCCTATGTCCTAATAAAAAAGCCATAAGGAATGACAGTCCCTACTCCAGCCATTGTTCAAAATGTTTATTTTTCAATCCCTTGGACACAGAACAGATACCAAAAGCTCACTGTTCATAGCTACATCCCCAGGCTCTTTTCAGGTCCTCAGCTCATATCTGTGTTTCCTTCTCATCACTAGGCCTCTTGTATTGTCTTTCTACCCTGGATGTCCAGGAAGTTTCTGACAGGGAGAAACACTCTGATGTCCAGTCTGATGATGAAATTCTGCTGACCTGGGAGTGTTCACATTAACTAGTGACACAGAAAATGCTCAGGAAAATTACCATGAATCCATTTCTGGCAATCTGGGTGACACCACAGGCATAGCTTTCACTTTTCACAGAGGTGATATGTTGGCTATGATCCTTACAAGACCCAGAGGCAAAGAAACATGATCAACAATGATGAAACAGGGTTAATTAAACATCAGCTAAGGGTTGATCAGAAAGACTTATCCTCACTTGGGAGCCAGCCACCTGGAGCTAGAACTCCAGGGCCCTGTCTCTTACTCTCCCTTTTTTTCTAATGTTCAAATGGGACAAAGAAGTCTATAATGTTGAGCAATAAGGTTTTGCTCTGCTTGAAACCTAGGTAGACCAGAGATGGGGTGTAATTCAGTGACACCCGAATTGCAGTAAATTCTGAGCAAAAACATGATCCAAGAAAGAGTTGACAGCAGATGAAGGGAAGGGCAAAGAATCCCAATCCTTGTATTTGCTGGCAGCTGAAAAGGCAGCAGACGTCTTCATAAAACAGCTTTGACCCTCCTGGGCTGACATGGTGCTGTCAGATTGAAAGGGCACGAACGCCAACTGTGCTGCCTGACATGCTTCAGCAGGGAGAAATGCTGCAGCCTGTGTTTGGCAGCATGATTTTTTGTCAGAGAATTTCATAGCCTTGGGGTGCAATTACCAAAAGCTCTGGCACCTGCCGTGTTCAATCTGTGCTTTGGTACAATCGATGGGTGGGTACCCCCGGAGCACCCAGCAAGGACAGGAGGATGACAGCGTGTGGCAACCATCCCACCCCACACAGAGCCAGCACTGGGATGTGGACATGGTGCAGGGAACATGGAGCAGGCAGTGGAAGCACTGGGCCAGGTTTGGCCCAGGTGGCTGCTAAGCCTCACCAGCTGCGTGCACAACTGGGACAGAGGGAGTGAATAATGAATGTATGCAATAAGGCCAGCTTGAAGGTAAAAGAAGAATGGGAGAGCAGAATGGGGTCTGGCAATCTTCCAAGGGAAGGGGTTTCAATCTGTGGGTTTTGTTTTATTTGAAGGCCTCTGATCCTCGGGTCAGAAACAGATAAGGGATCTGCAAGGCTTCATACAGGTACGGTGCACATGAAGCAAGTTGTCATCTCATCCATCTGTACTGGTTTTGGCAGGAATAGAGTTAATTTTCTTCTCAGTAGCTGGTACAGTGCTGAGTTTTGGATTTAGTATAAGTATAATGTCGATAAAACACTGGTGTTTTGGTTGTTGCTAAGCAGTGCTCCCCCTTAGCCAAGGACATCTCAGTGTCTCATGCTCTGGCAGTGGGCAGGTGCCCGAGAGGCTGGAAGGGAGCATGGCCAGGACAGGTGACCCAAACTCATCAAAAAGATATTCCATACCTTAGAATGTCATGCCTAGTATGCAAACTGGGGGAGCTGTCTGGAAAGGGCTGATGGCTGCTCAAGGCCTGACTGGGCATTGGTAAGCAGGTGGTAAGAAATTTTACTGTACATTCCATATCTTTTGGGGTTTATTCATTTATCTTGCTCTCTCTCCTTTTCATCATCATCATTATCAATGTTATTATTATTATACTTTATTTCAGTTACTAAACTGTTCTTACCTCAAGCCATGAGTTTTACCTTTTTCCAATTCTCCTGCCATCCGACCAGGGTGGGGCAGTTGAGTGAGTGAGCAGCTGGTGGCACTTGGCTAAACCACACAATCCCAGCTGCTGGGCTCACAGGTTTGGTTCCTGCTGCCCACCAGCAGACTGAACAAGCTTTGAAGTGAGAGCTGTGCTTGCCCTAAACTGGGATATCACTGAGTTGTAGCTACTACGTGAGGCTTGTCAAAGGAGCTCCGCTTTAAACCGGTCAGATGCAGCTGATCCACTGAGGTCCTATCAGCTAACTTGGCCTTTTACATATGCAAGGACTCCCAGGAAGACATGAAGACAGTGCTGTAAGTGAGATTTGGCTTTCTTTTACATCCTGCAAGGAGGACTCAGGATAAAGCTAATTCCACTCTGTCTTGTGTTCAGGTTCTCAGTTCCACTGTGAACAATTCTAGGCTCACTGAAAAGCACCCAGCAAACAGCGTATCGGAATATGTGTCAGATATTTTTTAATCTAAGAGCCTGGGAAATGTATGCAAAATAAAAATAAAAAACCCCCAAACATAGTTCAGTTTGCTTGCTTATGAAATCTCAGTGGAATATTTTTCTCTGTAGTCTGTGAAGAGAAAAAACATGGGAACAACTGATGATCTTTTTTTTTAGACTTCCTTAACTGAAAAAATTCTGCACCAATGAGTGATGTTACTAAATATAAATGCTGATCTCTACAGTGGCCACATTAACAGATTGCTAAGTTTTATGTGTCTGCACAGAGCTGCAAAGAGCAGAAGATAACGAAAACTTTGGAATCAGATAGAAGTGACCAGCAGGACTATGAGTCAGTAGTCACAGTACACGGAGTCAAAGCCAACACAATCTGGAGGAACCAAAACAAACTCTGCAGTATTTTTGGAAGGGGAAGGCTGGCAATCATAGCTTTACCTGGGCAACATGAAATGCAGCAGATGGGAAGATCCTGAGGGGGAGAGAAACTCAAAGGTGGGAAATTAAGCCTCATAGTCCTTGGCAGTCAACCAGGAAGTTGAGAAAACTCAACTGAAACTGTACAACAATGACAGCAGCTTCCCTCCTGCCCCAAACACACGCTCTGAAAGCATGCCCCGAGCCAACGAAGCAATGTGCAAAGACACAAGGAACCAGATTGAGTGGACCAGTAGCTGCATGTTTTTCACAGAACTTGCTGGGGGCTATGGCGCACAGCCAGCCTTCTCCTCTTCAGCGCTGGAAAGCTTCCTCCCGTGAGGAGTTCTGCTCAGATTCAGACTATTCACACAAGTTGCCAGAAGATAGGCAGAATGATCCTTGCACAGCTGACTGGTTGCTTGCAGGACAAAGCTGTTGGTTTAGAGGAGCCAGTTTTGTCTTACAGCTTCCAGAAGGCATAGATGTAGATGAATGGCTATTTCTACACTTGGTCATTCTCTCAGCTGGCTTCCTCAATCAGGATAGGCTGAGATCTAAGCTAAAAGCTAAACTCTGTTGAAAATGGGGAGGGAATAGTTACAGAACTGGGGGAGCCATGAGGGTTCAGGGAATGAGCAAAACATAAATGCATGTAGAACGTACCTGAGCGTGTATTGAAAACCAGGGTTGTGGGAAGGGAAGATGGGTAGAATAGTATCCATCCCTGGTAGGCATCCAAAGCATCCAAGATAGTCAGCTTGCTCATCGTGGCTTTGACCAGTGAAATGGCAACGGTGGTGAAGGCAAACAGTCACCAGAGTCACCTGCTCCCCTGCATCACCTTGCTTCAGTTTCCTCCCCGAACTGGGAGCTGAGGGCAAGGAACTCAATCAAAGTTACTGCAGAGAGCAAATCAAGAAGAGGGTAGAACAAACTGACTGAAGGAAGGAAAGTTATTAACATGCAAATCAATGTAGACAAGTCAGGGGGCAAGGGGAATCTGAGTTTAATTCATTTAACAGCATGGAGATGTGTGGACCAGAGCTGACAAGAATTTAAACAAAGATAATGTCCATGTGCTATGTGTGTTTGTGTGCTTCACAATGGCAACAGAGGACAGTGAAAGAATAGATCCCTGTGGGCTGTAACATTTGCTAAAATGACTTTTCTCAACATCTTTGAGTGACCACTCCTGCACACACAGGCATTCTGCCAGCCCATCCAGAACTCCAGTTCACAGAATCAGAAAAATGCCCAGCAGATTTCTTAGAAGGAAGGTTTATGGTAACTACTTGCAGTTAAGAGCACTTAAGCTGCATTTATTTGCTAAGTAATGTTGACTTCCTGATTTTTATGTGTAAGAGCTTTTGTTTCAAAGGCAAACCATAAAAGTATATTCCCCAGCCTCTCTTCTCAGCAACCTAAGCAATACAGCACTCTAAATCTGTCATTGGCAGAGGTGGGGATATTTTTTCTGAAACCTGCTGTTAAAATATTGGCAGCACAAGTCTGCTTTAACATCACTGATTCCAAACAAAAGGAGACACAGACATGAGAAGATTAAAAGACTAAAAACAGGAGCATATTTTGGTTTCCCAGAGAATACAAGATATGCAAGAGTTGTGTTTGCAGAGGACTAGAAGGATGAGGATTTACCAAACCAGGAGCAGCTGTCATAGCAACCACATCCAGGAAGAGAAGTGGTATCAAGCCAGGCGTCACCTGGAAGGAAATTTCCCTCCTCTGAGGAACATCGTAATAGAAGGAAAACTTCGGAAGCTGTTGGTCAAGGCACGTTCATAAAACCTGGAAGATGCAGGTGAAGACCCCACCAGAAAAAAAGTGATGCTTCATGGAAAATGCAATTGTTTGATAGAGCTTGTTTCCTAGGTCTGGCTCTGCCTTTGGCTTGCACAGGCAGCTCTTGGCAATATTACATGAGTGTCTGCCTCATTTTCCCTGCCTCTCAAATGGGGAGAGCCACTAGGCACCTTCTCAAAGTCCATTGAGACCTGCCAATGGAAAAATTCTGCATTTGCTGACAAGAGTGCCAAGAAAGATGCTTAACATTCATTAATGACGCGTACTCAGTGAGCTCCTTTTCCTCCCTTTTGCGGTCCTTTTGCACGGTCCCATGGCGTAGCAATGCTAAGAGCTGCTCAGTAAAGCAGCTTGCTGCATGTCTTCTGTCCTCTGTGTGAAGGCATAGGGCTCTTCTAGAGCCTGGCAGAGTTGCTTTCAGCATGGACTGCCTGGGCTAGGTGAGACGAAAGGAAAGCCATGGTGAACCAGACCCAGCAGAGCCCCGTGCCCTGGAAAGGAGCAGGGCAGGAGCTAGGTGGCTCTGGTGACACATGCTGCAGTGAAGAGGGTGACACCATGCTCACCAGGTGGGAGACAGCATCCAGTAGGCACACCTGGCTACCCTGGGACCCAAACCATCCCCAGATCAGCCTGCCTCTCTAGCCCCAGCCATGCAAGGTCTCACATTTGTGCGCATTTCCCTGACTATGCTTGTAAGGCATGTGTAGATCCTGATACCCTGGGGCTTCTATCAGCCTGTGCTCACTTTCAATTTTTCATGCTCTGGTCCTCTTGGAACGCCAAGGCTAGTTTATCTCAATTCTCAGAGTGCACATGCCCAAGGCCACGAGCCCCTGCTCAGAGAAGTCTCAATATTGTTCATTTAGTGGTTTTAATTTAGCATAGCTGAGTGTATAAGATATACTGATATGAGAAATCTGTTGCTTCCCTCTAAGTTCAGCCCTTTTGTGCTGAACTGTAGGATGCTAAGAATAAGTGGGTACTTTGTCAGCAGCAGTAACACTTCAAAAGGCAGTCCAATTTTCTTCTTGCCTGCCTCAGGTTGCTCCTCCATTGCTAAAGCTCCCCTGCATGTTCCTTCATCATTCAGCTATTTTTAGATGCCCCTTCTCCACAGGCAGTTGATCCACAAATCAAACAAAGCTATGGAATCTCCCAGTGTTATGGAGATTTTTGGAGGTTTAGTCCTGAACTGAGATCAGACAACAGTTGAGAATTCCTTGACTTTTTCCATTAGATGTGGCTCACAAGACAGAGCCCATGCTGTGCCTATAATCTAAAGCCTCCTTAAGAAACCTCAAGTTCTGTCAGGTCCCAGAAAAGAAACATCCTTGGACCTTAGAAATAATAATGCAATGGGGCCTATCATCCAAAAGCCAGCTCTCGTATTCTGTGCAAAAAGCATAGGTCTCTACCAGATTCCAGTTTTTATATTGGTGAAGTCAACGGCTACATCCTCGAAGCATTGCAGGAGCATATTTAACATGTTTATGGCCATTTGCTGTTCAACTTGTACTAATTTTTGATACAGGAGTGTACTATGAAGCCAAGAGATAAGAAGGAACTGACACAGCTGACAATGTGGGAAAGTCATTACTATATCCTTCAGCTACTTGAGGGGACATTGTTTCCCTGCAAAACAAATGGCTTATCACAGATTCCATTACTCAGGAGACAGTAAACAGTTGCCACAATGCATGCCTCTTAGGCATTAAAAGGGTCTTCAGGACATTTGTCAGCCTCACTCGATTTTTAGAGGGGGGGATCTTTTTTATACAATTAAGCCTGAGCAACATAGGAGTGTTTCTTTTTCCTTTTTTTAACCCATTAAGAAAACAAAAGTGGCTGTAGATGCTGGTGGGGATTCAGAAAACTGAATTAGTAAGGAGATTGGTGAGGGATAAACAGATGCAAAGCTAGAGGTAAGCAGGCTGGAAAAAAATAGTGCTAATATGGATAATGTTTCCTCCTTATTCCCAATAAGGAGAATGACATCTTTTCGTGGTGTCCTGAAGCTCAGCTGGTAGTCAGGGCAGTTAGGATGGCAGTCAGAGTCCAAGGCTATCACCTTTCCAGTTTAGCTGCTGTCAGAAATGCTGTCCAAAGTGTGCAGAAAAGTTATCAGTCACTTTTCTTATTTGCTCATCTTATACATTCAGTGGTCTACAGTCATCAGGTGTCAGGTACCCTGGCCTCTCTTTGAGCCCATGATGTAAAGGAGAAAAAGAAGATCTCCAGTTTACCCCTGCTCCTTAAGTCTCTCCCCATCCACAGTGTCATAGCTGGTTAAAGTATCAGCATGAGGGAGCAATACCTGTGCTCCTTAAAACACTGGACAGCTTAAAACTACCTGCCCAAGGAGCTGGGTTGTGAATAGCTGTACAGCTTGAGGAATGTATTTAGGGTTTGTCAGCACCTTCATTCTGAATTGCCATGAAAGGAAATAAGTGTTCAGATTGACTGAGATGGCTCCAAGCAGCTCAGAACATTTTGTAATTGTGCTGAGGCAGCTCTGAATGGTCCTGCTGTCTGAGAGGCAATGAAAAAGGAACAGCAGGCTTTGCTTCTAAGTACATTTACTTCTTGACTGTTGATATCATCTGTCTGAACGAGGTTCGGGCAGCAATGTTTCCTAATTATGTAGGCCAGTGAAGTACCCAGCACTGAGTGCTGCATTCACAGGAGTTTTACTGTGGCTCCCAAAGGAAGCTGCATATGAAATAGGCTGCTGGATCTTTTGTAAAAAGCATTTGCCTTTTTTCAAAAAAAAAACAGTCCTGAAATGTCCAGGTATAGAGTGACAGTATACTGGTGAATACAATGGCTTCCACCGGGAAGATCAATGTCTTGTAGGAGTAAAAAATGGAGAGGAAGGAAAAATGGAGAAGTGCAAGGCTTAATAAACATTTAATTAGACTTCAATCTTCCTAATATTGGGTAAGCTGGAAACAAAACGATGTCTATTACCTGGAACAGAAGTTACTGAAAAACTGAATATCAACAATCTGCTCTTGTACGTGTTTGGAATGTCTATACCAGTTAATTTTATACCAGTTATTTTCATTCAAGTGCCTAAATTTTCATATCGACATTGCTTAAAAACAAGTTTTCAGCTTATATTACTTGCTGACAGCTATCATTTCTCAGCAGTTTCTATCTAGTCATCTGTTAGCTCTCTGATTGCTGGTTTGATAGCTGCAAGTTAAGCACAGCTACACTGCAAGTCACAGGTCACACAAAATCAGCTCCTGGAAAGGTATGCTTCGGTGATCTGACTCCATTAGCTAAAATATCTTTCAGATCCTCCTTGAGAGTCAGGCTGGCCCAGAAAGCTGCCCTATAATTCACATTCCTTGATATTGACAGCATGAGCAGGCATAAAAACCTACAGACTGAGGAGCCGTGAAACTGCTCACCAGTACATGACAAAACCAGAGCAACTCTTCAGAGGGAGGTGAATACCACTGCTATACATTGACAGCAAATGCAGATTGATTCATATTTCATTGCAGAGGTAAACATTTAATATTATTCCTCTTCGAAATGTCACTGCACATCTGGGCATGGCTGCCTTTACTTTCTACATGATACTTCTGAAAAGTTAACTTCTTCCCTCTTACCACACATGCGTTTATTGCCCACGGTGTGACTTCTGATGCTGCTTCCCCCAAGACTTAAAAAAAAATAGAATAGGTATTAGTGATGGCAACTACTAGGTCATGTTGTTCAAGGGTCTTCAAGAGAGTGGGGTGTAAGAACCGCTCTGGAAATGAAACACTTAATCTTTTGGTAATGGATTATGCCAAAACAAGGTACTCTGATCAGTTAGTGAGAAACAGCTTGAAACCTTCCAGAAGTGACAGCCATGCTCTGCAGCAGCAAGCTGTAGCAGAGGTCTGGAGAGTGTGATGTGGAGAACAGCAGCAGATATCCTGCTCACAAGCATGCCTTTGAGTAGAGGCACCTCCTGCAGTGGCTGTCAGGGACACGGACCTGCTGAAGCCAACATACAGGAGCAGGGTAAAGCAGTTTCTGCGAGCTCTGATTTTAGCCAGAGAGAGAGAGGTAGGTGTAGTAAGGCACTCTAATGTCTTTTTAATTTCTGTGTGCACCATAATTAGGTATTAATCCCAGAAGTGTAGAAAACAAATTATATGTTGACAGCTACTTGAAAACAAATATCTCACACTGCAATTCTTAATATAGCCACACAGCTCCAGGCAAGAAGCACTTCATCATTTCAAATGCACTATCCTAATTATAGCTTGTGTTTTAACTGAGATTTCTTTTTTCCATTTCCCTACCAAAAGATACCACCATTGAGTGAAAGAAAGTCCTTTAGTCTTGCTGTAAAGTGGAGTTACTTTACTTTAGGGTAGGACTTGGGTCGTACTGATAAATTGGGAAATATTTTTCCTAGGTGCCGGTCAAATAGAAAGCTCACTGACACTGTTGTTGCTATAATACAGAAGAGAATAATCCAAACACTCCATATGGAGAGTAACTGAGCTACAGTGAGTCACAGGTGTGGAGGATCTACTACCACCCTGTAGTGGGGTCATCAGTAAACCCCCCAGTACAAGGCTATGTTTCTACTTTCTGTTCTTTATCATTTCCATTTGGCAGTAGAAAGAGTCCCTTTGGATCCACCCAGACTGGTAATATCAGCAAAGAACTGCAGCCTGACATCAATAGCAAATTTTGCTTTATATCTTCTGAAAAGTTCATTATGTTTGTTAATCCACTTTGCTCTTTCTTCCTCTGGAACAGGCAAGATAAGGATGCACAGCTGGTTTGCTTTGCAAAAAAAGGTGCTTTATTATTCAAATACAGCAGTTTGTTTATCTGAAAAATAAATACAAAACATTATTTTATTAAGAGCGTCTCATATTTGAAGACATAACTGCTAAATAAGTACTAATTGCCAATATTATATGCCACATAGATTTTGCTTTTGTTGAATCTTGTTTTAGTTAATTCTCAGATCACGAGAAACATTTAGATAAGTACAAAACCAAGAAAGATATAAGGATTTTTTTTTCTTATAAAATGTGTCTGTGTATGTCTGTATTTTTTCCATAGGGAAAAAGATAGACACTTTACCAAAACATAATATAAAGCCAGAAAAAGACTAGCTACTGCATTTTTCCCATTGAATCCATGCCTGAGTTAAGTCCGTGGACTATTTGCCATGGGCTCCTATAATTTTTGGACCAAGGTCATGAAGTCTGGTCCAAGCCCATTGGAATGAATGAAATCCTTAACAGGGAACAAAGTATTCACAGGAACAGCTTGCTTTCCCTTTAGCATCTACCATGCCTTCAAAAGCCCAAGATTTTGAAAAGTGGTCACATCTGGCAGAGGTTTGGGGAACAAGATAAAATTCTTGGGCTTAGAGGCAGAGTAATTTCTAGAAAATCATCCATTCCTGTGTAGAAATTGGCTGCCCATTACTCAGTGAAATACTCAGTTCTTTGGTAATGAGGTGGAACAGAAGTTCTTTACAGCATGACTCTGCCTACAAGCCAAACAAATGTACTTTTCTTCTTTATTAAGTGTACTTAAATATTGATCTTGCTGGCTGGTAAGAGGATAATCAAAGCTACCTATAGCTCCTGGAGAATGAAAAGAGCATAAAGATATTCATGCATGCAGAGCAGGGCTGCTTGCAGTTTTCAAATGCACGTGGAGCACATGGAACACCTTGGCTTCTGTCCTGGAGGTGGGGCTGGAGCAGAGGTCTCACACAAGGGCTGCTGCAGGAGCTGTGCACAGGCATTTGCCTCTGCCCCAGGTGGGACTGCCTCTGAGAGAGACAAGCTAGATGGGACAAGCTAATTTGTCCTTAATGTGTTCTCTTGGGAACCCAGGCACTGGCCTCCATGTGTGTCCCATAAGAAAAATGTCTGTAAAGTTGCCTGAGTGGCCACAGACTCACGGACTCACTCCTTGGGCTGCCAAGTCTCACTGCAGACAGGAACATTCCATGGTGACAGCAAACTCTCCTCCCATCCCCAAGGCATGAGCAGCTTTCTGCCTGCTAACATAGACCTGCATTTGGTTTAGGTTTCAGGTGAGATGGGGCTTTTCTGTGCTCCAGCGTTGCCTTGCCATTGCTGCTCCAAGCCGAAATCTCCATTAACCACTGGGGAGATGATCAGCCTTGGTGCACGTTTAGAGATGATCGTGCATCTGGTGATGGTCAGTGCGGGCCACAGCGCCTGCTGAGGAGCTATTTGAGGGTCATGAGATGTCCCTGTGTGATGGAAGATGCTTAAAGCAGAGTAACTTACGGTTCATTTGCTCTTAGGCAGCCAGGAAATCAGGCAGCAATGCGCTGGGCCCTAGTGACATAGATACATATAATGAAGCTGTGCCATATGTTCCTTTCAGAATTCCTATCATTTTCCATTTACCTAATTTAATATGCTTGGCATAACATAGAATATACATCTAACATACTGACATTCACAGCAGATACTTCTAGCAGACTAAGAGGTCTCAAAATTGTCCACAGAAGCAGTCAGAGCCTGTCTTTACTCCGCTAAAATATCCGTATAAATTTCAATGATCATTTTGTTTCTTGGTGAGGAACATGAAAAAAGGCCATCTACTTATATTTTGGCCTAATAACCATCCTTCTGTCACTAAGACAAGTGAGCTTGAAACTGTTTCAGAATTTCCCTTATTTTCTCTGCTCCATCACTATTTAAAGAATAATAATAAAAACACTTAATACTCAAAAGCATATTTAAAATCCTGACTGCTTAAGGGATTACACTCAAATGTCACTTCTAAAAAAAGACATATCTAATTTCACCATTGTCTCTCTGAAAGGTTAAGTATGTAGAGAAAAATTAATGCTTATGTTGATGTACAGATTATCTGTCTTGTCATTCAGTTTGATATTCTTCACAGACTATTTCAATAAATGACAGATAAATTGCAGTTACAACTGATTTCTGGATTTTCCCTCAAGAAAAAGGAAGTAGAAGGGTTAAACCACCTCCAGAGTTATAATTTCAAAACATTTTTAAGGGCTGGGGACTTTTGTCATGGACATATATTTGTATTTTGCAGAGAGCAAACTCTACAGCACATAGTGAAAATTTGTTTGTTAATATGTAAGTCTTGAAAAGCAATGACTGTTTTGATAGAAATAGCTTATTGCTCTCTCAAACTCCAGACAGGCCTGCACATGCCTCATATTTATGCAGATATGACTGACTTAATGCTTGAATGACACAATTTGCATTTTCCCTCTCAGGAAATACTGTGTTAGTGCTCAGGACTGGAGTCTTGGCAGTGCACACTAAGCTGCATAGAGAAAGTCCCCAGCTCTGTGGGTTTTGGGTGGGGGAATGTGTTCTCCCACAGTCATTCCCATACTAAACGTATGTAAATAAAGTTGCATCAAGTTCTTCCACCTCTACTTGCCCCACTGCAGCTTATATATGAAGTACCCTTCCAGTCAGATTATATTTACTCCAAACAAGCTGTTCCTGACTCACCATGATGTAATGACTGGATTTGTCACTGAGGGAAGAGCAGTGGAGGTTTGCCTGGATTTTAGCAAGGCTTTTAACACCAGCTCCCAGGTTTTTTGCACCAAGTTTGGGCTAATATGGTCTGGATGGGGTGGTTAAAGCCTGATTAGATGATGAGGCTCAGAGAGTCATGTTTGCTGGTCGGACCTGGATGCCTGTAGTGGGTGGGGTATCCACATGTCTGTTCTGGAACCTGTCCTGTCCAATGGCTTTACCAGTGGAGGAGTGTGCTCTCACCAAGTTTTCAGATGACACCAAGCTGGGGGAATCAGGCGATACACTGAGGTGTAGGGCTGCCAGCCATAGGGACTGAGGCAGTCTGAAGGAATGGCACAGCAGGAGCCTTACGAAATTCAACCAGGACAAATGCCAAGTCTTGCACACGTGAAGGAAGAAGGCCCTGCAGTGATGTAGGCCAGGACATACTGAGCCTGGTGAAAAGATGGCTGGGGTGGGGGGAAACAATAACCCAAGAGCAGCCACCCAGCACCCATGGGGAGGTGGCAGGAGATGGAGATGAGCTCTTCTCAGTTATTCTTGGTGGGAGGATGAGAGACTATCATCTCCATTAGTTGAAAAAAGAGATCAATAATAAGGAAAACTCATTTCCTATTGGGACAGTCAGGCAGTGACACAGGCTGCCCAGAGATGCTGTGCATCTCCATCCTTGTAGGTTTCTGAAATTGGGTGAGATAAACTCCTAAGCATTATGACTGACTCTGCCTTGGGCAGGAGGTTGGACCACAGATCTTCTGAGGTTGTTTCCCACCTGAATTATCCTGTGGTTCTAAAACAGCTTCTGATAATGAACAGTAGTCTGTGATCATAGATTTGTTTCTACACATATATAGCTCCTGTATTAGTTGGGAGTGGCAGATGAAACTTGCAGCTCCCAGAGTGTTTTTTGGAAGTGGACTAAGACCTCTGACATGTGTGTTGACAGTGAGCTCCAGAACACTGGGTGGTTTGAAACACAGGAAGTGTAAAATCACCCAAAGAATGAGATTTTGCAATACATTTCCAAATGTATTTGTTAGGGGAAAACTGCTTAAATAGTTCTAAAATACAGTTTGATATATTTATGAATGGGATTATGGGATACAATTGCCAGCAATGGCAGGGAAAGAATTCAGTGACCTAGAAGTGTGTGCAAGCTTACCTCTTTTGTTTAGACAAATGCAAGGCCAAGCTCCTCATCTTCAAGAATAAATAAATGGAAAATTAAACATGGTAAATATTGTAAATATTTCATTGACACTTCATACTGTGAAATCATAAACAATCTTTTGCCAGTTCGAAGTTATTAGAGTTTGTAGCTGTGAGGCTTGATAACCATGATAATAAATGGTATTTATATTCTGCTGCAAAATGGATATCAGAACCAAAATGCACAAATATGGACAAACCTAATTAAGCTGTGATTGGTTTATTCATATCACAGCAGCTGAAGGCAATATGATAAACAGCTTCAAAGCAGGTGCAACATATGTCATTGGCTTGATTATTAAAAATTGACATTTTATTCAAGCCCAAATTAAAAAAAGGAGATTGTATACAAATTCCATCATGCTATAATGGTATTGCATTGCAACAAAACCCTAATTTTCTTCATGAAGTAATTGCATAGTTCCAGTTTGTCATGATAAATCAGGCCTGAACCCAAGTACAGGAAGATCTAAAAAAATTCAAAGTGCTCTTCATGATGCATGGTCCAGGATATAACCTTGTGAGAGTCAAATGTAGAATAGTAACACACATATTTATAGCCAGGTCACAGAAACTTTTCATAGCCAACCACAGTTTCAGTGGAAGGCGAGGCATGTTTCCACAGTAATGCACTGTACAAAGGCAGCATTTTTCTATTGAGTACACCTGCCAAAGATGTGACTGCAGTCAAGGGAGCCGCAGTCAAAGTTGTGTTTATATGTCCTTCAGTTTTAATAAAGCAGCAATCTACAACCCTAACAGGCCCGTTCATACTTACTGTGAGGATATACAGGGTGCTGCTGACCTCCTGCAGCACGTTTGGGTATAGTCCTGAGTGCTCACAAGACGGGATGAGCCTTAAAACCTGGAATTTGGAGGGAAGAGCTCCTGCTGCTGCTGGTGCCACTAGAAGAGTGTGCAGGGAGGCAAATCCCCACGGCATGGTTGGTGTGCTCCTCAGCAGAAGTGCAGTCAGATGAGATGAGGCTATTATGGGCTAATCTGAGGGTGGTAAGGTACAATTTTGTTTTCACTGCACAGCACCATAAAACAAATAAATAGTGCTTAGCCTATAATGAAACTCGATAAAATTCCATTGAGTGATATCAGGATTAATCACTGTAAGCTGACATTGCTATTTCCACATTCCTCCAAAAATCTGCCCAGTGCAATGTACAAAGCACTGGTATGATGCCAGATTCGTTCAGCTCTAAGTGTTATTAACCACCAGAACTGCAACCGAAACATACACGGTAACCTAAATACACACAACAGAAATATGATATTGGGAAAACAGGATCAGAAAAACAATTTTGAAAGGGAATAACATTAGTTAATTTAGTTATGATTAAATAAATTAGATAAACTAGTTATGATTGGAAAGCCCTTACAAGTTCCCATGAATTAAGTTCACATTGCTTTACATGAAGAAAATAAAAGATTGATTTTTTATGTTTTTTATGTACAGTGCCAGTGTCCTGTGCAGAGAATGTTGCCCGGTAGGTATTTGATCAGAGCTACTGGTATATTAGGGAAGTAAAGGCTTATTTCAGTTGGCTAAACTGGGATATACAGTTCTGTGTGAAATTCTGAGTCTGCAGCAGCCAGGACAAAATGGGGAAGATCTTGCTGAAATCCGTCAGGACACCTGAAAACAGCAGGCAAAAATGGGGAATATGCCGGAATGTCTCCAGTGGCAGTAGATGTCTATCCTCAGGCAGTGTAACTGAACTCTAAACGTGTGTGTGTTTTACAGGGTAAAAGGATACAGCATGGTTATAAAAGTCATGACTATTCCTGAGGATTTTTCCAGTGGGGATTCAGGAAGGAACTGTTTCATCTGCTGGCACAACCATGCATTGCAAGTATTGATCAAGGAAAAATTTATTTACAGAGATTTTTCAAATACAAACATAAAATAGCACATATTATATATATATATTTTACAAAAATGAATATTGAAATAATAAACATGGTACAGCACAATACAACATCAATGAGCTAAACATAACAGCAACAGAAATCTATGTCTGGAAGAAGTTTGCTGTTAGTCATACATAACCAACAGAGCTCTACAGTACCGTGAGTGGAATTTCCAATGGACGGGAAAACGTCCATTTACTGCATTTCATAAAAGTACTATAGGAAAGGTACATATGCCAAGTAATTATGTTGCATTTTGTAATAATGCTGAAAACACAGAGTCTTAATAAAAGTTATATAGGGCTGAATAAGCAGTGGATAAATGTCTGGGGAAGAAAAATGTGTAGAGATTATACAAAATACTGATAAAGTGGCTTATTGGTCCTTTTATTAAGTTTAATGTATAGATTAAAAAGTGTTGCAACACCGAGTCTTAAACCACCAGGGAGAAGTAAAAAAAAAAAAAAAAAAGGAGAGAAAAAAAAAGGAAAAGAAAGAAGAGTCGCACCAAAAAAAATGTTTCCTCTCTACTTATTTTGTGCCATGGTCAACATCTGTGCGTGCGTGTGTGCTTTCGGGAGCGCCGCACTGAGGGGCTGCCAGGTGCTACCCCAGCACGTGGGCGCTGCCGCCCCTCACCAGCCTGTCCAGTAATTGGTGCATGCAGAATTTCACCATTTGCCAAAGCAGAGTTTTCCTTGCCTATATTTTTGTGGAGCAGACCCTGAGCAGGCTCGGGTGAGAGAGCCTGTCCCCGCCCCGCCCAGCCGGGTGGCTTTGCACCACCCTTCACCTCCCTGCCACCCTGGGGCCGCCCGCCATCCCGCTCCTGGGAGAAAGCACTTGAAAATTAATTCCTTGTCCGTCGTTGTTGTCCAGCAGACCTGGGCGAGCCTGGCAGGGCCCGCGCTCGGGGCCGGCTCAGTAGGGGTATTGCTTCTGCTTCTTGCCCGAGAAGCAGGCGAGCCAGGTGCACACCAGCATGGCGGCCGCCGCGCCCCCGCCCGTGCAGTAGTAGGCCCAGCCGATGTGGCAGGTCCCTGCAAGGCAAACAGCGGGACACGGGTCAGCGTTAGACGGGGGGCAAGCGCTGCCAATACCATTGCCCTCCCTTCTGCCCGCCCAGGAAAACACTTCTCTGAGATTTCAGCCCACGAGTATGCCCACCTCAGACAGGGAACACAGGGTGTAATTCAGGCTCTGCCACTGCAACGGTGGAGTTTGAAGCCGGGTGCGGCTGAGAACTGCTGGGTGATCACAACCCACGGCACGGGGGACCTGCTGACATCCCCCTCACGCAGGCATCGACCCTGACCACCAGCAAAGGAGCATGGTATCAGGGGATCACCTGCATGGCAGCCACTGCGGGAATGGAAGTATAGAGCCCAGAAGTAAAAAAATAGACAAATTTCCCTATCTCCACCCGAGGTCATGACTCATTGCTGAAAACTTCACTGATCTTCTGTCTAATGAGTGTCACAATATGTCTTTGAATCCATTTAAAGGCCTCAGCATCTTTATACAGTCAAACTCATCACCAGTAAATGGTGCTGGGGAATCCCATAGTGGACCATAAAGTGATTACTTCCCTTTCAGGCACTGTGCCTGCAGTAGGGGAGGAGATCAGGAAAACAGCAGGTGCAGCAGGGAGGAAGCCCCTTCAGAGATCTCCAAAAGCAAGGAGATGGCTGCTGCTACTCCTCAGGATTTTAACCCATCTCCAAAGCAATTTTCACTTGGGCTGCATCATCTTTGTCTTTTTTGAGTGCTTGGGACTTGTTACCACTGAGGTTCTTCTTGTGTTGTTGACACTTCGGGTGGTATCACCCGGCTTTGAGCAGTGAGTGCTCTCAGTAAGGCACAAGCAGCAATGCAATACCTCCTTCCCAACCTTCCCAAAAGCAGCAGAAACCATTCTTCCCTTCAGAGAACAGAAGGTATCAACAGAGTTTCCATCTAGAAATAGATGGCATGTTGATATTCTGTCCCAATGGCATCCCTGAGGGCCAGGCTTCAGGTTCAGGCAATTATCAACTCAGCTAATCCTGCCTTAGGCACAAGAAACATAAAATATCTGTTCATCTTAACATGTCCAAGGCATTCGCATGCCTCAAGGCAGACAGCATTGCCATCGACTGTCTGCAGGATATTGTCTGGCAGTCTTTGTAAGGAGACATTAGTGGGAGGCAACACTTATGCTGCTGGTCACTTTGAAGATCTCAGGCTGACACGACAGCAGGAAGCATACCTCTTTCATTTTTTTCTTCATAATCCTCCCAAATTTTTATTTAAAAAATGTCCAGTGAAACAAAGATTCTGATGTGACCAAGAGGACTTGAGGAACTGTGTGGCCTTGGCTTGAGCTCACTAACCTCTCTCCTTAATGTGCTGGAGCAGACAGAGAGATTTACTTGGTTTTGTCATCTGGTTGTGCTCTGTAGATACCAGCACTCTTGGCTTCCTTACAGAAGACCACACAGACAGCCTGACTTCCTGAAGAGAAGGCCATCAGAAACCGTGGAGAGCTGTCAAGTGCCTGGCAATGTCCCACTTGCTCAGTCACACAGCAGTCCCTGGAGAGACCTGTCTCTGGGCCACCTATTGCTTTGCCTGTGTACACACCCTGTCCTTAGCTTCTGCTGGGAAATTCAAAAACAGATTTAAGGCTACACCAGATGTTTAAACTCACTGAATTGCTTTGAAAATGATCATGTTTATACCAGGGTAGGGTGTGCTACAGCATTTCTTGTGATAAGATGGACTCCATCTGATAGGTCTTTTTAAATGGTGAAATATTCCAAAAACTACTAGAGAACTGTAGCTGCAGCTTGAAAAAGTAAATTTTTCTCATCATGATGTTTCCAGGTAGAGAAAATAAAAGTCAAAATACTACTTTAAAAAGAGTTTAAAGATTCACCTGGTAGCACTGCCCACAGCTGTAACCTAAGCAGGATAGAATGAAGTAAATTTGACCTTTTGCATGGTGTGATTTCAACTTTTGTACCTTGGCAGCGGGAGAGAGTATGTGTGATACATATTAAGAAGAAAGAACTGTTAAATCAGTGTCAGAGATATGTTCAACAGATACAACACACACATTCTCTCTTGGCTGAAGAGAATAGCATTTATTTCTCCATACCATGCTCCATTTACCCAAAGGACCAATGCCCTACTTAATGCTCTGAGGCACGGCAGGCAGGCAGCCTCTTGATCTAACAAATGCAATGTAGTTCACAAGTGTGAGCTGGGTCAAGATGAACAAATGAAAGGATGGGAGAGCAGGGGAACGGATGAAAGAGCCGGGAGCTTGACCTTAGAGCAATAATAACACAGCAATAAACCTGGCCATTATTTCCAGCCCATGTCAAGAGCAATGGCAGGCCTTGCATAGAATAGCTTGATGTGTACTTGGATCATGCTGAGCAGAACAGAATTTCAAGCTGTTGTGCTGAAGAAAAGCCTGCAGCAGGGCAGGTATCTGAAGGTACAAGACTTAGCTATACTTTTCATGGCAAGTATAGTTAAGGATAGATACAAGGCCAGAGATAATCTATCTCAAAGGTACCCATTGCAATGAATGCCTACACTGCATAGCCACGCGTCAAAATGAAACAATGCCACTCCTTTTATAACCCTGTATTACACAAGGAGGAAAACATTTTGGAGTTATTGTTTCTGCTTTGGTGTTCTCATTTTACCACATGTATGGCCTATTTTAGTCTACTGCATCCTAAAGAAAGATTGCTGGTTATCAATAATTGGGTAATTTAGTTGCAGTTTAAATTGTAAAATGACTTCTGCTTCACATTGATATAAAACACTTATTTTAAAAGGAACAGGAAGCTTTATAAAAAGCAGAGTTGACAAGCTATTACTGCACTGACACCAGCAGGACTAGTCATGTTTCAGTGGTAAGCAAATGGTGAAGAGATTTGCAGAACTGGGGCTTAAATTCAACCGTCAAGTACAGCAGTTTGCATTCATGGAGCCTGTCATATAAAAGACTAAAAATCCAGTATTGCAGTTTCCCTTTTTATTTTAATGTCAAAGTTCTCAAATGAAAAGCAACACTGCCTAAATAGTTGATAGAATTAAAGCAGTTTTTGAAACTGTGTCAATTTTTGCACACACAAAAAGGCACAAAAACTTTGGTTTTTTTCCTGAAAGATGCACTGGAATACACGTATATATCCACAGGTAGGAGAGTGCCCATCCATTGAGGGTGTGGAGATGCAAGCAAGAATGTGTACATGTTCTTGCTCCTAAGATGGGCTAGATCTGGTTTTGTGCCAAAGTAAATTCCCAGCAGCTGAAGTGCTCTTCTAACTGATAAAGGTGACATGCTTCACAGCAGCTTGCTTCTCTGCACAGAACTGGTGTTGCTTTTAACAAATCAGTCTTCACCGGACAGGTCAGTATTGAGGGAGAAGCTGTGGCTTCAGTATTTCAGCACTTTGTTAATTCTAGATTTTTTTTGTTGGTTTTTTTTGGTTTTTTTTTTTTTTTTTGAGGAGAGCATAAATAATTGGAGCTCTTGGTCGTTCAGTGAAGCAGGACTGTCCGAGTTGGCTCAGGTAAATTTGTAGCCAGCCATTAAGAACTTCATTTTCACCTTTGTTTTACTGGGATTGGCAGCAAGAGAGTGTCAGGATGAACACTGAAATAATAGAATGATGGAGCTTGAAGCTATAGGGATGGATGGCCATTTTCCAAGCAAATAAAGGAATGAAAGACTGGAAGCATTGCACTGCTTTTTAAGAGGATTGAGAAAAATCATGGTCCCTGAGGCCAGAGGACAAAAATTATGGTGAGCGAGGACACTATCAAAAGAAGATTTACAGAAAAGAGTCCCATGGAACATAAGACAATATTTGCTATATCAAAAGAAATCAGTAAATGTGGAAAGGTAGTTTTGCAGTGATGAATAGGCTTACTAAAAAGCACTTCCATGCCTTTTCCTGATTTCTAATGTGATCCTCAAGGCCAGGATACGCATCCCCTTGCTCCCCTCCTCCTCTTGAATATATAGGCAAATAAAGATTAAGACAAATTTGGGAGTGAGTAAAATTTGGCAACAGAAAATATGCAGATACTTCATCTACCACGGAGCTGTGCCAGGATACAGTTGCCAAAACGTAATTTTACCAGGATTTCTATTCATGATGTCTTATAAATAATTATCACATATAGTTATCGAGGTCTTGGAAATAACATATGGTTTCATCTAAAATAACCAATAATTGCCACTTATGAAAAAATATCCTGAATATGAAAGTGTCTCGGATGCAAACCTGTTAATTGCAAGACTTAGTATCTTAAATATTTGTACCTTTTTTGCTGTTAATTTTAAGACTATCCTGGACTTGCAGTCTGGAGTATTTGGCAAACTCTAATCAATTAACCTTAAGTACAGCCTATTTTCCAAGTTGAAGGAGAGAAGGTTTCAGAATTAGCCAGACCGTACAGTACAAATTATATACCTTCAAAAATAAAACCTACAATTCCAACTTCCAAGAAGTTGTGCAGGAATTCTAATTAACAGTTTCACATGAGAGTACAGTAGTATAGAGAATGTGAATTCATATAATCAATCAGGGTGTTGGAAAAGTAATCAGAAAAAAAATAAAGAGAGTGATGCTAGGGGATATACTGGGATTTGGAAATATGAAAGACATAAATGAATGTAAAAGATAATCAGCTAATTAATAAGAAGGCAAAATTATTTTGAAACAAAGCCAAGATAAATTAAATAGCTGAAGATCTTTTTCTTGACACAGCAACAATGAAAAACTGTCATGTGAAATCAGCTGCAAAAGCAGGAAAAGAAGTTGAAACTTGGAATGCGTCCAGAAAGAATTAAAGTGGTTATGTGAAACAAAGAAAGAACACTATATAAGGTAAAACTGCAGCCCAGCAAACATCCTGAGACAAAATGATGAATTCAGTGGAGCTGGTTACTTTTTCTGTTGCACAGATATGACTTTCTCAATGGATTTATATTTTTTAAAAAAATACTATTTTTTTATGCATGTATATTTTTTTCAAGTTATTTTGGTTACTTAGAATTGGTCTGTAATTAAATGCATAAAATTTCATATAGTTCTTAAGTGTAAAAAAGTGTGGAAAAAATGCCAACCTGAAACTCTTTAGTCCTGCTGTATGCAGACACTCACTCAATATGATCAAATCCTCCTTTCTTTGGAGGCTCACATAATTTTGTTTAATCAAACCTCAAATTTGCTGTAGGTGTGCATTTATCATGGAGCAATGAAGGAGAAACCAATACCCAGTGTCAATTCAGTGCTCAAATTCCCAAGAGCAAATAGCTTATGTGCTGCTACCGAGGAGCTCTCTCAGCCTCCTGCAAGGAAGTCAGCAGAAAGCTCACCTACTGCAGAAGTGAAATCAATTTCACCTCTCTCTGAACATCCACATTGATGAAATTCACACTGGACTAGTACCCCCGACTCCCTTCAGAGACAATGAAGAAAAAAGTCACTTACAAAAGTGTGTTGTATTTCCTCTTAAAGTAAATATGTAAAATACAGCAGATGAACTCTGCTCTGGTAAGCTCCTATTTTTCTCCCTTTTAAGTAGGAAGGGATTCCAAACAACCAGTTCAGCTGCACTTTTTGAATAGTAAAGAGCACCAAATACTTGCTCCAGGTGGTCTGAGTCCCTTTCTCATTGCTCCTGCTTATGTCTACTGACTGCAGAAGGTTCTTGCATGACCATGTCTAATTACAGCAACAAAGGTATGTGCTTTAGCATAGAATGATAGAATGGACTGGGTTGGAAGGGACCTTAAAGATCATCTAGTTCCACCCGCCTGCTGTGGGCAGGGACACTTTCCACCAGACCAGGTTGCTCATATCATCCAACCTGGCCTTGAACACTGCCAGGGATGGGGCACCCGCAGCTCCTCTGGGCAACCTGTTCCTGTGGCTCACCACCCTCACAGTAAAGAATTTCTTCCTAATATCTAAACCTACTCTTTCAGTTTGAAGCGATTCCCCTTTGTGCTGTCACTATGTGCTCTCGTAAATAGTCTCTCCTTATGTTAGACAGAATATATGTGGACCTTGATACAGTCACCAAAAGCTTACAAAGATTTAAGAATGGAAGCTGTTTGGTAAGCACTAAAGAGGAAGTATTTCTTGATGGAATACTTCCTTTACTAACACGTAGTTTACTCAGTCATTTTTCTAAGAACTCAGCAGCTGCAGCTCAAGTATGCTTGTTAAGGTTGTGCCCAGCCCCAGTCAAAAAATGAATGTGTGAAATCTCCATGCTGTTTGCAGAGTATCTGCAAACAAGAAAAATGCCTTTTTCAGACAGATTGCTCATAGAAAAATACCTTTGAATATTTTGCCTTTTATAGGATTCTAACAAATTATCTTCCCTTCTAAATCCTTTTATTGATTCTTTGGCACTCTATGTCAACACTCAGCCAGATGCTGATATGATGCCACCTAAGACAAATTAAATAGTTGACAAAGCCTTTTTTACATCCACACTGCTTTCTGTGGGGTTTTTATGCTGTTTTAGTAACTGCACTGTTGGCTTTAAAAGTGCTTTAAAGATCATTTACTCTAACATTTCTACAGCAAAAGTAATTATCAAGTCAACAGTTTTCTTTAAGATATTTCAAGCCCTCTAAAAGTGGCAAAGGGGAACTTCAATAATAATGATATTTGGAAACAAATATCCATCAAGTGAGACGTTTCTGAGAGCTTTTGAAGCCAATCCAGCTGCTTGTTCAGGATGGGAGCCAGGCTTTTAAGGTGCTCTCTAGACAGCGACTTTGGCCACATGAGCCCTTTCACAGCAGTCCACAGACAGATGGGCGGCCACAGACAGCAAGCAAAGGTGTGTGTTTGGAGCTATCTACTTTGGTTGCTGCTACAGCTGGGCCCCCAGGTCAAGGATGTCTCTGACTGTGAAGGTAGAGATAGAGCTACCAGATTTCGTCAAAGAAAGAAAAAATATTTTCCAAATAGTTCAAAAAAAGTTCCATTAAAAAATGGAGTTTATCTTCAATTTTGTGTCTTCATTCCTTCTGGTTAATAAGTACCTAATATCACTTCATACATCTGGTGGTTGGGAAGTGGCAGCTGGTGGCTCATGATGGCATGAATCATCTATGTTTCAGTAAGTGAATCTTACTCTAGGTAAACCTTTAGTTGTTTGGGCTCTTAGGTATTGGTCTCATAGTGCTGTTTCACCAGATGCCAACTGAGGCTCAATTTTGTGAGTTAAATTGAGCATGCCCTGACCTCTCTGGGACCTTCTGTGGAACTTGGCTGCCTCTGCACCCATCACAACTGAAATCAGCACGTAAAACTGAGCAGTTTCCACATGCACATCCAAGGAAATCAATGGCCTAAAATGAAGTCTCATATTGATTTTAGGCGTTCAAAACCAATACAAATGTGTTTACACATGTACACTCACATTGCCCCTTTAAAACAGGCATGCAACTTCAGAAGATTTCCTCACACAGCTTAAATATGCAGAATGGGGAAGCTTTTGCAAATGTCTAGTGCACTGTTCACTGTAGTGAATACTCTCACCTTAATGCAGAACCCCTCACTTTAATGAATTTCTTTATACAACACTCATTTTTCATCTGGTTTTCTTGCGTGTTACATTTAGAAATGAAAACAAAATGGTGTTAGTGCCTCTAGCTCAGCAAAATTGAATGTGTGCTATATGATATGCCATAACAATGGTTACTTTTGGGAAATTGCCTGCTAATTCCTTTTGCGGACCCGGGGATCTTGTAGATCTGACTGACTTTCACACCCTTCAGTCAGCAGCTACAGAGCTGCTGTGCCACGTCACTGCTGCCCTGAATGGGCCCACAGGCAACCCCGGGGTGTGAATAATGCAACATAACAGTAACAGTTTGCATGGTGACGAGAGATCGAGATGATTTTGACCCATCCTCAGTGAAAGGCAGTCCCTTTGAGCATTGCTCATTTCCTACTTTAGTCTCCACCTCAGGCACTATTAGCCTGTTGCCTAATTAGAGTACGGACTTTGGCTCGGTCAATGAGCAAGCAACAGTGCTGGTTTAAAACATAAACATCTCTTTCTTTTCTTGCCTCCCATTTATTTGTATTAGTATTATTTGTAGGAGTTAACACCCTAAAAACAGCGGTAGAAGATTTCTCCTGTTCATAATCTAGTGTTTCAGTGAGAACTCTGCTCCATGTGTGACCTGTGATGGGATGCTGCAATAGGGAGTGGGGCTCCAAGACCTTCATACAGGTCATGCTGACTGCTGGGAAGCTGGGAACTAAAGCAGAGCAACACAGGACAGACCTATCACAGCCTTAACCTCTCAACAAGATTTGCAAGAGGTCATTTGTCAAAGGCCTAATCCATCAGCGTGCTTCTTTTCATGACGGCAAAACCACATTTCTAGAGAAGAGCAGGGAGCAAGCCCCTCTACAGGTGCACCAGTCTCTGTCTATTTATGGAGGTTCCCCATCCCCCTTAGCAAAACAGCTCATCTACTGAATGTAATTTAATCAACAAATGGAGTTGTCCTTGGCAGAGTATCTTCATTTGAAGAATAACTCCTCTTTGTCAGAGATGGAGCTGTACAACCACTTTTATTTGATTGAAAAAAATTAGCCCAATTAAATACATATATGTTTAAGTAAATCCTTTCGACATAGTTCACTTAATAAAAACCAAATAAATATCCATTTTTAAAGAGAGCAGTAAACTGCTGGGCATTTCACAATATCAGCTCAGGTTTTCTCAAAAAGAATACTCAAATCCACTTAAATTAAAGGCATAGATATTTTTCCTGCAGCCTTTTTATATATTGTTTGGAATGTACACAGAAGTTTGTGTGTTTGGCAGGGGTGGAGGGAGGGGTCCCCTATTCACAATAAGGGCCATCTCAGCACTACTTGGAGTGCCTATTAGTCTAATGCCTTTTCAGAGTGCTTGAAGACATGGAGAAGCATTTCTTATCTAGCAAACCCACTAAATATTAGGCTTTTTTTCTGGGTTCTTAGCAATGCTATTTATTTATTCTCTCTAGTTATGAGTATGTTATGGGGGCAGGGGTTTGTCATGTTTTCATTAAGCAAAAATTTTCATTTAATTACTAATTCTAGTATATTTCTGGTTGACATTAAATTTCACAGTGCACAATTCAGCTGCTTCTCAAGAGAGTTCTTGCAGTCCCTCATCTGTACCTACCTCTCATTCTTCTTCATCCTCCTATAATGTAGATTGCAGCTCCTGGCTTACATTTTCTACCTTCAACCTCAACCATTTTCCCCCCTTACATTTTCTAAGTCCAGAACAAGCAGCGATGCCGAACTCCCACCCTTGCTGGCTCTGTGGTCAAACCCGGTGAGCTTGGACCCTCCTTTCCCAACTGTACACACACGTTCCCTGCGGCCCAGGCTGCAGCACTTGCTCTGCCATCCTGGAAGAGGAGGCTGAATGCTGTCTGCTGATCAGCCTTCCTGTGAACACCCTCCTTTTAGAGTAACCATGTGCTGAATTACCCTCTCTGTGTCATCTTCACTGGCACCCACAGCAGCAGGAGGTGCAGGACCACCACTCACAGCACCACCTTTTCTCCCATTAGCAAACCAGTGCAGGGTTCCCAACAGCTCAGATTTTCTGAGAGCGGATTTTGAATGTAGCGTGGTTCTTCAGACAACTCATTTCACAGGCTCAGGAACAGAAAGCATATCATTGCAGCTTAATCAAATTAAATATTCAAATGAAAGCAATAATTATTTAAATTTGTCTTGAGACTCAGTAAGATTAAGTCTTTGAAACATCATTTTTGGCCTGTAGGCTGTAATGAGTATGCCAGTCTCTAATGATTCAGAAGAGACCTAGAGGGTTGGGGTTATCATCAACCAAGAGGTATTTATGAAAGACGAGTGGCATGGTTATTAAATGGCTCCCGGACAGTATCTCTTCTTTACAGATGGTTTTGATAACACACCATCAAACAGACACTGGCATTAAGTAAAAAAAAATCACAGCCAAGCATTTAAGTTCACTGCCAATGTACGTGGAAAAGAGATGTTTAGCGGCAGAGCTGCCTAGCAGAAATCGCTGCAGCAAATTTCAGGTGTCATTATGATCTGTTAATTAATGTGTTGATATACGATTGCAGCAGATCAGTGAGACCAGCGCTGCTGTCAAGTCTAGGCATGTGTAACACATGGGCTGTGTGCTCCAGGTCCAGAAAACACAGTCAGAGCACTGTGCCCTCACAGTTAATGCAAGACTTCTCATGGTCCTTATGTGTACCCGGAATGAAAAGCTGCCAGCTGACATTTTTCACATGGGTTTCTTCACTGACTTTTAAGGCAAAGTGACTCAATTTAGGCAAATATCTGACTCATGAGTCAAGACTGAGACAGTGAAGATGGTCTTGGAGACTCTGCTCTGACTGTGGACATGACAGTGTTTAAATGCAACAGTTTGTAACTGCCCAAGTGCTTCAAAGAGCTCACACTGTCACAACACCCACCTTCTGTGACTCTGCAAAGAAATAACCTGCAAGGTAACGCTATTCTGCACCTGGGAACAAACACGGGACACAAGCTGGAACCCCAGAAGCAGAGCTGTTCACATGCTTGGCATGGAGGAGCAGGAACCAGTGCGCACCAGTGAGCTGCTAGCTGGTCTTTCAAAGGGGGTGCTGCTCAGTGGGCCGGCCAGGAACTACTTCAGGCTTCCACACAGGACTGGCCATGGGCAACGATGAACCTGAATCCTCCCTGCAACAGTTACCACAGAGTTTTGCCTGGTCTTTCTACTACATCCTTTGAGAGACCCTTCCACAGAGCTGCGAATCTAAGTTCTGGAACATTTTTATTCCTGCTAGTTAACTATACATTTCTGTTCTTATTGTTCTCTCTCCTTTGTGTTTAAATCTTTCTATTATTAGGTGAATAAAAAATTTGCAGGAACTTTTTATACTTCGCTGAAAAGCAAATTTAATATCAACAGCACAGAAGGATATCAGAGTTCAGAATAACAAGGTAAAGCTTCTAGAGCACATTACACATCCCCTGAGCACCACCATAGGTGGTTGCTGATAAGACATCAGTGGCACTGTATCAATGGGTGCTGATATTGGTTATGAGAATTTCTGGTCCCCTGCCAGATCAAATGCACTCAAAACACCACAGGAATTCCGTAGGGGAGAGTGGCCTGGAGCATCTCTCCCAAAGCAGTATTTTTTTATCTTTCAACCTCAATTCTTTTGCATATCTTGACAAGAAATACCTATAAGATGGAAACAAATCTCCTTACTCCTGAAATCTAACAGAAACATCAGGGTAAAATCAAGAGATAATGCAGCAGGTTTGTCTTTAACCCTAGGAGACCATTTTTGTCTACTATTCCTTGCACTGGGATTACTGCCGGGCCCTGCACAAGTCCTGTACACACACCAATGGAAAGAATTTCTAAGATTAACTAAGATTTAGCTTGCAAGGGCTGGAAACGGGGAGCTCTGTATGCTTAGGAGTGGAAGCTCTCAAGTCTGGGGGGGGTCAAGGTGCTCAGTCCCTCCTGCTCCTTCAGGAGGATTGCAGATCCCCCTCTTCCTCAAGCAACAAAGGATCAGATAGTACTTATAGAGAAGGGTATCAGCAATTGCATTGATCCTTTCAGCTAAACAAGGACTAGGATGTAAACTCAAACATCAGATCCTGATCATCCACATTGCTTAATCCTTAGGTCACTGCTGTTTCCTTGTTTTCTAGAGCCCTTCCAGAGAAAGCACAGGTGTGAGTCTGGTTAGGCTGCATCCCTGGCTCTCATTCCAGGTGCAGTGCAGTCAGCAGCAGTAAGACAAGTAGCTTGTTTGGGAGAAGGCAAATATAGGGTGCAAGTGTTATTTGCCAGCTTCCCAAGTATGTGAGTAACATACAAATACACTCTAGGCTTGTGTTAGAAGGCCATAAACATCCCAGAATTCAAAGACAGCCAATTGCACTCTTGGAGAATTACCCTGACCTGTGCTGTGATGGGATGCTTCAGTCTACCCTGTCAAGATCTCCTGGAGTGTTAGCTCCCATATTGCAAGACTATTAAATCTGATTTATTTCTTAAAATATGCATACAAACATACACATATACACAGATTTTCTTTTATAATGTTCTTCTGGAAAATATTTCCAGAGATCCATCTGAAATCGTCTGCCTCGGCACCATACCAGAATTATGCAATATGATTAGCCTGCCACACACAGGTTGGTTGCTTCCCCAAGCCCATGCTTATGTCCTAGTTTGCTTTTATGGCCAACACATAGAAGAGTCTAAAGTGGCTGAGATGCTCTGGTGATGACTCACCCAATTCAAACTGGTTGGAAAGGTTACCACAGGTTTGTCTGACTTCTTCACTGTCCCAGCCAAGAGGATAGAGGGCACAACCAGAGCCGATCAACAAACCTACGGAGAGAAAAGGAAATAAAAGTTTATATGAGCAATTGCCATTAGCTTAAACACAGGCTGCCACTTGAGAATCAAAGTGTCAAACTGCAATTTGGGAATCCCAGAGAAAAAGAAGTCTTCTCTTCTCCTAAAAACAGATGAAAACCATTTGGACTGCTGCCTTCTGCTGCAGTTTTAGAGCGGGTCTGTGGGCTGGAGCCAGTCTGAGCAGTTCAGCATCAGAAGCCATGCTCAGCTTCTGAAGCTTTTAGACTCCTCTTCTACTCTCCAGAATGGCTAAATATGCAGTTTGGAATACCCAACATGTGGTTAAATAGAAGCATGTTAATGATAGCATTTACAAGCTGATTGCTTCTGATTAATTAAAACAACAATCAACCAGGGTCCATCAAGGTTCCATCAGGAAAACTGACAGTGGTGCTAATCTGTTGTCATTTTGCTTTGTTTTTCTCTCTTTCAAAAGCAAGGGAATAATGGTTTCATACCACTTGATCAATGCATAGCACAGGTACACACTCCACAGTTTTCTTAATTCATTCAGCTGAAACAACTGAGGTCTTGAGTCATTTACCTGTTATCACACTTGGTTTAACATTCACAAGATGCTTTGCTATCTCCAGCCCTCATGCTGCCTCAAACAGATGTATTTTGGCAAATCCTGTTCCTTCACAAGACCTTGTTGGGAATCAGCAATGCACCCATGCACCATGACTATTTTGCAGAAGTAGCATTTTTATCACATTGCATTCTCAGCTGTCACTGCAGCAGCTGTCAAAAGGCCGATGTAGCTGGCACAGACATTTTACACAGCCAGCCTAGAGAGAACATTTCAATGTATGTTACAACATTTAAATGTTGCCTCCATTGTGTCAGATCTTATTTATGAGATTGGAAACAAATCACTATGTAAATAATGGGCTAGGAGCACCTGACACTTCACAGGCTGTAAAGCCAAGCAAGCCCTCTCAAGGTTTGCAGGGGTGCCTTTTACCTGCTAGGCAGAGCACAAGGTTTCAAGCCCTACAGCTGTCATCTGCTGACTTTGCAACTCTTGACGTCACATCACCTTGCTCCTCCTCCCTTGACAATAAGGAGCATGAGCTCCCTGGCAAAGCATTTCTGCTGCCATGCTCCCAGAGAAGAAAAGCCCTGGGTGTTGTGACAGAGACACTGTGGACATCACACCAGGAGTCCTGAGAGGGATTATGGCTCAGGGCCTGCAGCTCGCTATACCTTTCTACTGTCTCCATTCTCAAGATACCTAAGCTTCTCATATTGCTGATGTTCCTGTAAGATACAGGAATCATCTTATTATGTTCTTGATTTGCTCAAAGACACACCTGAACAAGGTACTGAAGTCCAGAAGTGGTATCTCATCTTCAAAAGATGTTTAATGCTCTTAGCATCTTGGCTGTTAGCAAAGTAGCTCAGCAGCTTCTCTGCTGCTCCTCCAAGCACACCTGCCCCTGTTTAAGCCTAATATTAGCTCCTTGGATCTTCCTCCACTAAGTTCAAATTTCTTCTTTCTGCTCGAGCCTACTTCTTCCTTCCCTTGTTGAGCAGTCATTGCCTGCTCCTGTCTCCATATCTACATCACATAATGAAAAAGAAGTCCCTGAGGCAGCCCTCTCAGATGGAGCATTCACACAACAGCTGTGACAGGAGAAAAGCAATTAAGGACATGTGAATGCTAGGTATTTTCAGAACTTTGCCTGATCTGGTTATGGTTGCTTCTAATGTCCTCATTAATATCTTTCACAGTATCATTTGATTCTTTTCCCCCTAGGGCCATAGAGCTAGGGGCAGCTGGTAGAATCCATGCAAATGAGAATCACTTCTAATTAAATTCTCAGAAAGGATGTTTCTCAGACAAGAGAATTTAGGCCAAAACTGGGTCTACATTTGTTAAAGACAGCCTATGACTCTCAAAAAAGCCCCTGCTGATTCTCTCTTGAACTGTTAAAGCAAGAAAGGTGTTGTGAAGCACTGACAGCATGGGTGGTATACTAGGAAGGGGCAGGACCCCATGGGGCAAGGAGGAACATCACCACTGATGATAAGAATGGCTGGGGAAGGGAGGAAGAGCCCCTAGATGCCAGAGTCAGCCTCACAGACCAGTGGACTGTGGCAGCCCCAGCCAGTCCTGCCGTGGTTCTGACTCCTTCCCACACTGCTCGTGGTGCCTGCGATGTGCCCAGTGCCAGCCCAGGCAGCCAGAGCTCAGGAGCTGTTCTGGCCCAAAGTGAAGCGCCCTGGCTGGACTGTTTGCAGTCAGCTTGTGTACTTGAACAGACTGCCTGGGAGACCTTGCAAACGCTCAAAGGGCTCTGTTGCGAGGGGGAGGGAGATGTATGCAGGGGGTAGGAGGGAAGGCAGGCTTGCACCCGCCTGCCTTGGACAAGATTAAACGGCGGCCAGCCCTTCCTCACAAATAGGTCCTGGGAAAGCCTTCTGCCCAGTTCTTCCAGGAGAGCACAACAGCAGCACTGCAGGCAAGTGAAAGGACTATTAGCATAACAATGCTGTTCCTCCAAACCCAGAACAAGCTCTTACTCAGCCCTTGCCAATTACTCTCCTCAGGTGGCAAGAGTGTCTAGTGCCCACTGCATTCACAGACTGTTTGTTTTCAGCTCTCTTTAGGTTTTGTTGCAGCAACAGGTTGTTGTCTGGGTTTTTTCCCACGAGCATTGCTCACAGCACTTTCCACTGCCACTCTCCAAACACAGCTCATCCTTTTCCAAACATGAGTACCTGTTCACTCTTTCTGCCTCTGATGCTACACTGGATCAGTGATCGCAAACCTTGGCAATTTATTTCCTTCTGTATTCGGACTCCTACAGCCCCCTGTCATACCTCTTTTCCCATTTATGTACACCCACGCCTGTAAGTCCAAAGCCCAGTTTCAGTGAAAATAAATTCTGGGGTTCAGTCAAAAATTCCTTACAATGCTATATACTGTAATGTTGAATTGCTTCAAAAGAGTTCACACACGGATGCTTGCCCTTAAAGCCATTCCAACACTGTCTAACAACCAGCCCACAGCACCCACCGCTGAGCCTCACCATTAGCTGTGCCTCCAAGAAAGAGATAAACCAAATAAGGGAAAACTATGTCAGAAAGCTTCCCTACCTCAGTAGCAGCTGGCTCTCCAGCTGGGTATGGGCTTTATCAGCACTGAGTTTCAGTCATGGAGTGCCAGTCACCGAGCAGTGCAGCTTCTTCTCCGCTCGCAGCCTGCGCTGACTGGGATGACGAGATCAAATGGGAGACTGCTGCCTATTGCTGGTGCTGCCACATGACCCCAAAGCACAAGTGGCAGCGTTCTTATGTGCAAAGGACAAGGTATAAAGCCACGGGCAAGCTCACACACTTCTCTGAGTGAACACAACGCCTTTCAGAGACCAACGGTGTGCCAGGAGCATGGCTTTGTGTTCATTCCCATCTGGCAAAAAGGCTTATATAATTTTTTTTTTTGGTCACATGTACCAACCGGCCACAAGACTTAAAGGGCACTGAAGTTGAGAACTGGCATTTCAGCTCCCTTATTTTATGCACTGGAAGTGTGGAGTGTGCCTCAAAGCTCGTGGTGTTAACAGGATTTGGACAAAAGCCCCTCAGTCCCTTCCTTCCCTTCTAATCAATGCATCCCTGTTTGTAAGCAACTGGGTGGATCAGATACTGCAAAAGCAAAAAGGCTGCATACTATTACCACTAATAATTCATACACGCTCACAGCCAATTTATTTAATCACAGAGGATGTAGATCCTTCTGAACAGCTGCAACCTCCATTGAAAGATCCAAGCTGAATCCAAGGGCTGCAAACCCAGTGGAAATCATTAAGCTAATTTTGCAGCTTCAGTAAAGAGCAGTTACTAGTTTAGCTCAAGAGTCACATTCTGGCCTGCTCTACAGTTATTGCATTTAGCCAGCTATGCTGCCCAGGACACCACACCCATCTTTACAGCTGCTTAAAATGCTTAGGATGCCTATAACATTTTTTTAAAAAGGAAGAAAACCAAAATCAACAATGTGCTGTAATTACCATCCTCTGTCATCTTCCATTATCCACCACAGTCATCAAAAGAAATTGAAAGAGAAGGAAATGTGCAGATCCATAAATGGCACCTTCACAAAAGGGGCTGCAGCCTCGAGGTGTGAGGGACCCTGTCAGTGGGGCGGGGCGAGTCAGCACGTGGAGGTGCTGGTGGCACTTGGCAGCTGTTTTAGATGACGCACCATGCACCAGCGGAGGTGCTGGCACTGTCACAGACCAGCTTTTCTGGAGAGGTTCCATATTTGGGAATGAAATAGGCTCCTTGCCCTGGTCTGTGAAATGCTGCTATTGTGAATGCTGCATCTGGCTCAATGTGCTAGCAAGGCATGGGGAGAGATATGCATGGCTGACTGAGTGCAAACAGCCTTGACAATCCAAAGCTGGAATTAAGAGCTTGGCTTCAGTATTTAACAGGGTCCCAGATAGCCCCTAGGCTCTTTGCGTGGTCCATGCAGAATTATGGATCCCTTCAAAAAGTGATCTAAAACCAGCCTATGCGGCTAAGTGAGGAGCTGCCCAGACCTACAAATTGTAAAACTGCAAACCAGGGGGTCAGACAGTAGATGCCTCAATATTAAGCCATCCAGAGTAATCCCTGCCCCTCCCAGACTGCCCTCCCTGTCACTCTTGCTGTGAGTATAATGCATGATCATATTTTACTAACACTTAGCACTTGAAAGATGATCTTGTCTGTCTGGAGTGATGCTTGTGATTGAAAATAATTACATATAACAGGTTCTGCATATGGTGCATGCGGCAGGGAAGGGACAGTAATTACATTAGTGGCTTGGCACAGATCTAGGTCTCATCTTTGAAGTGATAAAGAAATGATTTGTGGCATGCAGCAAACAGCTTACTCCAAGAGGTAAAATATTAACCACTATTAATATCTCCAAGAATAGCCTGGATATGTGCAAGTCTTGAACAATAAATACAGAAGGATTAACGAACCAAGAGATGTTAACCAGATTTTGCTGTGGGCAAAATGACTGCACTCATAAACACCGAGACCTATCAGCAAAAGCCAGTGCACAACAGGAAACTTGTAAATCCCTGTGGTGGGCTGTCCTCAGATTGCTGCTGTAGCTTCAATGGGAGCCTCCACTCAAGGACCTGATGTGCCTTAAATAACTGATGCAGACATCACATCATAAATTAATTGCAACTGTCCTGACCGTTCATAGCTGAAAGTCCTGTTTTACAGATTCAGCTCTTCCTCTCACTTGTTGAGGGCACAGTGTTCCCTGATTGCTAAATGGCTCATTCTTGGTTATTTTGTCAGTCCATTTGATGATTGCATCCCCCAAAAGCTTGTTAAATAACGCCAAACCTTCCATGGTCTCCTTCCTTCTCCCTTGCATAGGGTGAATCTAAGTACATGAGTCAGCTAAGGCTGATGATGAAAGCCATCAGTTTGATGAATAAAGAGAGGTGGTGATGGCAGTGAACGAGGCACTTAGTTTTGGACTCAGCCTCAGAGTCTTGCTGCTACAAAATGCTTTGTAAAGTGGTAACTAAACCCGTGGTGCCTTTCCTTGATTGTGGGCTTTTTAAGAGCCTTTTACATGCATTCATTTTTTGTATATACTCAGCTCCAGACAGTTATACCCTATGAACGCAGTGACAGGGACTGCTGGGCACCTTAAAGGCCTCCTTGCCTAGCAGTTAGAGGGGTCTGCACTGCTGTAACAGGGACCCTGGGAAGCCTCCGAAGAAGGAAGGAGCCCTTCATTGGGCCTTGCCATTGGAAAAACCCAATTTGTATTTTCACTTAGAAAAATAAAAGAAATGGGCCAGACTTGATATAGGTACTGCAGAGAGAAAATAAAACCAGAATTGAAGGCTTCTTTTTGTACAGTCACTTCTTAGGGAGAAATATCTACTTCACATTATCTTCCTCCTTTCTCTTCCTCATTATCTACTTTTTCCCCTTTTATTTTCAGACCTGACCAAAAAGAAAACTTGCCCTTTTTTTTTTGTTTGTTTTGTAAGGAATTTCTAATGTATACTGTTCATCTGACAGATATTCAGGCCATATGGAGAAGCTGACAGACAATAATTTGGAAGTCATCACTTTCAAGACCATTTTAATGATGATTTTTCCTTTCACATTTTTTCTCTATTAGCCAGCCTGAATGTTCAAGGATGATAGAAAGTTTTCACATTCCCATCTGTCACTTGAAGGTACAGTAATCTTGACAAGCAAAACAAAACCAATTTTTAGATGCGGCATGGACTTTGACTCTCTGGTTCTTGTGATTTAAAAACTCACCACGCTGTAACGATTTTAAAGCATTTACCTCCTATAAAAGTGACTCCAGAGTGTGAAAGTAAAATGGAGCTAGCACCTGAAGTTGTCTGCTGTTTTGAGACATACCTTAGCCAACAAACAATGCGGTTAAAGAAGAATTGTTTAAAAACTGGGATGCGAAATACTTCAGTAGACACAGCTTCTGAAGCCCCTGATCAAAGACCCCTCCAGGAGCTGATACCAAGCAGCAATGGAGTGATAGAAGTGGGTCAGAACAGATTAAGACAAACTCCAGAGCCTGGGCAGAACAGCAGGAGCCAACAGAAGAAAGAGGGGAGCAGGGCTGTGCCGGCTGCAGGCAGCCTGGCTCCCATGCCTGTGGGAGTCCAGCCTCAGTTCAGTTAGTAAGGGGCTGTACCTTTATCCTGACAGCTCCCAGCACTTCACCCAGAACACGCCTTCTTTAGGGTTACACTTCTACCTTCTCTCAGCACCATCGCTTTGTTCTTTGGTTTCTCTGTTGTTCTTCTGTTAGAGAAATATTATCACACCAATCCTTTGCTGTTAGTATCTGTCCCTCAGGAAACCCAGACATGCAGCTGAAATGGGCTTTTATTAGGATTAAACACAAGATCAACACTTTGGGCAGAAGTTCTATCTTTAGTGAGTAGTCACTGAACATGGGGCATTTGACTGGTTCCTTACTGAGCCTGAGCTTGAAGTGCCTGGTTTGAGAGAGGGTACAATCCTGTGAATTCGCAAATGTGAATGAATTCAGTAAGGGACTCCCTCGTCCCAGTGTCCGGGCAGCGGGGGCACACACACAGAAATAATTCTGTGCTGCACCAGATTTTCTCCCGTTTCTCCTACAAGGGTCCTGACATGGGAGACAGCAAGTTAGTTCAGGGTTTCACTCAAGGTCAAGGTGTTTCTGCCACAGACTTGCTATAGCAGGACATTAGAGGGACTCTTACATGCAAAGCAAAATGAAGCCTAAGAACAATACAAACCAGAGAGAATAAAATGCTACAACCTTCAGCTTGCAGATCTTGCCTCCAATAACACTGCTTCATCTTGAAAGTGATGGAAATAGCATTTTCAGCCAAGGGCAAAACCCCACCACCCTTTCTCTTCTGGTTCTGAGCTCCAGGTTTTAATTTACAGCATTTGACTTTACTTAGCCCCCCTTTTTCTGACTGTCACACCCCATACCTTTAATGAGACTTTTTTTGTTACTTTGGGTTACTCCACACCACGAGCATGCACTGCCTGGCACCTGCCTGGCTCCCAGCCTCAGCAAACAGGCACAGTGAAAAAATACCACCTGCCCACTAGAGCTCTTGGAAAGTGGGGCCAGTGGCAGAGGAAGCCAAAAAAATGTAGTACCAGTATGTGACAGCATCCAGCCAGCAAAGTGCTGTGTCATGGGAAAGTCAAAGTGCTCACTTTCACTGTGACAGAGCATGGGGCAATGGAGGGTGCAGATGGGAGTTTTCTGACAGATGAAACATCACTTTGCTTTGTTTTTCGTTTGATCAAAGGTGGTGTGCTCCTTACTACAGAGGTGCTTCAGGCTCAGAGAGGGAAATTTCCCCACCCAGACATGCTTCCTTTCTAGGTGCCTGAGGTGACACAGGGCGTATCAAACACGTGCAGATGCCTCGGCAGTGGCAATTGAGTTGAGATCTTTGTCAGTACAATCAGGGGAGTCTAGAAGACATTTTTCTCGTCCTAAAGAATGCATAAACATAGGTCTGTGGCTAGGATGCATCTGAGCTCACAAAATTCTTAAGAGAGCAAAGACATTCACATGGGACCAGCGGACACGACATAGAGGCAGCAGGGAAAGCCATATGCATCTGCATTAGCAGCTGGAGGTGGATTAGCCAAAGGCATCTCAAACGGCACTAGGCACTTGTAGGTCAATGACTTGAATTGTGCTCCACTGGCAGTACAAACCCGGAATGGGATTTAGCCACCCAAATATGTCACCTTCTGCCAGTTTAATTGCTGTTCAGCATCTTGCTCCTTTTGCTGCCTCTCCAGAGCAGTGCAAGGTTCCCCTAAGTCCTCTGTCATACCTGCCAGCCCACACAGAGATTTTGCAGACCCTAGGGTATCTCTAAAAGTGCAAAGCATCTAGATTTAGCGTAATGAGTTCCACCCTAGATATCTGTTGATCTTCATGTGAGCTTGGAAACCTACCTCAAGGCAAAATAGCTATATTGTAAACACCTTTATAAAGTGTATGAATCTCGCCCAAAATTACTTATGCTTTTCCTTATCCCTTATCTTCCATCCTTCTGCCCTCATTCTGCCCTTGAGATGCAAGTGTCTCAATTCCTGTCATCAATTCTCTTCCTTTATGGGAAATCACCTGAATGTTAGGGAAGAAGGAGAAGATTGAAGGAAAAACTGTGTTTCTCCTGAGTGTAAACCTGTATGCTTGACTTTAAAAGAAAACTATTTATATGGAAAAACGTTGCTGCTTCAAAATGGCCTTGGTCTGCCTCAATTGCTATCACTCAGAACTAGCTTTGGCAAGTCTCTGTGTCATTTCTCCCAGAGTTTGTCGCACAATAAAATGATTGACACCAATTCTTCTGAAAAGGATGTGACATGGTCCAGTTAAAGGCAGAGCGAGTCTGCAGAGTGGAACTGAAACGCTTGAAGAACTCCAGAAAACACTCTGGAGTTTAACTGTCAGCTCATTTTTGTTTGGCAAGCCATGATCAATGCTTGTATATTATAAGCTTTATGGGGAAAAAAAAAAAAAAGAAGTCTGAGCGTTATCACATGCTATCAGACTTCTTTATGTGACAACCCATCTGTGTGCTCACCCCGTCGTTTTGTGACTCAGAATCAAATGCTTGACAGTTCAAAGAGTCTAGAGCAGCATATGGCATATGGCATAATGTATTTAAATAGAAATCATTCCATTAGAAACACAAGGGTGCCTACTGTAATTAATAAAAGGTAGTTTAATAACTAACTTCCGAAAATGCATGACTCTCCATGCAGTCATAGTAGATAAGGCATATTCCTTTTCATTAATATGAATTTCAATAGCAAATGGAGACTGGCCAAAACTAGACAGAACTTTTCAGAAGCTCCATGCTCGAAGGATTTCCCAGTACGTGAACTGATCTCATGAAAGACTGTAAGGAGGGAATGAAGGAAATATATCCTGCATCAGTGAAGATGCCTGAGCAGAAAAATGGATAAATGGACAGGCATCCCCATATCTTTTCAACACAGACTGTTCAGACTAAGGTAGTTACAAGCACAAAGTCTGCATCATCCTGACTCTTGAGCACTACTCCAGTGATTTTGCTGCTAGATTGTAGCAGCTTTTGGAAATATTCAATCATGGATTAAACCAAATAATTGCTTTTCCATGTCTATTAATTCACTAATTTATTAAAAAGCGATAGGTTGTAGATAATGAATAAAGCAACAAAAGATGTCCAGCCAATTCCTTCACTGTGGTGGCACATCCCAAAAGTCACAGGGAAACTGGAACTGATGCAAAGCCTGTATCCAGTGGGGGAGTACTGCATACCAGGCTTTTGCCTTTTAAAAAAATTTTTTAGTTGGTTTTATTTCACTTGAGCTGTCCATGGATTAATAGAAAATCAACCACGGCACATCTCGGTAAAACTTTAGCGATACTCAAGGCTTTAAAGCAGCATTTTCAGTACACACTCTGCAGACCCTCTGGCAAGTCACGGAGTATTTTCCAAGGAAGTTCATACATGCTACTAGGAAATCTATACTTGCAATAAAGACTGAATGGCTCCTCATTTCTACTGGAGAGTCTCTAAGAACCCTCAAATCAAATGAGTTTGGAAATCACCTCTCTAGATAGGAAATACAGTAATATAAATAATGCTGTAAAAGTCGGTGGCAGTCATCAAGCACAGCTGAGAATCACTTTTCACTTTATGCTTTTCTCACTGATGCTTCACAGGTTTAAGTCTTCTTCTACTCCGCAAAAATGTTCACACCAGCAGCGTAGTTGATACACAGGCCTGCAGCCATCAACCGCATCTCTATCCATACATACTGCTGATGGATAAGGATTGGACAGCCAAGTGCTATAAAATACATGGGAACTGGTGAAGAAGAGGTCACTTTCATTTACTGTTTGCTGCTGTAGCTGCAGCATTTTTTAGCAGCTTTTTAAATACCCTTTGCATTCACGAGGCTACTTGCAGAGCAAGCAGCTAAGCACATGAATTAATCTATGCATGAACAAAGGTGTATTCAGTGCTGTTTGCCTTTGTGCCGAATTACAGTGGGAAATCAAAAGAAATGGAGTTAAATCTAAGCAATAATAGACTCCATGTGAAATCGATTGTTTGTATGGCTTCCTCAATTAAACTAAAACCAACTATTACCCCATTCTCAGCTACTTTGTTTTCAGTAAGAGGGATGTAAGATTCAACACAGCTCCAATTAGAACTGTGTGACACTCAAAACAGTGTTTCATACTGTTAGACTGTGTTTGTTTTGTTCTGCATGATTTTCACATTCTGAAAAGCTTGCATCATGAGACATACCCAAGAAAAAAGATATTTTTATTTTTAAAAGCTAATAAAAATACAGCTTTTTCTGTGCTTCCTATCCAAAGGCATTCAAACTCAATAACTGTCCCAATTTGCAAAGGAAAGAAGTACTCTATCGAGCCAATTTCCCTCAAATACATCCCATTTTTCAGTTTGCCACAAAATGTGATAAATATAATTTTGGATAGGAGTTGCAGTTTGCTGCAAATATATTGCACATCTGCAGCTCAGAAAAATTTGGCGCTGTCACTTATCCCCTTCAGAGAGAATCCATATGGACAACCTTACCAACATCTCAAACATACTTGACTCTTTCTGTTAATGAAAACCAGTGTGTTAGAGAGATGAACTGAGTAGAAGGGTGTGCTTCCCATGATGAACTCATAAGCCCACCTTTGAAATCATTTTGAAATTAGTTCACTAAAGTTTAGTAACAAAACTAGGGCTGAAAGCGTCATGAAGAAGTCATTTAAATCATCCTTCAGCCTCAAAGTCAGGATAAGCTCTACTCGTACCTTCCAAAAGAACTGTTTGTTGAATCTGTTCTTAAGAAGCCCCTCACAATGGAGATCCCACCGCCTTCTAAGACATTCTGTTCTTGTGGCTCTGTGTCTGCAACAGAAGCTTTTCACATTGTCCAACCAGTATCTTCCTGTGGCAATTTCAGCTCACCCCTTAAACCATGGACTCTGCTAAACCCCTACTGGGGCCGTAAGACACCATTTCATTTTCTTAGCTCTTTGCAGCACCCTTCTCTATAACGGATTAAGCAGGCCTAATTTATTCCTTCTTTTTCCCACTAGAACTGGCCATTCCATTCAGCCTCCTCCTCTTTTCCAGAGGATTTCTGTGGCTGCTGGCTTGCACAATCTGTTGGAATTTTCCTTTCAAAAAACAAAAAGCCATGCCAGAATACTATGACAGCAGTTGAAAAATGAATCAAACTTGTTGCTTTCAACGGAGAGAACCCAAAAGGAGAGTTAAGTGAAATGAAGATCTTGAAGGTGATGATAATACCAACCAGCAAAACCCTAAAATGAACTGTGTGACTCTTGGAGCTCCTCTTTGTCCCCTCTTCCTAAAAACTTCTTAGAAATAATGCTTTATGAGCAGTGGAAGACTCTTCTAGAAACTCTTCACTATAAAGGCTGTCCTTGGTAAAAGCTTATCAATGCTTTGATACCATGCCCAGCACTCAATAGTTCTGCTCCAATTTACAAGATCATTGCCTTAATGGATTATAACTTAGTGAATAGAGCATGCAATTCCTATACACAAGACATGCATTTTTATTTGGACCTAGGAGTAGGGAATGCTAAGGAGCAATATTAGCATTGGCTGGACCTCCTACAAGGATTGAGAGAGAATTTAAGGAAAAAAATTGAAACAGAAAATGAACAAGCTATGAGGTGAATGTTAGATGGCTGCAGGAGCCACTAATGATGGTACTTGGACCATTTATAAAGTCTTTGAGGAGGAAAAGCCCCTTATTTTCAACTCTCCTCATACACTAGCTATTGTTTGATTCTTCTCTCAGAACCAGCTGACTCCTGTGACCTGTCCAGCTCCTCACTGGCCACTTGTGCCACTGGTTCCTGCTTGAGTCCCCACGATTGTATCTCAGATATGAAATGAGCGTCCTATGATTTCTCTGACACAAATAAAACCACCTGCAAGTGATCCCAAGCCAAAGCCGTTTGACAGAGCTATGTTTTCAGCAAACAGCCCCTGACTGAAGCTGGAGTGCAGTTTTTGGTGTGCAGGCTGAGCGGAGCTCCTTACGGAGGCTGCAATCCCTCCGCGGCTCCCAGTCCCAGCAGCTGCCTCCTGCCTTCCACAGTTTTCACCCAATGCTGTCCATGCAGAACACTGGTCCACTAAAGTACTTCAAACCATGAACTCTGTTTATGGCTTAGACAGGGACTGGTGCAACCATGGTCTCATAAGGGTTACAGGATATATTTTTAGACTTGTGAAAGTATTGCACTTAATATACAAAAGCACAAGTAATTTTCACTGCTGGAAATTGTTGGAAACCAAGTATATTTTATCATGAGCGAAACCCTGTCCTCCTTTGACTTTCTATTTAAAACTAGAATAATACCCAGCAACTGCTTTAAGGGAAGGGATATTCCCTCCCTCCTGGATCTGACAAGACTTTTCCTTGTCTAACTTATGTACTCCAGGGGCACCTCCATTGCAACAAAAATTGTATCCAGAAGCATTAGAAGAGCCCTATAACTAAGTCAGAAACAAGGAGATCCCTTTAGTCCTGGCTTTCCTAAAATGTAAATATTCATTTTAAATGATACCATCACAGCTTCCAGGACCAGCTGTTCATCTTTTTTTTTTTTTTTTCCTGTCTCTTTTACTGCCACAGAATCCTTGTTTTGAATTATCAGAACTATAATTAGATTCCAGAAAGGCAGGGAGGGGGGGATGGCGGGAGGGCAGGGCAAGCATTCTTGTCCCCCCTGAGAGGAAGAGATAAAAGTTTCATTTCTGAAAGCTGATGTGCCAATGGCGGATAATGGAGAATTGGGATTCCTGCTTAACTGCATGGGAGAGTTCAGTACAGTTTATTAATAAAACAATTTAGATAAACTCCATTTATGCATTATTTGTACTAGTATCTTGGCAACTGCGTATTTAGCATTGTGAACACATCAGGAATTTTAAAGAGAAATACTGAAATCTTCCCTCAGTCTGTAAAATCTTTGATAGAAGTGGTCTGGGAAGTAACGAAGAGTTTTCTTTTTCTGCTTTTCCTTATTTTTCTTCCTCCAACTAAAAACAATTTTCTAATATCCTTGGCATAACTACTATAATGAAGCATAATTTATTTGATCCTTACACAGCCCCCTTAGGATTACTTCTTGCAGATAGCCAATTATAAACTCTTACATACTTTATAGCCCTCATTATGTGTGACAGAGGCACACTAATAAATAATGCAAAACCCCTTTTGTACCCAGTCTACCTTGTGAGAATACCGGGATCTGCTATGGAAGGAAAAAGCACATTGTAATGCATTCTTATTTCCAAATGGACTGAAAAACTTTCTAGCTTCAGCTTGCTTCCTTGGGACACTTTTTTTTCCCAGACTGGACTCCTGTGGCTTGATTCATTACTGGATAAAAATCAAGTTCGAATAGAAGTGGACCATGACATACGGAGTGTCACTGCCATGTCACTTCCTCGTGACATCCTGTCAACTGCAGACAAGAAAGGAGGTCTGAAAGCAGAACAGCCAGGTTGAATACAAATGAATGAATATTCGGTTGTAGGCTTTTCACAGTAACGAAGCAGAAAGGGTCAAGGCTCAAGGAGCACGTTTCACCCTGCCTGTGCTGCCTTTCTGGTGCAACTTCCAGACACTTCTAGTGCTCAGGTCAAGGCTCTGGAGGACAGCAAAACATGTCTGCCCATACCTCAGCTGTTTGGATTTAAAGAGCAGAGTGAACAACTCAGCAGAGACATGGGGTGGAATATATACACATAAAGTCCTGGTGGACTGCTTTATTTTTGGCTTTAATTGACATAGTGCCACTTTTTAAAGGCAAAAGCTGCAACTATAATGACTGAGAAATGTTATCAAGATCACTGCAGAGACCTGGGGGGGCCCAAAGGTTACAGCCAACTTCTGTCCCCACCAGGGAATTCTGTGCAACCACTGTGTTACTCATATTGCCTCTTGAAGCCTTCTTCTCCCTACATAAGGAAGACGGGATAATAGTTCCAAAAGGCACAGGGATTTCTTGCCTCTGTGAGGTGCTTTGAGACCTTGAGAGAAGGTGTTAACACAAGATTTAAAAATCGAAACAGCAAGCAAATAAACAAACCCAACTTTTCCAAGGGCATAGCCCACCACAGCCCTTGCTCCTGGAGGAGTGGGCACAGCTACTTTCACAGCCCGTGATATGGGCTGCGGAAGCCTGAAGATACAACTCCCGGCACCAAAACTAAGCAATATTCACTAAATGACACATCTCCTTAGCTAGTGTCTTTGATGGCCACAGCGAATTACACAGTCTGAGATTCCAGCAGACATCTGGGTCTACAGTATCTTCGATATCCCCATGTGGCTCAACAGAAATGTGGAATGTGGAATGAGTGCATAGAACAATGGTCTGTGTAGTACGAATACCTTAGCTACGGTTAAGTTAGAGCCCTGCCACTGAGCCCTGTTGGATTATACAATTAAATCAGCAGCCCTTCATAGCTGGCTGTGGGGATGGCAACGAATGAGAGAAACGGAGACATTTGCCTTTGCATGCAGCTACGAAGAAATTATCTGCCATTTTAACTACAGGGTTTGACTAATGCACACTGAAGCACTCACCTTCAATTAGCCATTTAACCCAGCAGATCCAGCTGTGATCTGAAGAGGCTGAGATAACACTAAGTGTTTCTCTCACAGGAGCCATAGGGAATGGCCAGAGGATGTGATAAGTAGGTATAATACAACTGGCTCACAAATCCTGTACTTGCAGGAATGAGCAAAATCCATAGTATCTTTTCAGTTTTGTGCACCCCTCCGCTTACGATAATCTCAGCACCTACATACCTCATTTGGGAACAACATGCCCCTGGAAAGCCATGCAAAATGACACTTGAAGATACAATATTCTAACTCATGGTTTATCAATGCATCTTTTGTTTGCTTTTAAAAACTGAAATAAGCATAAATTAAATACGAGGAACTTTTTGCAGTTTGCAGGCAGAAACAACTAATCTTTAAAGTGTAAATACGTGCTATTTTTGGTTAAAACGATTGTGGAAAGAGCTTTTACATAAAACCTGATCAAGACAAGGTTGGGGTGTCTACAGTCTGGATATTCCCACCTGAAAAACCTGTTGGCAGTGTCAAGGTAACTTCAACAGGATCAACAACAGGAACCAGAATAAGGCTATCTTCCTACCTGGCTGTCACTGAGGGATGGTTTGAAAGGCTTCCTCCTCTCTGTCTGCACCCTTCTGCTCGCAACTCTCCCATCATCATTTCTTCCTCACCTGCCCCAACAGTATATTGCCACAAGCATTTACATGGCTGCTTGGGAACTGATTTTGTAGAAAATAAGCATTTTTTGCTTCCTGAAGACAAGGAACAATATAGAGTTTAGCAAGTGCTAAATACTTAATCCGACTTAAACGACCAAAAAATAAAAAGATTGTGCCACTGTACTCTGCAGCAGATCACTGTGTTCCAGGTCTCTGAGTCCAACATGCAGCAGATCTGCAGAAATTGGAGATGGAAATGTATAATTTGCATCCAGTTCCCTGCTCCCAAGGGGTGGTTCATTCCCTGAGGAAGTCTGCTGTGCTTTGCTCCCTGAAGCACATTGCTTTAGTCTGTGCTGAACACCACGGTGTGTCCAGTCCAATTTCAAAGGTCTCCAAGCAATAAAGGTTTATGGTTTTCCTGGGGCAGCTGTTCCACAGTCAAATGGATTGCTCTGATGTGATTTCAGGGGAGCAGTTAAATGGAGGCTTGTATCTGTCTCACCAGAAAAATACAGCTGCACTTAAGAGCTCTCCTAGAAGAATTTTTTGTGTGTATATACACACGAAGGCAAGGTCACTTCCCAGTGCTACATGACAATCTTCCGTCCCATCACACCGACCTTTCATTTCCACTGACTAGACAAAGACTCAGCTTGCCCCTCATTCCCCACCACACAAACACTGCGCTGTGAGAACAAGCAGCACAACAAACACCAATGGCATCCCCAGGCAAAGCAGTCTCCTCTGGAGCGTAACAGCTCGTCACTGCCTTCGGGAAGTGTTCAGTGTCACTTGCTGTGGCCACATGGAGAGCTCAGCAATGGGGCTTCCCTCTCCCTTGGGTTGACCTCCAGGTGCTCCAGCTCACCACGCACAGTGTGTCATTGCCTGCACTAAGAGGCACAGCTGGCAACACGAGAGGCACCCAACAGGACCACTCCCTCCCACAGCAGCCTGCTCTTATGCCAGTTAATGGGCCACAAAATACGACTTTGGGATAAATTTCATGTCACAGAGGATCTTTTGTTGTGCCATTTCTGAAAAGAATAGTTAAGCACTCTTACACCTTCCCAGCTACATCTTCTTGCTCCTTTCCTCCTCCTTCCCTCATGCAGTTTCAAGATAACATCAACCAGTTCAGGGAGCTACACTGGCCAAAAAAAAAATCGCCATTTTTATAGGGTTATTATTCTGCTGGTATTAACTCTCCAAGTTGGCATACTGATGGATAACATAAGTGCCATGCCAAGGACAAAGGACCACCCCCTCCCAAGTACCAGTAAATCATCTTGAGCAAATCATCAAACCCTAGTCCAGGTCAGTTTGGAACCCTCCATGCAACCACACAATCAGGTTGGGAGTCTGATATGGACACATCAAGGGAACAAAGGGCATCTAAACAGTGGTCTGGCACCTGACCAAGTCCTGGGGAGGTGGGCGGAGCTGAGGAGACCTGCAGTAGTGCCCACAGCTGAGAGTGGCTGGAGCAACACAGTAAATGGGGCTGAGAAAAAAAGACTTGGAGACAACTGCGCAGAAATGAGACAAAAGGGGGAACTGAGTGCTGCAAATGTGACATTGAGGGATATTCAGAGACATACAAAACAGGAGCAAGATGAAAGCTGAAAGCTGAAGGAGCACAAACTTTCAAGAAGATGGGAATAGCTTCTATATTCAAGGCAGTTAAAAGGCCAAGGAGGAAAAGATTGTGACAGCAGCCATAAACTTAGATTACTTGCATCAATAAGGAAGAATAAACTGTTGTGTTATATGAAGGGGCCCTGCAGTCAAAAGGCAATTGGTGTTGGAAAGGGGTTTCTTAAGAGATAATCCTGTCTCAGTTCTCTGATGTACAGCCCTGCTATCATACTTCTCACGTTTGTTTGTTACAATGATCTGCCTAACTGCCTAATAAGCATCATTCCGTCTGTCATCGCAAAAGGAGTTCATGGCTGCAATAAAAAGCTTGGACGCAATTCAGCAATCCAAAACGCTACGGCTCTAATTTATTCATTCATTTAGTTTTCAGTTGTGCAATGACACCAGCCACAATAGTATTACATGAGGCTGGTTTAAGTATCCAGGAGAGCTCAGAGAGCAGAAAATTCAATTCCCATTACCATGGTGAGCGATGTATGCCACTGAAGAGAGCTTAACTCCCAGGGTAAGAAGGGTGGTCTCCTTGCAATATTCCTTTTGAGCATAGCCACTGTACTCACAAAGAGAATTATCAAAACTCAGAACTCATTACTCTGACTGGGGGTGGGGGCGAGGGGGTAGTGGTGACAATTCCTCCAAATCTCATTTCTGTGGAAACTCCTTCCAGCAAGCAGTAGTGCTAAAAATATGCTGCTGGCAATCATCAAATAGATTTACTGTATCAGCCACTAAAAAAGTCCTCTGCAAATCTGGGGAAGAGCGGTGATTTCTAATTCCTTATGAACCGTCCCAAGACAGGCCTTCTGAGGACTCTCTATCGTTACCTGCCACTCAACTGACACTAATTCAGCTGGTTTTGGGTATTTTCCAAAGGCAGAATGGTGTAAGAACATAAACAACTTACTTTATTGACGCTTCGCGTCATAAAAAGGAGTTGGGCGGACAGTTTGCAACATAAAGTCCTTGCAGTAGGTACAGCTCCTTTTTGCTCTGCAGAGCCATGGCAAAAGGTGCCTTTGACACCCACCTTGCTCTGATGCAGTACCTCAAAGCAGGGGTGCACAAAACACCACCAGTGACACACTGCATGCCCAGAGCCTATGGTGCAGTGAATCAGGGGCAGCTGCTTTGTACCCAGCTTTACGTAACTCCTGACAGGCCTATGAGCACAAGTCAAGGCAATGTTATTCATACAATTGTAAAAAATAACAGTGGTTTGCAAATGTTTACATGTTCAATTATACGTAAGCCTTCCCCAGTGAGTACATCTGTCTCTTTTTGCTTTTCTCTGTCAGTCAAAATGCCTCTTGAATGCAGAAGCTGAATGCTACAAATGAACATCAATGGAATCCTCCTTCCAGCAGGGCCCATGAAAAGTGAGGCCAGAGAAATTTGTATTTGTATTGTCTTCTGAAGGGTTCTCTGGGCTGGAATTACCTCAGTTTGCAGCTTGCTAGTTTTAAGAAGCTATTTTGCTTTGGTGAATGCTATGCAATGACTTTTTTCCTCCAGCGTTTGAAATCAGGGGCACCCCTTTATCTGCTATCACTTCTAGGACAGATCCTGCAGCCACACCTCTTTCCTCAAACAGATGATGCTTTTACAGGTAGAGCCATAATACTGATGTTTTTTGATGGGAGTGAAGAAGAGAAAGGTGGCATGGTATTTTACTAAAAGACCACTTTAAATCAGAAGGTGGGAGGGAGCTGCCTGCAGGAACAATCTACCTCATAGCAATGGGAGAAGAGAAGGTCAGGGCAAGTCAAAATGTTTTGTATTTGTGACAGGTAAAGTGCCCACCAGGGGATTACCACAGCTCAGTTTTCATGGGGCAAATAAAGCCCTTATATTTAGGAGTCTGTGTTATTCCTGCATTTCATGGATATTTCCATGTCTAGGGACATTGGAGAGGGGCTGACTATATGCAGATCCTGTGGAAGACAAGAGGGATTTCTATGTCCCCTTGTATTCACTCAGTTTTTGCTCATCTTCCCCAGCTGTTACAGGGGACATGGGAAACTGGATGGAGGTGTTCAGAAGCAGGCTGACTCAGTCCTTGAATGGGGAGGTGGTATCAGCCACAAGGGCTGCTGCTCATCAGCAAGAAATGAAATGCTTAAGACATTCCCTGAGCAGAGTCACGAAAAACTCTTTTGCCCTCAGTAAAAGAAAATCATCACAAGGTTTCTTGCCTTAATCTTTCTTTTTTATTTTAATAAAACAATTTTTCCTCAATTTCTGTGCGGGAAGATCTTAGGTGACCCATTACGGGTCAGCCAGTGCGACTGATTTAATACAGGTGGAAGAAGCTAGAGACAAAGAGCAGAAAAAGTATGACATCATTATACAGTAAAATTTATTTCAGCTCCTAGGGAGAATATTGCATTCATCAGGGAGCAAATGAAATGCTTATGCAGGAGAGAAAGATTCAAAAAGTTTATTTGTGGGTCTCCTTCCACACCCTACCAAAAAAAGAAGAGTTAATGCTGCTCCTTGGCATCAACTTTACAGCCAAGGAGATTATCACGATCCACTTACGTATATGGAGCACAGCAGCACCTTTCCTAAAAGGCAGCAGCCTGCAGGCTGTGCCAGGATGGGTTATGCTTGGTGGGCAGTCCTGCTCTCTGCCTTGTGAAACCAAGGGTGGTCATTTGACACTCAGAGAAAAATTAGGTCAAATCACTGCATTAAAGCCAGGCCAGAAAAAACAGTGCTGATGAGGAACAATAGTTGTGTGACCAATTACAGCGAATGTTGTGATGTGTGCAGGGGCTGGGTTAGATTTTCAGCTAAACTCTTGGGAGAAATGCATTATTTATTGGCATTACTTTGCCAATTATTTTAATGCAATATTTATTACTGCATTAAACAATAAGCCTTAGATCTTTGTAATGGAAGAGGAAGACGCTTGCTTGGTCTCAAAGCGGAACACCAAAGCACAGCCAGCTCCCACTTGTCCTCCCCCAGAAGTTTATTAATGAATGAACTGCTCCTAACAACTCGCTCTCTTTTTCTTCCCTGCCCTCCCCCTTTCCTGTCTTGAACTTCCAGCAGAGAATCGAGTCTTTGTTATCACTCAGGCCGTTGGTGAACTTTAACCCCTTCCAGCAGCCTCATGCCCCACGGACCATGTTCCAGTCCAGAGATGGGTGAAAACATCCCCCGTCCATCCTGCCAGCAGGATGAGGACCCAGGGCTGTCCTGTGCCTCTGTCTGGATATGTTTCAGGGTTCTTCAGCACAGAAATGGGCTGGGCATTTGCAGCCATTGAGATGGAATCAGAGGATTTAAAGCATTACAGAGGGAAGAACAGGTTTAATGCACGTTCCTTCATTTCTAGGCTCTCTCTCCATCACATGCAGCCCACACCAAGTAATATGCTGGCAACAATGACGTGGGAAGAAGCAGAAGAAGCCTTGGTAACACCAAAGTGTTTCATTAATGGATCTTGGTTTTTCCCTTTGAACTTCTTTAGGACATTAAAAAATTGCATCATACCATAATTTCCTTTTCTAGACGCGAAAAACGCTGTGAGGGGTTCCCGCTATGTAACTCAATTACACTACTCATGCATCTCGGAAGCCTAATTTACAGGCACATTTTCGGATTCAAGACAGAAGGATCAAAATGCAGTTTATTAGAGCTCTCAGGGGAAATACTGTGCAGCCAGTATTTACACTGCAGTGACTTCGAGGGTTCAGTGGGAATGAGCTGGACTACAAGGACATTTTAATATGCTTTGGATCATGCCTGCATTAAGAAATATATCACAATAGTTCTTATCAATGGTTGTGGAAAACAGATGCCAGTGTCTGGTTATTGAGGTGTTATTTCCAGGAAGCATGTAAATCCTCTATTTTATCAACACATCTTTTTATAATAAGAATGACAGATGGAGTAAGAGGAAATTGCATAATAAAATGAGTAAAAGCTGCTATCAGTTCAAATTTGTTCAGACACTGATGATTATCTCATGCTTTGAATTACAGACATATGCATGCCTCTCATTAAAGCAGGAGTCTTTGAGCTAGCATGTCATTGCTGCAAGTTTTCCTAAGTTTTTCAAATAAAATAACTGGTTTAACCACCAAAACCACCATGTTGCGGTATCTTAAAAAAATTAAACAGCCTTGACTTTTCAGCACTCACTGGCTCCTTTGCATTAACTTTGAAGTTCCACAAAAGCAAAACCCCCTGTGGGATTTATAGCATGTAAACAGTCAAATTAATCCAGAGCTTGGTGAGAGATTGACATGAAAGAGTAGAAAGGTGCAAAGCACAGCTTAATTAGATCATTATATTCCACAATGACCAGTGCATGGATTATGGAAATCCAGCTTTAACAAAGTACTGGATATGTTTATTTTGGTAGAGAGCTGATATTCCCATTTAATATCAAGTTCCTAATTATTATTATTATTACATGGACTGGATCCAGTATGATCACCTTATGCAGGGAAGCACCCATGTTTTACCTTTTCAGCACTCAAAAGCACTGAATAAAATAATTTAGCTAAAGTAAGAGCTAGTGTTTTGAGACAGGGGAGAGGGAGAAACACGCCTGGACATCACCAGAGCAATCCAGAGCAATCTAGTCCTAAATCAGATCTGCTTGCACTGGGCCCGGGCCTAAGTTACCATTAGTTATCACAGCTGGGGTCATGATCAGTGGCTGAGGAACAGTGAGCTTCATTGTATTTTTGCCATTTCCTGAGGGTTACAGGCTTCTGGGACTGGTCAGTCAGGCCATCTCACAGGCTAGGTGGGCTTGCTGGGCAATTTTGAGAAGAAAGCTGTTCTTCAGAATAGCCTTAACCAAACATATGAAAATTCACAAAAAACTGATACAGTTTGAGGAGGAGTGATGGGGACAAGAGCCAAAAAGACGCTTGTCAATGGGAATGCTTGCAAACTAGGAAATGCAGGTTTTGTGAGCTGAATAGCAACTCTGATAGAACTCAAGAAACATTTGGACAATACTCTCAGGCACATGGTGTGACTCTTGGGAACGGTGCTGTGCAAGGCCATGAGTTAAACTCAGTGATCCTTATGGGTCCTTTCCAACACAGCTTATCCCATGATTCTGTGATTCTGTGGGATGTGAGATAACCGGTGTGAGCTAGCAAAGACATGACATGATGGAGAGGAGAATTTGTGTGGGAACTTCTAGTGGGCACATGGGAACAAGAGATGAGCACAAACAAAAGTGGCTATTCAGTAGATTAACACAGAGTCAAGAAACTAAAAAGCAAATGACCGGGACTCTTTCTTCTCTGAAGGTTAGGCAAAATGCAGTTGTCCCATAGGAGTACTCACATTTCAATAAACCCCACTTCAGGATGCAGGGGTACTGAATTTTGGATGTCCACACCATGCACCCTTCCGAAGCTTGAAACCTTTCCACCTGGGCCATGTTGCTCCCTCTAGCACCAACTCCGCATGGTCCTGGCAGAACCAGCTGTCCAGAAGCCTGCTCAACAACTCCTTACAATCTCTGTTAATTCAGGAGTACTTTTAGCTGATAATAGCAGAGCCATTATGCCTAACTCACTGCTATTTAACTCCATCAAAATGGAGGAAAATATTTCTAATGCACATAAAAATTCAAGCCTTGAGCTTCTTCAAAGACCCCAACAGCTTAGTTGCTATGAATTGCTCTGTTATGAGTCATTATGAAATCTATAGGGCTCCTTTTTATCCAGGAACAATCAAAACCTTCATCACAGGACTCCCTTTGTGCAAGATCTCCTGGTGTATTGAGCAGTTGCATATTGTTGCACACAAAAAAAATTCTGAGAATATTTTTTTCTTGTAATAGAGTATTAACTGCATTTGTACAATACAGAATTACATTATTTTCAGCATGGTTTTGTTTCCAGCCACACTGCCAGGCAGAAAAAAATACTTATCATTCACAAATGTCAGCTGAGAAAAATAAATCTAAGGCACATTAAATCATACAACAAAAATGCTCTAAGAAAGCCCCTTACTGCTCCATTCATGCCCTGGAGCTTGCTGATCATTACATAAAAAACACACGCTTATTCTCATAAAATGCATTAAGATTTTATGGCACAGTGTCTTGAAATCACTCAGAAACAACCTAGAAATGTCATTAATGAGTGACTGTGCAATGTGAATTATAGCTTTTGCCCAGTATATTATTTCATACCGTGAGAAATTTGATCTACTCAAATCATAATTATTTTCGTTTTCATCTGAACATTAACCCTGCTCCATCTATGGGTGAGTAACTACCCTGGCTCAAAGTCCATTCCCCTTGGAAAGCAAAGCGTACACCAGCACATTAGGAAAACAAAGAGCCAGTCTCTGTTTCATGTTAAGCTGAAAACATCTGGAAAAATAGGTCTTGTTATATTTGGTGCACACTGCATGGCTGCTCTGAGATAGCAAGGCAACCACCACTACTTCAGATTAAAAAAATGAGTAACAATGTGTTGTTTTCTGACTTGGCAAAGAAGATGCTAAATAAATCATGTGAATTATTCAGTGTTGAGAGACAGGTTATATTTTCTATTTCTGCTCTTTGCTCAGTCTCACATGACTTTAATACATGCAGAGGTGAGAAAAAAAGACCTTTCTTAATCTCTGAAGTATGGCTTCCTCAGTATTGACTGTAAATTGGGTTTTTCTAGGTGAATGGTCAGAATGTGGGTCCACTGAAGCGACTGCCAGGAATGTCAACACAAGGTTAGATCGGCATCTCCATCCTCCTAAAACTTCTACAGTTGGGCAGGTTTTCCTCATTTTCCTCCTTTTCCTTCCTGCATCTTTCCAAATGGTGTGCTGAGATGAACACTCATGTTGGCAAATCTTTCTGTATCCTTATATCACCCCAAAAGTCCTGGGGGAGAGGATGCCCACCAATGCTATGCACATGTGCTGCCAAATCCTGCTGAAGAGAGCCTGTTCAGCAGGAACAGCCTTCTCCTGGATATTTATGCCTCCCTGCTCAGTGCTCAGGTCTGACAAAAGTTATGATACCTGAAAGTACTCCATCAGAGTAGCAATAAACATCCCCTAATGCAACAGAGTGCCTGACTTACATGAAGCCTTTCTTCACAAGCACTTTAAACAGAGGATTACAGTCCCCTCGACATAGCATGAATCCTGGGTGACATGCTGGATGCCATTAATCAAATCAACACTCCAAGGGCTGCCACCAGACAGCAGCTGGCTCCTGAAGGCAAGGGGAGAGAAGAGCCGGAGGAACGCCCCTTCCCTGCTTTGTTGTGCTATTCAGCACAAGAGCTACAAGGCCATTCAGCTAATCACCACCATAAAAACATTATTTCAATGCCTCTAACATGTGACAGCATTCTTTACTACTCTGCCCTGCTAATTTGTCTCAGCTCTCTTCTTTGGTTTTCCTCACTCTGAGAGATAATCTAGCAGTACTGGGCATTTTGGGTAATTAAACCTGCCAGGATGCCTGCCTTTTGTCCTGGGACACGTGTCCATCACCAACCATCATGGCTGTCAGCAGATCCATGTTTTGATGGACATCACAGGACTGTGAGGCCTTCCAGCTTTCACCTTCTCTGTGTGACTTATGCTGTGTCCTTTTGTGATATGCTGGGACAAGGATGGGGATGACCATTCTCTGGCTTAAGCCACGGACGTGTGAGGGGCGAGTTTAGATCAGGACCCCGCAGGGCATTGCAAACACTGCTGGTCTATTCATCAGAAGGGCTAATCCCAAGAACGGGAAAGAGAGGAGGGGGAGATTTTTATTGTTTCACTGGCCTTTATTGTTCTCTCAAATTTTCCCAATCACCTTCACAAATGCATACAGGCTTGCATTTGGGGAAGGGCAATGACTCAGCTCTCTTCTCAAAGGTAAGGATTTTGTCTTACATGCAGTATGCGCTTCAAAGTAAATGTTTTCTTAAATCACAAGGTTAGACCAGATGTAAACTTGGACAAGGGATTACAAGTTCAGCTAAGAAGTACATGCTTTTCTGGTGCTCTCACTACACCTTATTTGGCTTGCTGGATACTACTTCTTTGGCAATGCTTGCAAAGTAGAGTTTTTATAATTCCATATTACACAAATATAAATCAATGAAGTATAAGCAGATCAAATATAAACAGATGTAATAATGGCAATAGATTGTATTTTGACTGCTTGTCTTTTAAAAAGGGTGGTTACAATATCATCTATATTAATATTTCTTCCTTGAAAGAATTGAATAATGGCTCAAAACACAGCTAAATGTTATAGAACCAGAATTAGAGAATCATAGAATAGTTTGGGTTGAAAGCGACCTTTAAAGGTCCTGTGGTCCAACCCCCTGCAACAAGCAGAGACATCTTCAACTAGATCAGGTTCCTCAGAGCCCTACCCCACTCGACCTTGAATGTACCATATACTTCTGGTGTGAAACCAGAAAACTTGTTTAGTTATTGTGGATATTTGTAATGCATTAATTGTCATATCTCATAGGTATATGGCCTTCCTTGTACATCATGTTACAAAGGCATAAAAAAAAAAAAAGAGTATCTTCTAATGTGAAAAAAAAATGAAAGCTTCTAAGGCATGATGTAAATGGCAGAAATGACACAAAGACGTGGAAGGAAATAAGTAATCTAAACAGCTGTAGTATCACAAACACAAAATATAATTTCAGACCTAAGAGAATATGAGACATAAGAGACATAAGTCATAGCTGTGCAGCTGTGTAGATATAAAGATGTAGAGATATGGAATTCATATTATAATAGCCTTTCCACCTAGAAAGTTGCAGTCAACTTAAGACATATTTCTTTCTTTAGAAAAACACAAGTGAAACCCCCAAAAATGTGTCTCTAAGGAAAAGAAGTACTTAAATATTATCATCTATGGTGAAAAGTAAATAAGGAAAAAGTTAAAGAAGTGGTGGGGAAGAACAGAAAAGATGCTGGAAGAGCAGCCTGTTAAGTTCAACAATACCAGAAGATTCATATTGATCTGGAAATAAGAAATCCATCATCTAATCTTTCTGTGGTGGCGGTATTCCTGCTGCTGCAATAACCTTGGAGCAACTGAAAAGTGGAATGCAATTGTAGATGGTGGAATAAAATAGATTGAATTAAATGATTTTATACTGGAATCTGTCATTTGTCAAAGAATAAAATTTCTCCTCTTTCATTCTAAAACATTCCTTAGACTGAAGATCGAACCACTGCCCTAAAATGAGGGTGAAAGTTCCCCCTCTACAAGGCCATGCCTCACAGTAAATTTACAGGACATGAGAATTCCAGGATCTCATAGCAAAAATTTAAATTTTCTTTCACAGAGGATAAGTGTCCCCTCAGTCAGATTAGCAATTCTTACCTGACTGATTCCTCTCTTTTTAGCATCAACTGATCTTTCTCATGTACAACATAAAAGTGTCACAACCATCACCCAATGCTCACCTTTCATTTAACCCATGGTCCTTTTTTTTTTTTTTGCAAATATTGAGACAAAATCTTATCACTCAAAGTATGAGAATATTTTGAATTCTAAGAAATGAAAAGGAGGAAACCATAGGATGCTTTCTCCCCTAAAATCTTCCACAGAGCAACACATAAGTAAGTGCCACCATTCTGAAGTAAATTTAAAAACCTTTCGCACATTTATCATACATTTCTTCCTAGGTTTTCAAAAAAAGATATTGCTAAATGTGCCTATTTTCTACTTCCAGGCTGACACAGGGGCTGACTTGCTAAAAATCTTGTGGACTGCTCACTATTAGGTAGAATTGGCTCTTTTTTCTTTTTACTGAATTAGCTACATAAAATAAAGAAGATCTTCTACACTCTACAATCTGCAGCCAAATGCAGTGAGACAGTTGCAGTTTTAGAGAGCATCCTTCACTAAATGAAATCCTAACAAATGAAAGTTCAGCACTTAGAAATATGTGTCTTTTCAAACTGTCATGTAAAATCTTTTGCCATTAACTTGTGTTATATCAAAGTTTCCACTTATATCTAGAGCTGCAAACTAGATTGATTGCCAGTGTTAGAAATGGACGAGTCCTTTAAAAGCTTCTCCTTTAAAATCATTTTATGCAGTCTTCAAAGCTATAACATCAGAGATATTAACAGCCCCAGAGGCTTTATTTTAAAGACCACATAGAAAAAAGGAAATATTTTAATATTAAAAAGTCTTTTGCATAACCTCCTCAGACAGGGAGAGGGGGGAGAACCTCTGCTAAACCTTTTCAAAATACATGAGCCAGTGTTTGCAGCAGATCCTGGAGTTTCTCAGCCTGGGTGTCAAATTGTATTAGCTACCCTTCTGTTGCTCCATCCGTGAGAAGGGAAGCTGAGGGTGTTACTGCTGTTGGCATATGGACTGTGACAGCATCAGCATAGGAAGGTGTATCTTGGAAAGTGCAGCAGTCAATATGCAAAATATAAATCGATTACACTCCTTTGTAGCTTTAATAGCTGTTGTCTGCCAGACTGAAGCTGTTCAGACTTGGTTACACATCCCTGATAGCACCTGGGTGATATAGTGGGACTTGCTTTCAATAGACATTACCTATCTTCTGTCAAATCTTTCTCCTGTCAGATCTTTTAACCTGTCTGTGAAGCTTCACTTCCAGTAACCACGAGACTGTGAAGGGGACTACCTTGCTGCAGGCTAAATTCCATGGGGAAATATTTCTCTATGACCAAACAGTTATAACAGTAGTAACCAATGCAATGTCAACAACTGAGTACGATGAAAGATTCCCAGAATGCTCCTTAGACTTCTCTGATGTCTGACAACTCACTGTTGGGTGAGGTTTCCATTTTTTTGAAGCTTGTGCATCACAAACGTTCAAGGGCTTCACATCCTGAATCTGAACTAAGCTTTAATTCAGCCACATTTTTCTTGAGGAGTGTGAGTTGTGATGTGTTGGGAGTTGCTTCAGCACTCAAATATTTTCAGGAAAAAGATAGTGAACTAGTAAAAATCAAAGCAAATAGTAGTTTCTATCACTACGAATGGACTGAGAAAAATAAAAGGAAGGTTACAGTGATTTCACAACCAAATCATACCAATTCCTATTTTCAGTACATAAACATCTCTAAGACACCCTCAGCAAGCTTTCTGTCTAATACTCATAGATATTATCGTGTACAAGAAAGAATGCAGTATGAGATACCTTGCCCTCAACACTTTTTCCTCAAAAGCTAAGGTAGATTTCGTGACGATGTTAAGAAAACACCTCTCTGAAGTAACAGACGTCAAGTCATACTCACTCATCTCAGTCTGTGTCCTTACTTGATGCAGGTCAAGCCAATTGACCTACAGAGTCATTGATCTGCAGTAGAACTGAGGACAGAGCCATGCAATGACTGCTTCAACATCTACATCGAAGGGCCTTGTCACAGGCTGAGTGATTCCATGCAAACCAGCTCACTGCTGGTTCGTAGCCCCTCAGTCAGGTGTCTCTAACACAGAGCAATGGAACAGGAAGGAACCGTTTCCTCTGCAGCAATGCTTCTGTACTTCTATCCTGCTATTCATGGCTGAAACCACTCATTCTGACTGAAACACACATTTATTTCTCCCGTTTTTATTTACTGTCGGTTCACCTTGCTTGAAAAATGGCACTTCCATTTTTTAAAGATGTTTGGTGTTTTCTAATATCAGCTAATGGACATCCTTATCAATGGCTGTAATGTATTTGGCATCTCCATAAAGCAGCACACCTTGCTGGACCACAAGAGGAAACTACAGGCCTGTAAATACCCCTGTCTTCTCATCATTCTGCTCTCCAAGGATGACTCTGAGAGACAAGAAGCCTGCCAGAGTCTGGACTGTGCTGGGAGGTGGAGCAAGGAGCGAGGAAAACCCACTGTGCTATCTCAGGGGTCTCCTCACCAGAGCTGCCATACAAGCAACCCCTAATTCCAAATGCACGTTCAAGAGAAAAATGTGAATGCTTAGCTGTGTTCCTTAAGCAAGCCATGTGTCACATGCGTTTGCTTTAAACTAAAGAGAAAAATAGGGTACTAGACATCTGAGACTTTCCCATTCCTGTAGCAGTGCATCACCTGGATCTCTCCCTGATCCGCTGTATTTTAATTCTGCTGCAAAATCTGAAAGAAAAGTTACAGTAAATTTCTGAAAACCCAGCTGCATCAAAGGGGCTCACAATTCTACCACCTGACCATCAGGCACTTCAGTTCTAAGAAGCTTTCCATTTCCCTCCTCTTTCCAAAGCTTGTGCCAGAAAATGTCACAAAAGACACAAATCAGACATGGCAAATAACTTTGTAGAAATGTTCAGCTAAAAGATCTTCTCTAGCAGGTTAACAGGTCGCTGCTGAAGAAAGAAGGAAAGCACTTCTACCCTGCAGTGTGAAACAGATGCGCTGGGAGCAGATTCCGCAAAAACGGTAGGAGCTGTGGCCAGAGTGAGTAGAATTCTTTGTAATGGACATTCCCAAAAGAGAGGGAAAATGCAGTTCACAGTGATCTGACAGGAAACTGCAGACCTTCACAGACTCTAAAACTTTGTTCCAGATGCATACAGTACTCCAAAATTCATACTCTAAAAAGAGGGTCTTGAAATACAATAAGCTTCTATGAAGCTTTAAACGTAGGATCTACATTTATCACACTTTAAATAAAACAGATGGGGCCACATAATTAGCAGCTTATCTGCATATATTTGTAGATAAGGAAAGTAAATTCTTAATGAGCAAGTAAGAAGTCTGTATTTTTCTAAAACTTCCAAGCCTTTGGGCCGCAGCTCTATCTTTGCCCCAAATATAAGAATTCTACTGGCATCACAAGGAGCAGTGCAGGTGGAGGATGCTTTAATCTTTTAAAAGTAAAGAAGGCTTTCAGATGCTCCGCCTCCCCATCCCCACAATTTCTTCAATTCAAAATATGAAAGAACAAGAAAGAACAACTTTACAAAAGAATTAACCTTACTTCAAACACTGTTAGACCATCTAGTTTTAACTTTTTAAAGCCTCCACTAATTACACAGAGCCTTAGAGAGCTCCTGCTATGAACCTGACATACTTAGGTCTCTGTTGTAGCCAGTAGTTTTCGGAAGAGACAAACCATTTTTGCAGGTATGTCAGGATGGATGCGCCAGGCACAAGAAATACCAATGACAGATCATTTTATTTCTTTGCTCAGAGACCAAAATTAATCTTATCCAAGAAAAGGAAGTCAAGAGATTATATGGGCTTATAAAAAAAAATGTATGAAGGAGAACTTGAACTTGATTCTTGAACATTCAACATTTTGTGCTTTAAACCAACCACAGTTCGGGCTCTGATATTGCCAATATTCAAACACTGACTGAAACAAGCCTACAATTTGTTGACTTTCATTTATCCTGCCTTGAACTATTTAAGCAACTAAACCAAAAGTCACACACCAATGAACAAGCCAGGCGAGAGGTAAGAAAATGGTTATAAAGTTGTCTTACCCTTACTCTGATGGGAATAATATCCGCCTGAATGTCACTATTGCTGAACTACGGCCCCAGGAGCACTGTGAAACAAGTAAGCGTTTAGGAGACACCAGAGGAGACAAAAGCTTGTGGGCTGTTTAGAAAATACCATGGGTGCGAGAAGTGAAGGAAACACTCCTGATAGCTGGGGAAGAAGGTGAGGACAAATGAGTGGAACCAATTAAAACATGAGGTCAATCACTCTTGTAAATCCTTCTAAGTTTCTTTTTCTTGTAACAGCTCTATATAGAGCAAAAAAGTAAACACTTTTCATATTTTAACTTGGAAATTGGACCAGTCTTTTTAATAGACATTTTAGTAAAAAAAAAATTATACTTGAAATTCTGAATTTGATAGTTTCTGACAAACTTTACAAGGAAAGTGAGACGTAAAGTTCAGATTTGAATAATGCAATTACTGAGCAGCAGGGACAAGCAGTTACAGACATAACGTGTTGAAGATGATTAAAGTCAAAAAGATGTGTCTTCAGCTTCAGCATGGCAATTCTTCTGCCATTTTTTTTATTTGAAGAAAATTAAAGTAGGCACTGTATGCCAGCAAGGGAAACTGGAATAGTTATGGCTAAAATACATAAAATCAATCTTCTTTCTCTTTCTTTTCTTTGTTCTCTTTTCTTTTCTTTTTCTTTTTTCTTTTCTCCCTCTCTTCCTCCCCCACTTTCCTCCCTCATCCTCTTTTGTTCTCTCCACCTCTCAAAAATCTCTTTTTAAGAAATTGTACAAAAAGAGCAACTGAACAAAAGAACTGTCATGTCAAACTATATCAATAACAAGTTCAATACTTTTTGTCATTGATTCAGAAGAATTTGAATCTATTAAAAATCTGTGAGTTTCAACGTATTGAAATTTTACAGGATTAAAAAATCTGAAATTTTTGATTGTTTTATCTCAGTAATTTTCACCTCTGATTTTGTTTCAAGAGATAAATCATAAATACTATCTTTTGCATATTAAATTGTCTGATTTTGCAGAAAGACTAAACATATTGACAGTGATATACCCTTCCAAAGGAACAGATCAAATTTCAGCTAATCCACCACAAGAACCCGCTACAGAGCTTAACGGGGCACTAGCCAACACATGATAGTGCAGAGAGCGATGCTTTTTGCTGAAATACAATTAGGACACCTATTTTGAATGAGAACCTTTTGACAAAGGCATGCACGAAGAGTGCAGACTTATTCCAGGCCTGTGTTGTGCTGCATCTCTCCCTCGGTGCAGGGCAGACTCAGCCGAGCGATGGTGATGGGGGATCCCACAGGCAGCTCCCATTCTGCACCAGTGACTGCACACCTGTGTGGCCTTGCCTTTATCTCACTGTGCAGCAACAAGCTCTCACGTGAACATCCTCTCTGTTTGGCACTGGAAATGATGAATGGAGTTGTTTTCTTGTAAGAAAACCCTGTAAGAGCTGAAATGACTAAAACAGGGTGAGCACTGCAGAGACAGGGTCTGCCTGGAGTGCTGCACCTGGACTGGAGCTCCACACTGCACACAGAGCTCAGCATCCCCAGCACCTCACAGCAGGCAAGATTATTTATGCTACTGCCTTTATGTCATTGGATCCAACAAATGGCACCTGAAGTGATTCTTTGCAGAGCCTGAGTACCTTTCTTACCAGGGTCATAACAAACCAGTACCTGTCAGGACAGCACATGTGCCCATGTCTATGCACCAAAGGCTGTTCTCCAAGGCAGCCTTCTGTCTTTAGAAAACTGGGTTTGAATACAGCTACAGTGCCAAAGAATGGAAAGGACAAAATCATTCACTATTCTTCTGTACACACGGATGCTGTTATTGTTACAAACCATATTTCAAAGTGACTTACAGCTAGTGAAAATACCACATTTGCCACTTCACCCTCTGCTCTAAATTCCTATCAGCTTTTCTTATCTTTTCACTAACAAAAGGAAAACACACATGATGAAAACTAATGTAAAGAAAATAAAGAGAAAATTTCCCTTTCAGAAAAAAATAGAAGAGATCAAACTGCTGGGAAAAAAAACACATCTGCTGCTGGGTCTCATGTCTCCCCACAGGAAAAGCTACACTCACTCCGCCAGGACTTGGTGAGACACAAATAATGGTGAAAGGAAGGCAGAGACTCACTGTGCTATTTCATTTGGCAGAAACAGTTGTGTGACCCTCCCCAGTGACAGTAAGACACCTGGATGGAGGGAGGCTTACAGCAGCAGAACAGCCTCAGCTGAGCCGGCCTGCAGCTGTAAGAATGGGTTTTAGGGTTACAGAGGGGGTGGATTTAGTGGTAATTCCTCAGGATTAGGTTACAGCCTCTGCAACTTCACTCATCCCAGGGGCTCTCAAATCCACAAAGGCCATTTCTATGTCAGGCTTGCCAGAGTAGGCAAACACACATTACAAAACCTTGTAAGGTGGCTCATTCTGCTGGCAGATATTCAAGTAGGTCTCCAGAGCACATGCCTCAAGGCCAGGCAGCTGCCACCTCTAAGCCTTGGACCTCGTTTTTTCCCCTGAAGGTTGCCATTCTCTTAGGCACATACACAACATCACTCAGAAGGTAAAACAGCATCGTGTGAACTTCCCAGCTGATGGCTGCTTGCTTAAACTAAATCTTCTTGTGATTCTCTGTAGCTCTTGGCTTCCTGGTCTGCCGCCATGTCAAAGCGAGATGATTATTTGGGGACAGTTTCAGGAGAGCACAGTCCCAGCACTGCCAAATGCCACTGAGGATACCCTGATCCTCAGGAGGGCTATTGACACCTTCAGACACTGCCGAGTCTGTTAAAGAAGTGACATAATTAACCAGGCTCAAAATAATTTATAATTAGAGTTCATCCAAAACCATCCCTTTACTTTGCTGACAACTCTCTGCCTTAATAGTGACTAAGTGACACTACAACATTCACACAAAATCTCAGTAAATCATGAAAAATCTACTTGAGAAAAGTTTGCCATTAAAACAGGAAAGCAGTTAGAACCACCTGATATGTCATGTATGACAGAGATTAACTGCATCTATGAAGGAGAACTCATAGGAGACACAGTAAGCAGTTTCAGAACTTCAATTTTTCATTCTCTTTTCCAGCCTGTCTGAGTCAAGTTCAAGAGGCACAAATGACTTATCAAAAGACATCAGACATGAAGGGAATCAGTAGTCCAGGAGACCAGTAGTCTGGGCTGAGAAACAGCTCGTGGAGAATCAGAGTATTTTACTCTGGTCAGTAAAGAACTAGCTAGAGAAATATTGAGATGGGATTCACAAAAAAAAAAAAATAAAGACGAGGTGAAAAAAAAAAAGCATATGAAAGATTTTTGAGGCTATAAAGAGTATTGTCCAGAATATTTAGCATGTATAAACCCTCAAAAGCCAGAGATGCTGACAATGATGTTTGAACGAGTACAGAGTGAGTTTTAGCATTCCCTTGCTGACTGATGTATTTTCCTTTCAGCATTCAGTTTCAACACAGACTGGAGAGTCATTAAACGTCAGGAGAGATCCTGTTTTGGAAATGAAGATGTCTGTGTGGGTGTAAGATTAAATGTTCTGCCATCTTTCAAATGACTCAATGTCTGAAAGACCCAAATGCAATATTTTGGTTGAAATGCTGTTTAATCCAAGCCTAGCCATAATTTTAAACATTCATAAAGATCTATAAAAGGACAAAGCATGCTATCTGTCATTCTACTGATTTAGGAGATTTTACATCCCTTCTGTTCGGTGCTTGGTTCCCTTGACTGTGTCGTCAAGATCAAGCAAAACAGCACAGACAGCAGGATTTTATCACATCTTTGACATGGTTGCTTCCACCTCTAGTTATTGTTGGAAAGCTATTTGTCTGAAGCCTCAATCTGTTTAGCAAATGACAAAAACATGAAGCTGGGAAAAGGAGAGCAGAAGGAAATTTTCTACAAAGAGTGCAGATTGTGGTTACGGGGTGCTGCTCGTGTATTCAGGATTTGAAGTACTGTGCAGGACTACATGTGGGCATGAGTCCACAAGACTCTTTATCCAGTTATAAGGTGCCTTTTATAAGAGCAAGAATTGCAACAGGCACACAGTATAAAGTAACTGGTAAAAATCCACTACACTTATTCAAATTGGACTAAAATTTTGAAAGCATTACTTTTTACTTGAAGACTTTGTTTCAAAGGGCCTAAAGCAGCTTCAGGCTGGACCACATATCGTCTGTCACCCAACAGCCAGCACAAAGCCCAGTGTGCACCTTGGCAAATTCAGCAGGAATATGACCATTGCTTAGTGCCTGTCCTGGATCCCCCTGGTACAGCCAGGTGATTTTGCAGTGCAAAGATCCAGAATTAATGAGCATGGAATGGTGGCCTGATTTCTGTTCCAATAACTAAGTGGTGAGGAGCAGAGCTGCTCCCCCAGAGCCTGTCTGGACACGCCTGGGCATCAGGCATCACTACTGAAATGAAGGGGACTTAACATGCTTCAGCTGAGCCGAGGCCTGGCATTAAGTGCTCAGCCTCTGAAATTCAACCTTTCCTGAGAAGATCCCCACCAGCTGTGAGACACCATAATCACTGCTTACTTTTGAAATTATTGGCCATGAGTTATGACCTCTGGATTTCAGAAAAAAACACCTGTGACTGTGATTTGTGGTGAGCGTCCTTTACCAAAACCATTGCAGACTGTGGAGATTAGAACAGCATGCCTCACCAACTCAGCAATTCGCTCTCCAGGTATTTGATGGATGGAGTGTATTCTTGCACCTACAATGTGTTGTTAGGTCGAACCCACCAAACTCCAGCAGCTACTAGTACTCGGAGTAGCAGAGAAGGGACTACAGGTGTGAGGCCAGAGTGGAGGAAAGCCAATCCCAAACCCCTGACATTCACAGCTCTGCATGAACTGCTGCAGGCATCCAAGGCAATGTTGCTGCCCCAAAGAGAGACCCAGGGAGCTGCCACCATAGACTTGTAAACGCACAGCCCTTCCCCAGCCAGCAGCTCCAGGGCTGAGCTGTATTCCTCTCTCCCGGCTGGAGACACGGGGTTGTGCTGCAGACCTTCCTTGGGGTGAAACTCAGCCTGCTGTGGGAAAGCAGTGGAGAGTGTGAGCTCAGTCCCACAGACTGTGAAGCTCAAAAGTCATGAGGCAAGCCCATTCTGGAAACAATTACAGTTTCCTTTCTCCACAGAACAAGGCTCTCAAATATTGTATTACCTTTCTTCCAGCAAACCCCATGATATTTATTTTCTGTTACACAGTGTATACAATATCTACATGAATCATTAGTGCTAAACAGTGTTACAAAATGAAAAAGCAGATGATAGTGTTGTCCAACAGCATTAAGCTATAAAATGGAGGCTGTTCGTCAAGTAAGTAAAATACCAGAACTGAAAATGAAACAATTCTGCAATGAAATTGAAGAGAGAGAGAAACAATTATTGAGTAATTATTTCTAGCAGAGTTATGTCATAATTGGCCCCGAATCAAAAATTAAAACAGTATTGATGTGTTAAAAAATTATAATAAAGCAGGTGAAGTCAAATATATGGTTGCGGTTTTTTTAAGTATTTGTCAATAAAACAAAAAATTCCAAACAAATTTATTTCTGTGTCAACACTGAATAACAACAAAGGCCAAGAAAAGCTCATTTTTTGGCATATTCGCACAAGAGTAGGGCCAATAGCCCGTCAGTTCACATTCAACCAGGGCACCTCAGCAGCAGATTTTGTTCCCTCCTGGCCTCCCCTGCTCTATGTTGAAGTCAGCCCTCGTGAGTCCCAGGGCTTGAGCTTGCATGGAAGAAATAACTGTTCAGTGAGACAAAGAGTGGGAGAGACTGCTTGGGAGGGGGAACTCCTGTTTTTCCATCTAGTGCAACAACTATTTCAGTACTTCATATTTAATAAAAGTTTCCACAAGTAGGGCAGAAACCAGCCCCCCTAGGAGTGGTTTAGCTTTCCCAGGGGACAGAGGCTTGCACTCCCCTGGCATTGAGGGCAACACTTGGTTTGGGTTCTGACTATCCCCCTTGGTGACCTTCATCAGGAAAACGTCTTCAGCAATCTCAGGGCAAGCTCCCAAATACTTTAAGGATGACTAAAAGTCATGCTTTTCAACACGGCAACTAGGTCAGCAGGGGGAAGGGGTAGGAGGGACTCTGCGTGGTGCAGAGGCTTGCACAAACTGGACTGAGTGCTTTATAGGCCTAATTTTGTCATCATCTGGTTCACTGGCTGCTGGGCTTTCATTAATCAACAGGAAACACTATGCTCGGCTAATTTGGAAAAGTCAGTCTGTTATGAGCTTTCACTTGCTTAGAAACAATCCCGGATGAAGAGAGCAGCAAGGCTAGAGCAAGTCTTAAAAACAGGCTTTCAGCAGCAACCCCTGTTGTCAGGTGTCAGACAGCAGGGGAGCCCCCTGCTAATGCCTTTTACAAGTAAATCCTCTCCCCTCACTGCAATTTCTATCCATATCACTGTTATTGCTTTCCTGACAATTCCTCTGTCTCTCCAAAGAGATAATTGAAAGGCCCTGCTGTTTCTCTGAGTTTGTCCTTTGAAGCCCATTAAATCTTACTCAGCTATGTATACCTTAGAGAAAATAAACTGCTATGCCATGATTAATCATCTCAGATCCTGGCTTATTTGTGAGGCGGAGGTATACTGAGAATGACTGAGGATGTTGAAGGGTATTAAAGCAAATTGAAAAAGAAATAGAAAAATGAAAGCCCCTGTGCACTAACTAGAAGAGGGGGAATAAACAACCGAAAACCAGGATAAGGAAAGAAAAGAACCACTACCCCAAACAGAACCTCTTCCTACTACTTGCACAATGATGTCACTGAACATCCCACTGCTCTTAGGGAGAAGGTGAAAAGGAAAACACATGGCAGTGATTAGTCACATGGAGGAAGACACTTGTATATACAGTGATGAATACTGTGTCAGCAAGGGAAGGCAGTCCATAAGGGAAAGCAGACCTTCTATGTAAAAAACGGAAAGGAGAAAATTATATTCTGGTACTTAAAATGAAGAGGGAATACTAGCTGTAAGGATTAGATTCCTCTCCTTTAAATAAAGTAAAAAAAAAAATCCAAAAATTATATTGGTCTAATTGTACCTTACTTTTAAATATTCTGGGTCCAAGCAACTATCATCCTAATTGACTTTGAAATTCCATTTTCAAGCAAAACCCACTGTTGTAACAGCTGCTTCTGGAAAATTTATGTGCCTGAAATGGTATATACCTGCTATGGTGTTCCAGTGGCAGTGATCTAGCAGGAAAGCCACTGTGGAGTTAGACCAGATGGCAAGACAGAAATAGAAAGTCTCTGCAATTTCTTTAAATAAAGAACAACTAGGAGAAAAGCAGAGAAAGCTAAGAAAAAGCAAAGTGCAGAGCCAAAAAAAAAAAAAAAAAAGAGAGCAAAGTAGCAAAGTTTGGTGGATAATGAAAGGAAATGCAACTTGAAATCAATGTGAGACAATCACTCCTTATCTGCACACAATTAACAGATAACACAGACATCAAAGGCAAACTCTGCTTTTTGCAGTTTGCATATGCTTGTTAACACAGATTTCTTCATTCAGTAACTTCTCCTCAGTTTGACTCTTCAGATAACATCCTGTGGCTTTTCTGCCAGTTATCGGAAATGAGAAACCACTAAATCCTATTTTTTACTTGTAAGGCTCCTCTCGCCCTGCCTTCCTTTTCAGGTAGTTTTCACACAGAACTTTCACTCTTACAAGAAGTGCTGCTGCCCAGTAATTTAAAAGATTTCCTATACAACCAAGGTCTGAATACATTATCCCATACACACTTGTGGTGCCCTGGTGTTGCCACAGAAGGAGATGCAGTCCATGTCAGACCAAACTACCAAGAAGGAGTTCAGAAGTCCAACACAAACCTCCTCTGAGGTGCCACAACCTTGTCTTCTTAAATCTTCTTGTTTAACCTCTTCTTTATGGGGAGACCACCACAGCCTCTTGCTTTCATAGGTACTTTTTAAACAGTGTCCAGTGGCCCCGAGAAATCCTGACTCCAACCAAAACTGGGCCTCCACTGCTCCCAGTGCAGATCGGAGCAGCGAGGATCCCTGTCAGCTGCTGACCATGCTGTGACTGGCACAGGGCCAGCACCATTTGCCTTGTTCTGCTACCTTCACAAGGGCCCCGGTCCCTTGGTCACAGAGTCACGTCAGAAAATAGGATCATATTAAAAGGCTCAGGACTGGTGCTAAAGTGATATTCGAACTATTCTGAATCCCTGCAATCAGCTTAAATATTATAAAACAGCAAGCTGCATCCTAATCTACATACCCTCTCCCACTTCATTTATTTTACATTAAGCAATACAATCCTTAAGTTACTACAGAAATCCTTTCTCTGAGCACCATAACTAATTAAATCCCTCTGCAAGTGGATAGCATTGGTCCAGAGAAACTGCAAATTTGGTGCTTGTCAGTTCACTTGATAGTGCCTGATATATACGGCAAAACCTCAACTTCTTGGTCAAAGTTGCATCAACACTTACACAAATTAAAGTCCTCTTGGAGTTACACGGGAAATATGTCCAAGGCAAGCATATAAAAATTATTTCGATTTTATTGATTCCCTGAGCTGGCACTTAGTCCCATGCCTTCCAGGGATATGCTGCCATTGCACATTACAAACATGCCTCTTGTTTGGTTTCACCTTCCCCTCAACAGCAGCTGCCTTGGCAGTAAACAGAGGATGTAAAACACGAATCCTATCCTGCAATGAGCGCACATCAGAAAAAAGGCATTGTCCCCACTGGTTGTCATGTCGCAGCTTTCAGGAAGTCCCAGGAACAACAGCATTTTGAGGCCAGGAATTGCTGAATGATTAAAACTCAACCAGATGCACTGTGCAGCAGAAGCAGCAGCCTCTGTGGAAAATTCACGAAGGTTATCCTTTGAAAATGCTAATCAAAAGAAAAATGATTCGCTTTGGTACCAGCCACTCTTTAAAATAACAAAGAGTGTGCTCATTTGGATTGCAAGACTATTTGTGTAAAGACAGGAAGAACATGGGCTTAGCATAATGATGAGGTCATGTTGTCAGAAGCCAGCCCAGACAAACGTGTCCCCAGGGGCCACTGGTTTAAGGCAACAGAAAGAATCACCATGCTGGACTGCAGGGATTATTTTTTGCTCTGCAAACAGCACGCTCCACTCTGCATCAGTGAAAACTTTTTCACCATTCAGCAACACGTGGGCTTTGGCACTGCAAACTCTACGTCTTTCTCGAAAGACCAATGAATAATAGGTATTGATAGGCATTACAAGAAGCATGTGTTCAGTGTTTCAACCAAATATGGTTGGCTTTGACATCCAGGACTCTAGCTGTGGGCACATCCCAAAACAGAGAAGACATTATCTTTGTTTCTAGTAGCTCATCATGAAATTCCCAGCTTTCTCCATGCTTGTCATTCTTAAAGCTGCTACCAATGAGTAGAAGAGAAAGAAAACCCTACTCACAGGTCAGAACTTGACCAGTATTTGGAAACTACTTTTAATACAGAGCTGCCACAGAGAGCATGCATTGCTCATTTTTTAGGATGTGCACAGCCACAATACAGCCAAAGCCTGACTTCACCAATTGTCCGAGGAGACAAAGCAGGTTTAAGTGTAAAACTACTAAAATGCATTACTGTACAAAGAAGTATTGCTGGGAGAGTACAGTCCTCAGAAATAGACCTCTGCAGAGATGAGGCACTGTCAGCTCATGCTACAGGCTGCCCAGAGGTTGTGGGATCTCCACTCTTGAAGGTATTCAAAACTCACCTGGACACAGCCTGAACAACCTGCAGGAACTGTTTTGAGCAGGGGCTTGGGCTAGAGACCGCCAGAGGTCATTTCCCATCCCTGTGAGCCTGTGCCTCTCTTAAACCAGCTTAGAACACAGGCAGAACTGAGCACTTGCACCTCTGCAGAAATGTCTGTTTAACAGCAGAAGAAATAGAGAAGAAGGTGCCATTTCAAATAGGAAAACCACTTAAACGTTCTGATTCCATGTGAGCAGTGTGAGTGTTAGCTGCATTCTACAATTCAAAGATGTGCGTTGCAAAGGGCTGGAGCAATATACTCAAACCCACACAGTAAAAACAATGTATAGTCCTGAATCTCAGGGCATTTCAGCTGATGACCTTGCCCTTAATCCTTTATTCCATGCTATATCAGAAGAATCAGGGATTATCAGAATATGACAGTTAAACAGGCAATGGTTCATATTTTGACCTCATTCAAAAGAGTTGTTTGAAGTGATTAACTTATTTGTGCATTGTAATTTCATTCACATTCAGTGCAAAGGTGGATCATTCTATCAAATGGAAGCAGTTAGAGCCTGTGCTTTTTTTCCAATTAAGTGACCCCCATCTCCTTCTAAGGGAATGTAAACCAGAATTAAGATGATTCTAGGCAGAAAAAAACCAAAACACCAAAACAAAACTATAACAGTAATTCATACTAGCTGGCTCTAGATGAGGTACTGAAATCAGATGATGAAGTGAATTCCTCTATCAAAGGGTCTTATTAAATCAGGGTGTGGGAGTACCCTCCTGTGATAAAAGCACATATTAGTCAAGAAATAACTTTCAAGGATGGCTGCTGCCAATGACCATAAATCAAGGACTGCAATTGATTAACTAATTTAAACACTAAAGACAGCTTTGGTTGCTATGGCAATAAAAGAAAGGTCAAAACCCTGATGACCTTGGAGGCTCATGCAACCCTGGAGATTTCAGAACCTAAAGTCTGGAAATATATTAAAAGATATAATGCTAGCCAGATTGCCTTGTAATAACTTGGCTGTTTTGTCAGCTGGAAGACAGACTTCACAGCATGTTTCACACCAGTCTCCAGTGTGCAGCTAGCTCCTACTATCTGATATCTTTTCAGCATCAAAAATCAGCTGGGACATCTGAGAGCCTCAAACATTTCCTTTGAACTCCATTGTTGGCATGTTACTACTCTCAAATTTCAGTTCCCTTTTTCATCGAGTACTTTATTATCAAGTTCTTATTGCTAAGTTAGATTCCTGGGTAGCTGCTCCTAAATTCGCTGTACTTTTCATCCTACATACTACTTAGAGTTTTGATTCAGAGCCTTTTGATGCATAAAAAGCCACTGTAGAAAGTGGCAGAAAAGCAGCACCTGAACATCCCAGGAGAAACCAACACAGGCCACTGAGCTCAGAGTTTTGCTCGATTTGCAGCACCTGAGGATGTGGCCTGTGATACTCAGGAAACCTCCTGGCCAAACGTTACACCTGACTGCTCTTTGACCTCCACTGTCTCCAGCAGGACTTCATTAGGATCCTCCTGCTTTTACCCACCCAACCCCGAGAGCAGCAAGGAACTTAGAAACTCTGCCTGTATTGTGTCTGAATTCAGCTGTCACTGAGTGACAGGCATCTGTGAGAAGCAACAAAAATAAAATGACTGTGTGACCACAACAGCCTTATTGTGTAAAACATTTGCCAAATTTCAATAATTATATAGAGCAGCCTATTAGCCTTTTTTTGGAAAACATGCTCTTCATTTCAAGACATACTGAACACTCATATGTCTTGTGTTTGGGTGCAAACACTGATTTCTTTTGTCAAGATGGTAAGCAGTTTTTCTGAAGACAGGACTACTCCTGTGCAGAAGGGCTTCACTGTTTCAAAATAAACGCTGTTTCTACGAGGAATTTGTCAGAACATCAAGATTAGCTGTTATTCCCCACTGCATTTGTAAAGACTCAGATTACATTCCAATCCTACTTTCTAGAAAATATCTAAGCATGCTTTCCTCAGTTTTTAATTAAGATGTTTATCTGTAATTGGCATTACATTAGTATTGTATTGTATGTTAACCAGGGTAGAATCCACATTCATTCTGCCTAAAACCACAGCCACCACAACTGCCAGCTGCAAACTGGCAAAAACCTTGAGACAAATGCCTTCTTGATCATTTGTCTTTAGACTAGCACCTTAAGCTTATTTATTTGTTATTGGGTTTCAAATATTTTAAAAGCTGATCAATTAATTGTAAGTGTGTCCCTCTTACCTACCACAGGGTTTTTACAGATCTCACAAAGAGTATAGAAAAAAATCATATTTGATGGGCATCACAGAGAAAAGCAGGACAAGAGGGAATCAGTCAATTCATGGGCTGAAGGAAGTTGAAAAGATTTACGGTCCAAGGATGACACTTGAAGTTTTGCATTACAATGACGCTCTAGACAGTGCCTGATTCACCTTCAGCATGCAGGCACAGGGCACCAGAGAGCATCAGTTCAGCTACAGCAGTAATTTAGTTTGTTGAAGGGAACGCATCCAGTTGGCTGGCTTTGCTCTTCCTAACAAGAAAGCACTCTGGGTCAGCTCCACAGGACATCAGGCTCATTTGAATATTAAATATTTTAATGGCTACATAGCTTTATCCTCTCTGTTTTCTGCCTGGAATCCATGAAAGCTTTTGTGACAGCTGCATGCTATTTATTTATGTGAGAGCAGATTATGGGCCACTTGGAAATGTCAGTCTTGATGCACAGAGCTCACTCTGCATTGCTCCAGCAAGAGCAGAAGTACTGATCCTTCCACTATAATCTGGAGGGTGGCTGGGAAGAATTCACCCATAAAATTTATAGCTATCAACATATCTACAACCTTTGACCTTACTGCATAGTATTCATATGCTATAAACCTTCATCTCCATCCACCGGAGAGCTGCTGTCACTGAATGAATGATGTTTTCCCTGACAACCACATAGACATCCACTTCTTTTTGCTTCTGGAGAGGAGACTGTAATGGTTTGACCCTGGCTGGATGTCAGGCATCCACAAAAGCCGCTCTGTCATTCCCCTCCACAAGTGGGACAGGGGAGAGAAACTATAACAAAGGTTTATGGGTTGATATAAGATTCATGAGAGATCCCTCACCAAATACCATCACAGGTAAAATCGACTCAAAATGAGGATATTAATTGAATTTATCACTAACAAAATCAGAGCAGGATAATGAGAAGTAAAATAAATCTTAAAAACACCCTTCCCCTACTCCTCCTCCATCCCACCTCTACCTCCTGCCCCAGCAGCACGAGGAGAAGGAGAACAGGGGTGGTCAGTTCATCCCATGTTGTTCCTGCTGCTACTCAGAGAGGAGAGTCCTTCCTCTGCTCCAGCATGGAGTCCCTCTCACCTGAGACAGTACTCCACAAACTTCTCCAGTGTGATTTCACCCCATAGGTAACAGTTCTCCGCAAACTGCTGCAACGTGGGTCACTCTCCCACAGGGTGCAGTCCTTCAGGCACAGCCTGCTCCAGTATGGATCTCCTGCAAGGCAAGGTCACAAGTCCTACCAGGAAACCTGCTCCAGCGTGGGCTCCTCTCTCCATGGGTCTGCAGGTCCCTGCCAGGACCCTGCTCCAGCATGGGCCTCCCACGGGGTCACAGCCTCCTCTCAGGCATCCACCTCCTCCACAGGCTGCAGGTGGATCTCTGCATCCCTGCGGCCCTCCATGGGCTGCAGGGGCACAGCTGCCCCACCAGGGGCTGCAGGGGAATCCCAGCTCTGGCACCTGGAGCACCTCCTCCCTCTCCTTCTCCACTGACCCTGGCATCTGCAGAGTTGCTCCACTCACATATTCTCAACTCCACTTTTCTCTGGCTGCAATTATATATCTGCCCAATAAATTTTTTTTTTTTTTAGATACATTATCACAGAGGGCTTGCCACCATTCCTGATGGCCTCAGCTTTGGCCAGCAGCGGGTCCATCTTGAAGCCAGCTGACCTTGGCTCTGCCAGACTTGGAGGAAGCTTCTGGCAGCTTCTCACAGAAGCCACCCTGCTACCAAAACATGGCCATGCAAACCCAATGCACAGGGTTTCTAAAGTTTCTAAGGAGAAATGCTGCCCCTGGTCTATCTCTGCATTGCATATCTACCCAAATTCAGCTCACTGCCAAGCTATGGCCATAACCAGATTTTTCACCACAGAAGCTGAAATTTTCACAAGAAATGCCAAATAGTGAAGTCCAGGGGAGCTAGCTCCCTGAATTCCTCACCTCTTTCCAAGTTCACAGCCCCAGTTCCTTCTCCCTGTAACACTTCACAATCTCCACTTAAAACAAACAAACAGAAACCACAGCACAAAAGAGTTTTTGAGTCTTTTTTGAAACATTTTTAAACCTTGGCTTTTGTTTCCCTTTGAAAGAAATACAGAGCAGAGACGGGAGAATCAGCATCAGAGGGAGGAAGGCCCTGCTGGCCCTGTGCCTCCCCATGCACCCTGTGGTGCCCCTTATGGGGCTGTTTCAAAAGCCTTTGGCCCTTCTCGCTGATCTTCCTCAGGCTGCAGCACTAGGGTGTGGTACAGGGTATGATCCTTGAGTGACAGCATCTGGGCGTGGGGAGGGTGGAGAACACAGAGACAGAAAACATACAAGCTACCTATGGACTCTATATCCCTAGTTTTCCCTCTTCTCTGCTTTCCCCCTGTGCCCGATTTCCTACTCTTGCCTTTGCACTCATCCCCCACCAGCAGCAGCAGCAGCGGATGATGTCCCTGCCACCACGCACTGCTGTCCCACCACAGAAGCAATGCTTGGGCTCCCCCTCCCCTCTTCCCACCTACCCCCAGCTACGTGGCGCTTGCCGAGGTTTACGGTGGAGGAATGTTAATAGGAAAAGCCGGTTGAACGAGGCAGGCATTTAGCGGATTTTCCGCTCTGTGCTGCTGGCAGGCGGGACGTGGAGCTGCCGGAGCGTGGGCTGGTGGCTGGGGCTCCCCGATTGCCAGGCAGCCCAAACGCAGCGGTTTTATCGCCTCGCCCGGGCACACCGGGGCACGGAGCAATCGCTGCCGCAGCTCGCAGGTGCTGCGTGTGTGTCACAGGACTCTTCCAGCAGCCCACGGCTGTGCACTCTGCATCTTGTGGCCATGGAAGTGCTGTAACTAGTTTAAACAGTGTGGTTTTACCAAGTAAAGGGTGAGTTTGTGTAACTTTTTATAGCCTGATTTTCTTCAGACTTTTTCTTCAAATACATTTGGTCACTATAACTGTTAACCTGCAGGTCACTGAGTTTCACGAAGAGATTTTGGTTGTCATTAAATTAATTTTACTTAATTTCAGATTCCAGAGGCGTTCTCTCAGCCAAAGTTTGCTTCAGTTCAATGAGCACATGACCAGAGGGCTGAAGCCCCCCTGCAATCCCCCTTGGCCCATCATCCCGGCTGTGGTGGCCTCAGTGGGGACAAGCATTCTACACCACTGCAACCGGGCAGCTGCTTAAAGAAATAAGGAAGAAAGTCCAGCCCACATCCCACACACCCTTCCCTGTCTCATCCCTATGAAGCTAGGACGGGTTGAGAGCCAACCCACTCTCTCCTTATCCCTCTCCTAAGCTTGGGCCAAACAAGATGCTTTCCACAGAGCCCAAGAGGAAAGCTGGGGATCAACTGGAAGCTGCTTCTTATGGTAAACTGGGAGATAAGGGAAATGACAGGGGATGATGAGGCCAGGTTGCATTTTTAGCCTGGACATCAACTAATTTTTCTCTAAACATTTTATTTTTTGCAGTGCTCTTTCCCTCTGGTTCTTTTGTATCGTGTATGGAAAAGTTACAAACACTATTTATTACCATGGACCACCTGATCACTTTTATTTAACAAATATAGCCTTCTCGAGAAGTCAGACTCAGCAGGGAGTAATACTCACTTGTTTGCGAGTATTTAAAAGAGCTTCTGGTTTCATAAAGGAAATACCAGTGCCACAAGCCTGTTTTTGTCTAGAACACTGCCTCAATCCCACTGGCAAAACTGGCTCATGCATACTATCCTTCACTCCATAATTCCTTGACATGATTCAGTAACCCTAAGCAAAGGCAACATGTTAGAATCCATTGCTAGACTTTACCGCATCAGCGCCAAATTGTTACAATTTATCACTCAGCCTGGGCAGTCCAAGTTTATTCCATTTGATATGCAGACTGACATTCACAGTCCTGGGATATTTGATGGTTTTTGCCAGAATTTCCCATTTTCAGAATGTTTGAGCTATACACTCAGCTAGCAAATCATGGTAATAGTATTAAGACAAAAGCCATTTTATGTAGTTTGGGCACAGGCCAGTTTATACAGCAGAATCTGATGTGTCTAAACTTTGATTGATGCTCACCACATAAATTCCCCTAGTAATTAACCTGGACTAATAACTCCCAGCCATGCTTAGGAGACCACCCTCTTGCCCTCCCCAGCTGCAGACTCATCATTTAAAGTCAAATGCCTTAGTGCCTGCTCCTGGCGGGCTGGGGAGGAATGAAAGCATAAACATTTCTGAGAGTGAGAGAGAAGGTGGTGAGAAGGGAAATCACACATCAGTCAGTCTCCAGTTGATATCTTATTTTTGTAAGAATGGTATGTCTTGTTCATTTTGCTGATGTGAAATAGAAAAGAGGATGTGGGATGTAGAGGAGGAACTGATGATGATGAGAATGGAGGAATTCCAAGCGACAAAGACAAAGCAGCTCTGCAACTCTCCTTGACCAATTTGCCTGCAGCAGTCTAGCAGGCTTGATTCTCCATTATGCTAGAAATTTCATCCTACTCTGATAAACTGAGCTTTGCTAACCAGTAAGATGCTGCATTTTTAGAAATACGAAAATCCAAGAAGAAAGAAAAATCCCAAAGGTATTTAAAACCAGGAGAAATCACCCTTCTGCTACCTATGTAGGGCTCCCCTCCCTTCCTCCCTCTCTCCCTTTTGCTGTGCCTTCTTAAGGAGCAGACACAAGGAGCAAAGAGAATAAAGGCTGTCACGCTTATGGTCCTCAGGATAAGGAGTGTATCAAGGGCATAATTGGAGTGTGCTGCTCTCCTGTTACTTGTTTTCCAAAGCCTGTAGAAAGATAAGCATAAATTAGAGCAGCTCTGAAGTAGCTATCTTCATATCAGGGGCTGACAGTCCTTGCAATACTCTCTGGAAAACACTGGACCCAAGAATTTCCCACAGCAGCTTATGCTATCTTTACCTTTCCATGGCATCCCCTAGCACAAACACAGAGAATTAAACCCTGTGCACTTAGCTCACCAGTGTATGGCTGTGGGTTTGTGATTGGCAGGAAAAAAAAGAGACAATAAAGAAAAAAAGGTGCTTTAAAACACACTTCAAACATACTTTAAAAGCATAAGCACTGGATTTTGTTCCTTTGTGCTCACCAGTCTCCCAGGCCACAGCCACAGCGCTGTGCAATCCATATGGTTAAACCAGCAAGCAGCAACATGCGTGTGGAAGAACAGGAAGATATTTGAAAAGGTTTTGAGATGATCCTCCTACAGCTGGGTCTTTCAAACAGATGCAGCGTGATAGAAGCTCTTCCTGAACCGTAAGACCAAAATTAGGGATTTATTGGGTCACGTCAAAACCCCCCTTAGTTTCCTATCTGGCCATCTGAAGTAGAACAGAGCAAGTCTGTTATAGAGCCTTCTCCAGATCATTCCTCCAGGCTTGCAGACTCTGCAGGTCAAGGACTTTCTGAACCAGAGGCAATGCCCTTATACTCAACAGCCCCTGGGGAATTTTCCTGCCATGAATTGCTCTCATAAAAGAGACAGTTCAGCATTTTAAGCAATGCTATGCACGTTTCTCACTACCTGGGTAAAGAAACACCTCCTTTTGTTTGTTTTGAACTTACTGCCTGCTAATACTTTTTGATGCCCTTCAGTTTTTCTAATGAATAGGAGAGTCTTTTATTCACATTTCTTTCTTTCACTTTTTTTTTAAAGTCTTTCACATAACCTTTTCAGTAACCTCTTTTCCAGGCTGAAAAGTCTTACCTACTTAGCCCTTATGTAGAAGCTGTTCAGTAAATTTTAGCACATATTACAATTTTTATTAAACTCTACTTTTCTTTCACCTTGTAGTCCATCATTTTAGGGAAGGAGGGGAAAGAGAACCAATATAAAACACAATATCCACAACCTGTGGAAACCACAGTCTATATGAGGGTCTAGTATGCCCTAGAGTCTTTCTCCCACACAGAATCTGGATTGAGCCATCCCAGCCCCTGCACTGTAATTATGCTGCCAGGACCTCAAGAGTCAACTATTTTTAATGAAAAAAACAATATACCCAGCTCTTGCAGAGGTTTAATCCATCTCCCTCTTGGCTCCAAAGAACTTTCTGGTACCCTTTCCTCACAGGCCTTTGGTTCTTCCAGTGGCTGTGGTATTCTCAGTAAGCTCTGAAGGGACCCCCAGGAAGCCTTAATAGTTCTTCAGGCTCAGCACCTTCTGCGTTACCTCTGTGGTACAGCTGATCTGTCTCTTCTCCAGAGATCAACCACCCAGACTGTGCCCTCTCCACACTTGTTTACCACCCATCCAGTATTATACTGTATTATACCTATATTACATTTCAACTTGCTTCATAACCAAGCAACATGACAGCTTCCATGAAATCTTTTCTTTCTCTTCCCAAAAAATCTACTCGGCTACGAAGAGATTCCCACTGCTGCCCACACACTGTCCCCCTCTCCTCTTCTTTCCATGCAGGTGCAATTGCTGAGGCAATCTTCCTTATGAATGTGTGAGTGTCTGCTGAAGGTGTTCCAAAGCACTATGGAGAGCCAGGAATTAACAAGAACAGAAATGGCAATAAAATAGCATAGACAATATATGAAAAATATTGATTATGCAGCTGACATTAAAATATTCTAAAACTATTTTTTTCTATGGTTTTTTTCCTATGCCCATCACCTGATTTTGGACAAAGCTTTTGTTGAGTATCTTAGTTCAACTTTCTTTTTGCTGTTTGTGATCAGCTGTGTATGCTTGTGTTTGCCTTAGTGCTGTCTTTCAACAACAGGGATGAAAGTCTGTCAGAGCATTAAGTATTATCAGTTATCACTGTGGCTATATTAAGAGATTTGAGGGCCCTGGGTTTGTTAGGATTTTTACATTTAATTGTGTTCACCTTGAGAAGGAGAGTTACACAACTACTCCACTTCCATACAGATAGGATTTCTTGTAAGCAGGAACTAGAGCTTTGGGGGGTTCATTTGCATAAAGCCTTATTAATAAAAGCAAAATCATTTGATCAGAATACTGACATTCTAATGAAAGTAAATCTGAATATTGTAAGGAATGTGGATTCCACCTTGACAAATCACCTACGTTCTTTCTCGTTGATTTAACACTGTAATAAAAGACAATGGTCTGGGTTTTTTTTTTTTTTTCTTTTTTCCACCGGGTTGTAGTAATTTACAACTGATTTTTTATTTCCTTTCACACAGTGCCCTGGAGCTGCCTCTAACCTTTTCCCCATAAGCAGTAAGAATTTGGATCCTTCGTTACACAGAAATAAATGTAATATTCATTGTCCAGTGGTGTGATAATTGATGGGAGGTCATTCAGACTCACGGCAGCCTCTGCATTCCCTCCTCACTTTGAAGATGGGTTTCCTCTCCTGTGTCACCAGCAGTTTGCACTGTCCTCTGTGAGACTGGGAATAAAAGCATCACTGCCTCCAAAGGACTGCTCTCTCCTCTGTCACAGAGAAACCAGGAGGTGCTGGGAAATGTGGAACCCATAGCAGATGGGCACAAGCACCTAGAAGACACAAGTCCTCTTCTTTGCAGCAGCTCAGAGAAAGCCAACATGCTCCCCAAGGGCCAAGCTGGAGTTACGAGGCTAAAAATGACCTCTGGCTGCCACGGATTCACAGCAGCATGGCTGGTAAGGGCACACAGATCAAAACCACCAATGTCTTTGCAACCTGACTTCTGCAGGCACTCCAGCTGGAAGTCAGGTGGCAAGTTCTGACCCCAATGCCTAAAGATTGCAGTGAAGCTCTCCTCACTCCTTTTCACTTGCACCTGCCCAAACCTCACTTTTAAGAAGCCTCCATGGAATCTCCTTCGGCACTGAACAAAGCAAAGCCTACATCATCACTCCATACCAGACAAGGCAGAATAAATGACCACTTTCATTTGCATCACTCCTTTGTCCCATCTCTCCATCCTGTCACTGCAAGTAACAAACCTATCATCACCATTAAAAGCCGAGGAGTTAACAATATCATGAATTTCAATCCGTATTTGACATTCGAATGAAGAGACATTACTTCACAGTAGGTGCAAGGATCAGAGGAGATTAAAAAGGCTCCACACCTCCAAATACTAAATGCCTTTGATTTAGTGTTTATGGCAATGTCAGATTTTGGATTAAAGGTGCCTGAGTCCATAAACTCTACAGAGGAAATATTCTCACTGGAAAACAAAATAAAGCCAATGGAAGAGAGCAAAGAGAGCATGCATCTACTTCCATAGTGAAAAGACCTTGCCTCCCCCTATATTTAGGCTTGATACACCATTTCAGTAGTAAATAACAACTGTAAAAGCTCGAAAGTATACTGTTCAGGAAAGGAACTTGAATTCTACATGAGGGAAAACCATATTCAGCTCTTAAACGACTGAGTATGGAATTGTTCCGTAACATTGAATTCGCAATGTTGAAAACAAGTTAATCTCACAAACAAAAGACTAGGCTACAGGAAAGCAACTCATCCCTGTGCTGTTACTAATGATAAATGTGTGTGCTCTCAGCCTTGGCAATACAATGCACTCCCCCCAGATGAGTAATATGCTCAAACAACCAGCCTTGGAGACAGGAAATGGACAATTTATTTCATCTTTATTTAATGGTCAGCAAACAACACATTACAATTAAAGCAGGTCCCATCTTTCATGCCATGCACAAGGATTTTAATATCATGGGCCTACACTGTAAAGAAAAAGAGAAATTTCTGAGGAAGTTCATTAGTAGAAATGACCTTTTACAAATGAATTAAAATATATGTGCACTGGCTGAGACTCCACCTTGGAACACAAGCTCTTGCAAGGGATTAAGAAACTCCTCTGTTCCTCATTTTCCTCCTGTGGGTTATGAAGATGCAGAATAAAAGATGCCCCCTCCCCTTACAAATCTGGTAGACAGTCAAGAATGGGAACAGGTGAAGAAGCCTTCAAACCTACTGGCCAGTAACATGAGATTCTTTACTGCTCATTCAGGGCAGAAGCAAATTGCTTCCCATGTGCCTAAATATAATAATTACTCTTTCTTGGAGATGCTGCTGAAAGCCATGGATGTATGCTCACACGACTACAGATTATGTCCATCCAAAGGGTAGAAAAGAGAAGAGAGGCACCAGGTCATGAGAACTCCTAAGCCACTACTCACTAACTGCTCTTTTCTGCATAATTTGCAGATTCATCATTTTTTAAATGTTTCTTACAGGCAAAACATCAGGAAAGTCCAAGGAACTCTTCACAGGAGTCTCAGACTGGGTTGTTTTTTTTTTTGTCATCGGCTCATCTTTCATGGGAAAAGTTAGGAAATGAAGATCCTCTTGGGCTTCCACCATGAACAGTAAAAGTATACGGAGTAATGCTAAACATATTCATTTGTTTATTACGGGTGAAAAATATCCAGAGTTCGTGAAAGTAGAAAAAACCCAAAACCAGTATTAAAAAATCCCACAACAGTTAGTTCATCTTATTTTTTTCTGCCACTGCAAACCAGATACTTTCTGAGATTGATTGTTTTTCGTATTGATATGTATTAAGACAAACTGAGGCATTTCCAGGGCTGGTGCAGAACAACTGGTCCTTCAAAATCACACAGAAACTAAAAAGGTACCTCGGGTTTATGTCCTTTGATTTCCTGTTTGTTACAAGTTTTCAGTTTTAGTCAGATAGAAAGGCTGCATAACAACGAAGACTGACTGCACAAAATATAGTTAGTGATATTTACAGCAGGAAAGAACCCAGTAGCAAAATTCAAATCTCCTCTAAGGATTTCAGTTCTTCGCTAGGACTTCAGTGCTGGGCCGCAACTAGTTACAGAGAAAGCAGAGCTCATCACTCTAATGACCGTTTTCATTTAGTTTTTTTACACAACAACAACTTTTTACTCAACAACACCAAAAAGAAAAAAGAAAAAAGAAAAAAAAATGTGTTTTAATATCACTCAGACATTGCTCAGTCCAACAGAGTACATGCTTAAATTTCTGCTGTCTCCATCTCTCCAAGCCAGTCAGATGCAATCTGGAAGCTATGTAGTCCTATTAGTCTGGCACAGTGCTTGAACTAATTATGTAGAGACACAGCAGTTTTGTGATTTCCAAATACAAATGGAGAATCTTCAGTTGGCTCAAGGCTACACGTACTGACCCTTCTGCACATTGGTAAGACGCTTAGAAAAAGTGGAAAGTGTTGCAACATGTACAAATAGCAGACAAGAATATGAGTTTGAATGGCTCCATACTGTGCAGAAACATAAAAGCAAATATCTCACCTGGCAAAGGGTTTGCATTTTTTAGTGAAATACTCATAGGAACAACAGACTGGACCTGTTTTCCAAGAGTCTAGAGAACAGGCCAGCAGTTATATTTAGTCTTGGTGCTATTAAACCAGTAAAGTCTCCTTTATGTTCTTCCCCTAGCCGCACACTGATTTTCTCATTTCCTGAAGTCCAGCTGAATTCAAGTTTTATTATATACGCTGTGCTGCAACAATCTGATTTTTATGGAAGACTTTTCACACACACAGAGAAAGGTAGACTGCACACACACGTATGCTGCAGTTGCTGTACACTGAGAGAGGACTCTGTTCCTTGTGGATGTGCTCACCTGGTCTTCCTTTGCAGTCAACTGACAGAAACTTTTTGGTGCACAAACTGGACTTTCTGCACCAAAGCAAGATGATTAAAATCAGCCAGATGAATCAGAGCCCAGAAGCACCTTCTTCTTCTTCTAGAGTGTACATAGACATCTATTTCAGACACAATCATAATGCTGCAAGCATTCAAAGCTAGGATAATGAGTCCCCAACCTAATATTTTAGCCTAATATTTTTGTGACTTACACTGTTTCTAGGGCCACTGGTTATCAGTGTGACTCCATCTCATAAATACATGATACATTCCACCTCCCTCTCATAGTAAGTATGCTAAGTATAAGAAAGGTAATTTGTGGGTAGGTTTATGTCATTAGACAGCAACACATGGGTCAGATTCTAATAAGCCTCTGGTTTGGCAAGAAGACAAGAAAAACTGTGAGTGAGACCTCTGCAGATAGATAAGGAAAGTGTACCTCTTCTTAGTTCCTTCTTCACTGTGACTCACCACATCTGCAGTCTCTCTAAGGAGGTTCTGCTTTTAGGAAGTACCTGGAGATCAGCAAGTCACGAAGGTGGCAGAAGGTAAGGCTCTAGGTCCTGCTCTCTCCTAGCCACTGAATCAGGGATACAGTTCATCACTAAAGGCTCCATGAAAGGTAGGTTATGTACCAAGTGGGTGAGCTACCTTCTGGCCTTATTCATTCAAGGAGGATGTACAACATCGAGGCATCTTAGGATGTAGAGGAATTTATGTGGCTTTTTGGTGCCATCTGAAAATACCATTTCATACAACTTAGAAAGAGTTTCCAAAGCAATCCTTTCAAAGCTGTCAAAGCTTGGAAAATTTTCCTTTTGAAAGACTGTTTGAAATAATTTTCAGAAACTGTCACCCACAGGCTTTAATTTTTCAATCACATGATGTCTGTTTGCAACAGCATCTACCATAGTGCTTTCTTAAGAGATACCAATAAATAATGGATGGCTCACTCACTGCCTTAATTCTTTTTAAATAAGTAAAGAGGCTCTAAGCACACCAAATTACTGCATCATTTCTGATGTTCTAGTAGAGTCCCCACTTAGATCAGTTTGAGACAGAAAATCAGGAAAGTGCAGTGATCAGCCGAGTTTTCCAAGCATTACATTAACATCAAAAAAAAACAAGCCCAGGAGTGAAATTATTTTACCATATTATGAAAGGCTTTTCCTGAGCCATCTGAGGCTATTCTAGTCAGTCCTTCACAACTGCTGCATTCTGGGTCTCAAGCAGCACTGATGAGTAGCAGCTAATAGTAACATTCATCTTGACAAATTTTAGTCATCTGAAAGTTAGCCACTTAATCTAAGCTACTCATCAAGCCTCCCTCTTCAATCAGTGAAGTGAAATAGGTGCCTGGAGTGAACGAAATTTCTGCAGACTATTATAAAGGTTGCTCAACTAGATGCTGACTGCAGCAGCAAAAATTGTTTATAAGATTTCCATTTCCTGCCACCCTAAAGTCAATTTTTCACACTTTTGTGGTCCAGTTTACCACTTTTCAATCCTTCCATTACAGCTATTTATGGAACCATAATCCTGATTTAAACAACTGATCTGACAAGTGTAAAAAGAGCCTTTTTGGGGAGCAGTCCCTAATCAAGGAATAATTGTACTGTTGATGTTGGAAGGCACCTCTTGAAATTATTTGGCCCAAATGCTCTGCTGAATAAGGGCCAGCTAGACCAAGTTGTCCAGGACAGTGTCCAGTCAGGTTTTGAATTTCTGGCTCCAGTCCTGGGCAACCTGCTTTAAAGCATGGCATAACCTTAACTCTCATCCAGTGACTATGAGGGATCTGGATCTATGAGTCATTTTGTATCCATGAAAACACACACTGCTACCAAGTGGTCTGGCCCAACCTCCTCCACGCTCTCCTCTGTGACCATCAGTGCTATCATTCTAGTGGGTGCAACAACAAAAAAATCAAGGTAATAGTGTATCTAAAGAAATTATTATGTTTGGTAGTGCCCATATTCCATTTTATAGTCTCCCTGGCAAGTTCATCATGCAAGTACAGGAGCTTTGTGCTGACACAGAGAGAGGACGGAAACACACAGCTGGACATGTAAGGGAGGACCAGACCATTCTGCCAGAGAGGCAGGGGGAAGATGACCCAGACTTTCACCTTTCAGTGTCAATCAGCCATTAAATCAGCTCAGCAGGCTTGAAAAACCATATCCTTAATTTGCACAAGAGTCTCTTGTGAGGTTAAAAATGAAAAAAATCCATTCCATTGCCCTCTTCTAGCATGGTCCCAGCAACAGCTGTACCAGCACGTCCAAAGGGATGGGAATTGCAAATTCAGGAGCAGAAACTACTTAAACCGGGTTTGTCATTGAAGTCAGCATCTTGGCAAATGAAACCTCTAAACACATCTCTTTAGGATGAAATTAATTGCCCTTTGGAGGTCCTTCTTTCTCTCTACAGTGACTAAAGACATAGCCTAGGTAACTAACTCAGCTTAGGCAGCTTGGCATGTAGACAGTTAAAGGCAGCTGAGATAAATCCCCCTCTTGCAGCTGGGGGGACTAAGTGGGGGCTAAGAAAGCTCAGCCTGCAAATACTCTTGCCTTTTGCAAATTTCACAATGAGAGCTGGAATACCATGTCCCTTAGCAACCACCAGAGGCCATTTATTTAAACTTACAAAAGCTTTTGACCAAGTCTCTCTCCAGCGACTTATAAAAAATGAGTAGTCATGGGATGAGAGGTAACATTTCATCATGCATTGGAAAGTGGCTAAGAGACTGAGATCAAAGATAGTTAGGCTTGCTTTTACTGTAGCAAAAGATTAACAGCAGGATGCCCACAAATTCCACGCTAGAGCTGTTGGTTATTGAATTTATTAATGATGCAGAGGCAAGAGCAACAGCTGGCACTGAAGAAATTATCTATGCTAACCTTTAAGCAACATCCAAGGTATGGGAAGAAAAAGCAAGAGGTATTTCGTATGACACACACGTTCCCAACTGATAAAGTTTTGAAAGCGATCTTCCCTTCGGCACCAACATGAAGCATCCAGAAGTATTTTCAGATGCACTGACCATTATGGTGAGAGGATATTAGATGAAATTCACTTACAGCATCAGAACAGACAGTTCTTTGCTCCTGTGTAATGTTGAAGTGGGCCACTAGACAAAGACATAAGGCTTTGACACGGGGAAGACAACGAGAAACACCCCACAGACTCTCATTCTAGTATTTATTGCTTAATGGAATACCATTAAATTAAACAACATTGTGAAGTCTCCTGTGAAAGCCAAACTGCTTCACCTTCTGCCACTTTGCCATCTAATCTAGGTGACTGTCATCCAAGTCTTCCACTAAAGTCAGCAACTTATTTTCCTTTTAGTGTCTCATAAGGTTTATCTGCTTGAATTAAGTGTGGCATGTGGTGGTGTTCATTGGCTGGGCTATTCTTTAGGCTCATAGTATACCTGGGACCCCTGTAATACGATTCTGACAGACAAAATAGCCCACCACAAGGAGAAATTCACGTCCAGAACCATCATGGCATAGCAAAGGCCAGTCTATTGCTGAAGAATGGCAAAGTTATAACTTAGAGAATGTTTCCCCCCTGCTTCATGTGGTTGGACACCTCTAAAACATTCTTTTCAGACACAAAGACAAAAGCTGCAGAGTTACCCACAGGGTATAATTAATCCTATATCATATTAAACCACAGGAAGTAGCAAAGTTGTCCCAGAACCCAGAACAAAAAATTGCTAGGCATTTTAAAATACAGTCTGCAGGTGGCTACATGAAACTTTTGCACTAAAATGATGGGGCTTTGCCATCTGAAATGCATAAGCCTATACAAAATCTAACTACCTGCTGTAAATTGAAGCACCATAAAAATAAAATTGAACAATTACCTTTTGTGGGCAGTGTAGATTGAGCTATATATCAGATTTAACATGACTCTAAAGCAGTAAAATTCCACCAAACACAGCTGAAAGAGCTCCAGTCAATGCCTGATTTAAACTTTGGACTGAGGGTACAGATGGGGTTCAGGAGACAAAATTATTAGACGGATCATGGCAGTGGCAGGGGGCAGGGAAAGCCATTGTGTCACCACATCTATTCAAGGGCTTAAAAGAACTGGAGGAGTTCAAAGTGAGGAAAAAAAAATAACACAGCAGAGAAGCAACAAATGATGAGGTGCAATTCTGCTGTCAGATACGTACACAAGATTCCTACAGATTTCAGTGTTCTGGATGAAGGGAAATGAAAGTGTTCATGCTTATAATAGCTTGTCTTTCTTTCACTCCTTCCTTTGGTATCTCTCCTTAAGCAAAACTGGGACTGGACAAAATCATTCTTCTCAGGAACAATGGCAAGACTTTAGAGAGGGTTCTCTATTGTTAGCTCTCCACTAATTCAGAAGGCGCCTCCGTTTGTTCTTTATCTTGTTTTTTAAATTATGCTGGCAATCCTGCTCAGGCAGAGACAGTTGTGGCTGAGAGTTTAGGGGGGTTGGATTTCTGGTTTTGGGCTCTGTGAGGATTCTCTGTGGGATCTCACCTGGCTGAGTAAGAGTACTTTGTCACTGCAGGGGCACAAATCCTCCAAGGCAATGATGTTGGATTCAATCTTATCCAATCTTGCAACAGAGAGAGATGTTTAATGCATATCTAACAGACTGGTATGCATATCCCTGAGCTCTACTACTTGTAGTATGAGCTGAGCAGACTACAGTCTCCTCTGGTCTGGAAGCCCTTACAGCCACATTATTGAAGTAGTGTCCTTAAGCTCAGTCCTACTGCAGGCCATTGAGTTAGTATACTATGAAAGAAGGCATGTTAAACACAACCTGGCACTAGAGCAGTTTTACAGTTTGGCGTCTGGCCAAACCAGAGAGAAGGTACAAGACCTCACCTCAGCCTGCTCTCACCTGCATGAAAATGTTCTTCCTTAAAATCCAGTGAAACAATTAGCCCAAGGAAGGCTTACTCGTGGGAGGAAAGCTTGGCAGAAACAGGCCTTGTGAAGCTGAGCTGGAAGCATCTGTATTGCATGCCACTGTGCAATAATTCCCATCTTGGCCCTGACAGTCTACCTCCAGCTGGGAAAGCCCCTGATCCCCAAAGGACTTTGTCTAAGACAACCACCACAAAATAAATACAAACTACCACCCATAGTCAGCTGCAGGCAACTTCAGCTTCTGCCCACATGTATAAAAATACTTCCATGCCAAACTATGCAGTAGGGTTTTTTGTTGTATCTCCTGGCCAAAGATAATCCAAGAGGGGGAAAATAAAACTTGTGTGTGTGTGTTAATACTGATTATCACTTACATCCCTCACAGCACTTAAAATTCTTATCTCTCCCCAAGCTTTTGGCTGCTCAGAATTATAGTCTAGAAACATGTTTGCCCATCCTCAAAAATTCCTGAGATTTCAAAATTGTTTCCTGTCCTCCTTTAGAATTATCTCAGTATCAATTCCTGAAAAATCATGAAATGCCACTGCCAAACCCCTAAGCACTCCTTCTCTACAGCAGGCAGCAGACAGGTTGGTTAGAGCTTCTCTCTTGGTTTGAAAGTTGCAACTGATGTCCCAAAGTCAAGTGATTCAGATCAAAGACCTGAGCCAAAGCTTCTCACATTTGATTCTGATAAAATGAATCTTTGTTTCCTCAGAAAGCTCCCAGACACCATTGCTTGCTATGCCTCTCATACTGGAGGCCGGCAAATTTTTTTACATCTGTTTTACAAACAAATCAGCTAAAATGCAAGATAAAAGGTTGAACCTCTCCAGGGTCACCTTGAAGATAATGGTAAGGTGTCTTCTCAGCTAGAAAGATGTTAAACGTGACTTTGTGACCCTTTTAGAGACAATTGCTGCTGGTGAGCACTGCAACAGTAACCTCCAGCTGACCTGCCATCAAGCACAGTTTGACCAGGTCTCCATGACTGCAGAAGCTGTGCTGAAGGCCATTTTAGCAAGCCAAGATCAGGGAATTTATGTTCTAAGATGACTGATGAAACTGTGCCATCATTGAAGGGCTGCACTGCACCCTGAGGCTGGGGTTAGAGAGCTTGTAGCAATTGTCATTTAAGCCAAAGGGCAGTTCCTCTCCTCCACCTCCAGTGATTTGTGTGCCACACAGAGGGCAAATGCAGGGAATCCCATGACCCTTATTTTTTTCCTCTTCCCTGGTTTTGGTTTTTTTTTTTCAGCCAGGCCAGTTCCCTGGCTCAGTTTGCTATGTAGTTTCACAAACACCGGCACCAGTGCAAGGCTGGGGCCACCAAAAGCTGTGGATGGCGACTCCTTGAACCCAGTGAAAAAGACTTGTGTGAAACAGTTTGGGCTAGAGAGCAGTTAGCCCAAGACGAGGATGTTCAAACCTGAAAAGAAAAGCTTTCTATGGCCTGTATTTTCAAATATATTTGAGGCACTTAGAGATACAAGATTGATTATTTCTGAATAGTAGAGTAGAGTCTAAAATACAGTAAGCTCTCACATCATGTTTGGCTTTGGGAGTTAGCTTGGAAGTTTTTGCTAGTATAGTTCCCCAAAAGCCATTAAATCTAGTAAATTGTAGTACAGTCTATGACCTGCCCCTCAAAGAATGGGGTACTTAATGAAGATTGTCTGAGGTGCTGTCTTGCTTGGTATGTGTTTAGGTAGCTATTCAGAGACCTACAAGAAATACATCCCAGTGATTGCACCCTATCACAGTTCCCTTCGAAGATACTTTTAAAAGAATTAGTAGGTTTCAATACTATCATGGCTATTTAAGATTGTGTTTAAATGCCTCAAGGTCAGCTCTGACCTTTTTCTCCCACGTAGGAATGTAAGACCTCAATCACGCCCTAGTGAGAGAATGAACATTTTTCCCCCTACTTAAAAATCCATAATGCCATTAAAAATGAATACGTTGTTGTTAAATAAATGTATGATGCTAAGATTAAATCTGTTTGCATTTCCTGCCCTCTGTCAATTATTAATATTGCCCATAACAGAGAGATTAATACCTACACAGTGGGGTATAAACATCCAGAAAACAATATAAGCTTTTCCTTTTGAAGGAGAATTATTTGCTCAGGTTTCACACCCAACAGGAAGCAATTCTGAAATAAGGAGCCTGGTTTTGCACCTGTCAGCACATGACTGAGGAGAATGAGCTGCTGTTCAAATCTGGTCACAAGGAACAGGCAAGGGCATGGTCCATCAGTGGATAAAACCCACGTGTTTGCATCTACACAGTCAATATGGGAGGAGAAATGTATTTCTGAGGACAAGGGCTGGAGTCAGAAGCAAAACAATTAACATTGCTTTCATGCCTCTGTGTAATTAACGCAGATCAAAGAGGACCTGAAACCATCGATTTCACCAGAAACAGGAGACAGCAGAGTAAGCACTAGCACTAACAACTCCACAGCAGACACAAAAGCACCTATTGCAGCCACAGGCACAGGGCTGCAACACCAACACAAAGCAGCCAGAAAAAAAACTTTTAAATGAAAGAACAGAATTTTAACACTCCAAGGTCTGTCAACATAGAGACAGTGTATGAGAAAAGCTGTTGTTTCACAAAGCCAGCAAATAGGGTTTACACTAACACAGCTTGTATCTGTTATTCAAGGATGTGATGAGGGAGAAAAACAAGAAACACTCATTCTATGGGTAAGAACATTAAACAGAAAAGGTATATATTAATAGAGAGAAGGAGGGAGAAAAGGAAAATGTGTCATAGTTCTTTTAATTGTGTGTTTACAAGCTGATTTTCTTTGCATTCATCAGCTGCACTGGTAGCAGCATTTTGTTTCTGTAAAGAGCATTAAATTTAAATCCAGCAGTGATGAGTTCTGTGCTTGGCACCGCCAGGTGTTTTGACTTTCCATCTGTTTGCTTGTGAGAAACCAACAAATACAGGGTGCTTTGCAATTAAGAAGCATAAAGCTCAGACATTACCTGGAAAAAAAAGGAGGAGACATTGCTCGGAACACAAGTAAAAAGCGAGAAAGAATAACTCAAAATCGTGAAGGTGACACACAACAGCCATTAGCTCTTTAAAGTCAAGAACAAGTATTTGTCCACTGCATTATTCCATTTCCACGATTGTGTTTGTTTGGAAAGTGACGCCTGCGTGAGCTAAACTCAAGGGTGATGTTAAGGGTAATAAAAGTGCCACGACTACAAATCAGCAAATCAGTATAGCATGTGTGAAATACAGAAGAGGAGGGAACTACAAAGCAGGAAAAATTTCCAGCAGGAGATAAAGGACAATGAAACAGAAAGTGCTTTTGCCTCTATCTTGTTTTTCGTTGATAGCACTGCCTGGTGTCACTTTATCTTTCTGCCCTTCTGATCTGCCAGGTGGAATGCTCATCTGCTCCACTATACTTTTACACTGACTCCACAGAATCATAACATATTAGGTTGGAAGGTATCAAAGATACAATCCAGACATTGTTCTGAGGCAGAATCAACCATATTTTATAATTTGTGCTAATTCCAGGAAACTTTGGATTGGCAAGTAACTTCTAGACTGAACTTTGATTTCATTCTTTTAAGTACAGTGGGTCCAGCATGTGCTTTTACTTAAGTACAAAAAATCATCAGATGTCAGTCCTTACTGGGATCATTCCATTTCAAGGATTGTTAGGATGGTCTATTATTACGAAGCTGCACTAGCTGCTGTATACTTCGTGCTGATGAAGCAGTGGTCTTTGTTGGTTTCTACTGTTTCCTGAAGATCAGCCCTTTGGCTGTGCACACCAGGAGACTAATAATGGAGTTTATATTCACTAAATAATATGTTGTGTGGCACATCCATGGACTTCCACGTACAATAAATTAGCATCATAGCAGAAAGTGATAAATTGGTCAGATTAATGCTGTGCTTTGCTTGAGCATCTTGCCACAGATCATATTAATAAACAAGATAGGAAATAAAAAGATGTTTAAAGCCTTTAAAATAATTCCCATTCATCTGGCTTTACAAAGGACTGTGATCAGTTACAAACTGAATCTTTTATATTTATATGCCAATAGCAGTTTACTTTTGATCAGTCTGCCTACAGATGAATTCAGACCCACTGAGAGGCTTTAGCAGTAAAGCTTCTGAAATTTCCATTGAATGCTGCTACTGAATGTTTGCGTGTATCTGATCAAAAATTACCATGAAATATTTCTGATAAGTGTTTATTAAAAGCTGGAGCATGGAAAATTGCTTAGTGTACTAGCTTAAAGCAGTTTAAGCAGAATATAGCTTCTTGTTACAGTGATATATTCACAGCTATTCCAGATGAAGAGATCTTTATAATCAGAGAACTTCAGAGAACAACCAGTTGTGTCACATGGCCTCTGCACTCCTATCTGCTGCCAGGGCCAAAGACAAATGTGCATCACCCAGCGAGCGTCTGCCCACACCAATAGCTGTCACTTTAACTATCAAGTGCTCAGCCTTTATTTTTCCCATTAAACTGTGATTCTCTTTTACTCAGAACAATGCTGCCTACTTTTATGAAAAGCTTGAAAAAGGCTTCATCAGATAAAGCATAGTGAAGTGCAGCTGTTTCATTCTTGTGTCTTGTGAAGGCAAGCGAAAGAGGCAATTTTAAGATGCAGCAAAGAGTCACTTTAACCTGGCATAAGTCCAGACTGCTCAGAAGAGGTATTCTGGAATTTTGCTGGCTCTTCTCTCCAGCTGTGTCAAGGTTCTGGCTCTAGCATTCATACTGCTGCATGGTGGGGCTCATCCCATCAAGCCAGATAATATTCTTCTTTTTCTTCGTTTTTTTTTCTTTTTTTCCTCTATCCAAGTTAACTTTCAGCTGCATGATGTACCTAGGATGCCTAGCAGTGCAAGTCGACGAAAGCTTATGCTGCCCAACAGAGATGCCAAGAATGAGCCCGCTGAGGCAAAGAAGAAGGTGGGCACACCACTCTCAGAGGTAGCAGTGATGTCTCTGGGATAAGAGATCCTTTATAACCACAGCTCCATGTTCAAAAGGCAAAATCGTCTCACGAACGCAACATTCTCAGTGATGTAGTTTCCCAATTAAGAAGGCAATCTGCTATCTCAAAAGAAAGCATCTACCTTTAAGGTAAAGTTGTGTATGATGTGATGACCTGTGGTAAGAGAAGACTAAACTCAGTGACACAGGAGTTTCATTTCACTTTTACAATTATATTCTTGCCTCTTAACCATACACTGTTACTAACTTCAGGATCGGTGTTTAATTCTAGTAATGATTGTACAGCCTCCTGAAGACCAAATATAATTGCAGTCCGTTAAAGAGAGAGGGGTAGGGACAGAGCTGAAGCTCTGAGCCACTGGTTGTCCCCACTGCTCTGTTTTTCACAGCTCCAAAAATAAGCTTTCTCAAAAAATAAACCTACTCTAGAGGTCCTAAGTAGAGACAAAAAATCCCTGCCTGAAGAAACTATAGTCTTGCGTTCCTGACAAAGTCATGCCAAAGGGTGCACGGAGCCTCTCTGAAGTCCTGGGAGCCCTATGGAGGTCCCATAAAGTTTGGTTTGGACCAAAACTGGAAATTAGGAATTCAGGGAAGGCCAAGGAAATGAATGGCCTACAAATCTCTGGGGATCAACCAGCTTGATCCCAAGGAAGATATAAACGAAAAAGGAATTAAGAAGTATGGGAAAGAACATACGTGGAAAAACTGCCAAGATGCAAAAAATGAAGAGTCAGGAAGAAAGGGCATAGGATACAAGAATGAAAAAAAATAAAAGGCTTAGGGGTAATAAAAAGAAGGATTTGGGCCAAAATGTTTGTCAAGCACTCTAAGGAAAAGTGAGACTTGACAGTAGTTTGTAAGAGCATAATGCAGCAATGTGACAGGGTGGATCTGAGAGCAGCAATAAGATCCCAAAGAGGGTGAGCATCTGACAGAGTCAGTCTCTGTCCAATTTCACGCTCCAGAGAGAGTGGGGAAGCTCAGGCCACCTCATTTTCCACCCAGCCACGTCAGGCTGACACCCTGAGGCATGAAACTTTCCATGTTGTAGGTATTTATTCCTTGAGCTTGTCACCCCATAATGAACAAGGACCACAGCCAGTCACCTGCTTATTTGAGAGAGTGCCGGGATCCTGACAGCCTGCTAAGCAAGCGGCAAAGCTAGGGAGGAGTGGAAAAGGTGTGGAAAGAAATGTGAGAGATGTCACAGTTAATGTGGAGTGGAGGCAGTGATGTAGTTATAGCCCTACTTTTATTTTCACTTGATGGCACAAAAAGGAAGGTGAGGAGAATCTTTTAAATGAAACATGACATTCCCATATTAAAGTCTGATTTAGACTCCAGCAGTCTTTCTGCTTTGTACACGTTTCAGTGCTCCCACACCATGGGCAGCCAAACAGAAGAGACTTAATAAAATAAATTTCAGTGGTAATTTCCTGAACAATGAGGGCTTGTTTTCTAAGCAAACAGTCCTTTTGGTGTTGTTATCAAAGATGACAGGGCTAGCCATGTTGTAAATATGAAGAGGAGAGACACAGTCTCATTTATAGATTTAAAAGTCCTGCTAGGCATCTTTGTTTCCTGAGCAAACAAATCTCTTGTGGGGACTGCATGGAAAAAAATCTCATTATCCAGTTTTGTGGGGGCTGCCATCACTGGAAACAATTGCCTTGCTGCCGGTTTGTCAAAAGCATCATTGTCCAGCAGTGGGCTGCTGTGGCCCCACCAAGCTCCCAGCATCCATTGTTGCAGTTTGATGCGTGCAGCTTCCACTCACATCAAAAGTGGAGCAGAGTCAGCATTCCCTGCCACATGTTGGGGTGACCTTAGGTAACAAGTCTGCTGCATTCCTGGCCTGTGATCCTTGGAGTCACAGGCTTTGTTTGGGTCCAGAGACAGAAGTAAGTAACCCCTTCCAATCATTTACAGTAACCTCTCTTACACACTATGAAGGACATCCCAAGAAGAGTATTTATATTAAATACATACAACAGATGGCCTTGCATTTGAGGAAAAACTAGAAAATAACTGAACAACCCTCAGAAACATTATTAATAATGCTTCCAGACAAGGAAGTGTGGGTTTCTCTATCTCATCAGCCTGCCACTGCAGCCACGGTTTGCCATAATAGGATTCAAAGCTCCTCCTGAGATTGTATCTGCCCTCAAGGGTAAATAAAGTCAGAGCTGGAACTTTCTGACACAACTTTGTCACTGACTTATTAATATTGTCAGGCAGTGGCCGGCGAATGGGTGACACCAGCAGCATAGCAATTTTAAGGAAACATTTCCTATAACAAAAGTAGCGGCAGTGGTGGCCAACAATTACACAAATATTGTTGGGAGGCTTTTCCTCACTTACCTTTCTGTGGAGCCCACTTTTCTCCAATACGCAGTGGGAGACTGCTTTGTTGTTGCTGAATTCAATGGAAAATGCACAGTTACCACATAATTCAATATTATATGCATTTAGGGCCTGACTCAAAGCCAGCTGACATCAATGGCACAGCTGCTATTAAAACTAGGTAGGACTGTGGTTTGGGCTCTCACAGAGAAGTGTTCCCAAGCACAAAGCTTTACAGAAGATTATCAACTAATGAACAACAGCACTGGAGGGGATGCTGTTTGGAAGGCAACATTAAGTTTTCAGAATTACTCACTTTAAAAACTGTGGTTTGGTTCACGTTTGCAAGTCAGTGTCTACCTAAGGAGAGCTATGATCATTCATTAATCCTTATAATCCCATCCAATTCACATGTGTTTATAAGGATGTTATTCTGGTCTTGCCTCAGAGAGATTTTTGGGCCAACTCCCAAAACCTCTCGGAGGTCATGAGTTTATGCTTAGGTATTTTTAAATGCTGCAGTAAAAAGGGCCTGATGCTTGCCAGACTGAGAACGTAGCTCAGGGTTTATAGTGGTTACCTGGAGTGTGGATTAAGAAACAAGGTTCTGTAGGTCCCAAGCCACCTCTCCTTGCCTCTCCTGCTCTGCACGTGCTCTTCTCTCCATGGCAATGCCCTGGGGTGCATCAGAATATCATGGTCCTCAGGGAACAAAACAAGGTACCTCAAAGCCATGAGCAGGTACAGAAGTAAACACATGCTGCAACTGGGACCAGCTTTTCTTTCTGGCTGAGGGGCCATGGAGATGAGAAGGCAGGACAGAACTGTTGTGAAAGTGACTCTGCCAGTGCCCCTGGCTGCTGCTCAGAAGAGCTTTATCTTTCAAACTAGTGGCTCTTTCAGATATGCAATTCTCTTCACAACTGTGTGACAAGGTGTATGCTATGAAAGGCAAAAGCTTATTCAGCCCAGCATCATCCAAAAGCTCCTAAAAGCTCTTTCACTACTAGGTGCCCTTGCTTCTTAGCTGATGAAGAAGTAAGTCCCTCCATCCAGTGGGATTAGACCACAATGCCTTCAACCAACTCTGCTGGAAGAATCAATCCCTTTTCAGAGCAAATGCTTTGAGAATCAGGAAAGTAAAGAATTCTGTATGTTGAGATATGGTAGCTTTTGTACTGGTACCCTGATAAGAAAATGATTTAATACAGATATGCAGTTGCATCCTTTGAATTCCCATACACTCTTCAGGCAACTTATGTAACACAGAAGGCCAGCTCGAAGTCTAAATGCAATAAAGACATTGAATGGTTCTTACCTGATGTCTATCTGGGTCTCAGCCATGTGTTTGGAATTTTAGGTGTGTTTGTGAGACTTTGAAGATACATTGGTTTTGTGCTGGCTTGAATGCTGAATTACTTGCAGTGAGGAACCCTTTCTGAATGCCCAAAATATCAACATTTAGCATTGTTACTGTTGAAAGAAACCAAAGGTTTCCCGGAAGATTTCTTTACCAATGCATACATCATCAGTGCATAAAAAGGTCATGAAAAGGGTTTCCTTTCATGACCTTTGTCACAAAACCCTCTGGGCAAAGCAGTTTGCAAAGGGTTGTGCAGGGGACTTTGACTGAACCAGTCCTGTAGCAGTGGTTTTCCTTGGAAAGTACAACTCAAACTCCAACAAGCTTCTCCACAAGCTCCAGCATTTCATTCTGCAACCATACCCACAAAATTTGGGACCCACCAAGACAGAGGCCTTTCCCAGAAAACTTTGCAGGGAAGTTTGCAAAGACACCGACAACGGAGCAGCAGACACAAGATCTGCTGCAACCTCTCCTGCAGGTTCAGGTGTCCAGCTGCCCGACAAGCTGCGACCCCCTGAACTGCTGTGTCCTCTTTTAAAGAGACCAGGCTGTTTTGCTTTCCTTGAGATACAGGGGGAGGATCTATATGCCCTGCACTGAATGATCTAATGTAATTCGGGGGCAAAGCAGTCATTAATCACTTCTATTGATATACAGTAACTTTATTAATAGAAAAACTGCCAGCAGTGTCAATTACTCATAGATGTATCTATGCATATTCTATATAAAGAATGGAAAACACACTTCCACCTTCTATTGGAATTGTAATTGGTAGAATAACTTCTGAAATGTGGGATCAGGTTTTAATAATTTTAAAATATTGTTTTGTATCACTCCCATGGCCTAATTTATCTCTGCCAAACAGCAAGGCAGGCTCAGAGCCATCTGAATGCTGTGATTAACTAGCTTGCTGACTATCTGTGTATTAACATCAGATCCGTGATAGTTTCCCAGTGCCATGCTACATATAGAAGAGGATAAAAAATGAGTCGATCATAGGTTATTAAGGGCAGATGGCATATCTGATGGCAAGAGCAGGCTCTTTCCCCACATCTCCCTTGCACATAAACTGGAGCATGTGGTGTGATTCAGCAGTTTAAACTCTTTTCATCCTCCAGCTGTGAGGGGTTACCGTGCTCCAGAGGCTCTGCCCCAGACTCCTGCACTACCTGGCAGGATAGGTGAGCTGGAGAGGGCAGCAGAGATGCATCTGGGTCCCAGTGAGCAGCTGTCCTGCCCCAGAAAGCCCTCTGCAATCTGTTTGCTTTCTCCTCCTGTGCCAGGCTGAGGAACCAATGCTGCCGAGGAATGCTGGAGGGATGGTAAGAGAACAGGTTCCACTGGTGCCAGTGCCATCACACCATATGGTGCTCGTGATGTCACAGGGCTGGATTTGGTGATCCAGGTGCCTCTTGTCCTTCATTTAAGAGATGAATGGTATTTAGGTATGGAAGACGTTCAAGAACAAAGCTGCCTTCTCCTTGAATGCTGTCACTGACTGAGAAGCCCGTCTCACCTGGTAAACCCTTGATTTCAAAACATATAAATAAACCTAAGAAGCTCCACAATGCAGAGGTTTCTGATGGACCAATTACAAGCTTTTCTCTGTTCACCATAGGTATTTTTCCATTAAAGTCTAGCCAAGTTTTCCCTGTGTTAACTTACATGCCCCAAAAGCCCAAAATCTGTGGAGGCTTAATTACAGTTTCACACTGCCAACCCCCTTTGGTGCATCTCCTTGTAAGTCGAACTTAACATATGTTATCAGCAAAGTTAAGGCCCTGCAGCAACAACTACAACAACTAGGCCCCTGCACAGCTATCCTGCACATCTAGGAGCCTCCAGGAAAGGAATACAAAACATTTTCAGCCAGCTTTCATACCATCCAAATGATGTAATTTATTTACAAGCCACCTTGCATTCCTTTGCTCTTGCCACAGATACCAGGCTGCAGACACAGAGGTATCAGTCTAGGAACAGCGTGCTTGCTGCAAGGACTCCTCATCAGCACGAGGTCACACATCCCTTTGGCTATACATCTGCCACGTTATGAGCCATGTGACTCATAAATATTTCTCACCTTTGGATAAAACAAAGGAGAAAGCTGCAGCATGTTGAGACAGAGTTTTTCTACAGGCAACCCTGCCTTCTCAGCACAGGGAGGCAGCTCAGCTGCTCTTTCACAGCCCGAAGCATCCATAACACCTCTACACCCACCAGGACCAGAAAGCTCATCAAAGCTGACACACTGGGGCCCTGTGTGCTCTTGGCAAAGTCATCCTACCTCCTTAAAACTTAGTAAACCAAGCCACAGAATGAGCTGAAAGAAGGTCCTTTATAAAAAATAGATATGATTTCTAAATTAATCCAAACAAGCTTTCCTGTGTAACTTAACTTCTCCATACAAGACACAGAATAACACAGCTGTGTGGAAAAACCCCTAGACTAAACAGAGGACAACTTTTTGAGCTGTCTACCCCTTCAGAAGAGACCTGAAAAATCAATCTGATGTTAGATCACCCTTCATTTTTGTTATCGAGTCAAAGAGGAGAAAAATTTGGTGGTTATCATAAAATCATAGAATGTTTAGAGATTGGACCTTAAAGATCATCTGGTCCCAACCCCCACTCCTGTGGGCAGGGACACCTCCCACTAGATCAGGTTCCACAGATAATCAATTTAAAAGTTTCTTTAGAGCAGGTGAAGGTGGATCTTGATCAGCTGGAGCACTAATCTTATCCCACATGACCATACTGACATCCTAATATGATTTTTGACTAAAGTTGTTAACATGAATACCTGTCTTGAGTTTTATACAGCATCCATTACAGGGATATGAAAGCAGTACGGCTCAAGGGAAGGGAGTAATTCTGAAGTCTCGACATGCAGTAAGAAGTAAGATTCTTCTCCTCTCTAGAAAGTTAATTTCAGAAATCCTACAGTGAGGTTAACAGGATTAGTTTTCCAGTTGCCACTGACTTTGCAAGCAAAATACCAGATGAAGACTGGAGAGAGAGAAGGAGGGAGGAAACTGACTCTTCAAAACACTGGTTAATTGCGAAGAATCTGTATTGCTTAAGATGTGACTTGCTGACAGGGAGAAAAATATCTCAAAGCACAGAGGAGATACATCAAAATAGCAAAATTTAGCTGAATAAATCTCAAGGGATGACAGAGGATCCATTGCTTAGAACTCATATAGAGGGATTTCTTGTCCTGCTTGCGTTTTGCATTAAGCAGTCTTTTCTTTATTTCCTTTTTTTTCCAAGACCAGCTAGAAATTACTCCACACAGATCAGGAGCTGGGATTTAAAGCTAACTGTTGGTGCAGATATAATATCCATGAAAATCAGGTTGAATGGGAGGTGGCTGCTTCCCTACACTTGGAGGTGCACTACATTATCCATGTAAATACTACTCTGAAGGCAGATAAACTTCCAACAGATCAGAAGCAGTTGCTTTAAAAATATGAATATGTCACGTAGCTTTGTATTCTGATGTGAGGGCTGATCCCCTCCTTTGAATTCCCTGCCCTAGGCTAGGGTGAGGTACCAGTCTCATGCAAACCTGTTTCAGAGACCAAGGCAAAGAGAGGGTGAGAGGTTTTCCCTGGGGAATTGCCTGTACCAAAGAAGCTCACAGCTAAATGCTAGCTAGGAAATCTCCACCAGCCTGAGTAACACTTCCAATTGCCTGAATCAGCTCAATTTCTCCATGCAGAGTTACAGTTCCACCTACTCATTAGCAATCAGCAGAAAACAATACTCTGCATTGGCAACTGACATCCTCCATCTAAAGGACAAACTGTCATCGCTGTGGTGCCTCAGTGGCATCTGAGGTGAGTGCAACAAAGAAGCTGAAGAAAAACTTGTTCACCTACAACTGATGCCAAAAAGCCTCTTTTAAATAAAGACAAGGGAAGTTCTGAGCTCAGGCTTGCTGCAGAAGGGCATTAACTGTCTGTCCCTCACCCACTTACCCCATGTCTGGGTAAGAATCCATCTGAAAGTCATCTTGCCCTCAGGAGGAAGCAACACAGAAAAAGCCAGCACTGGAAAGCAATTTCTGGCACAGTGGTTTATCAGAGGAGCTGGTTTTCACCCTGTGGAGGCCGACAGCAGGCCAGAAAGTTTCACAGACATCGACTTGGACACAATCGCTATATACCCTTGAGAACTCGCCTCGTACCCATGAGAAAGCTCAGCATCAACAAGAAGCAAGAACCATAAACAATAGATGTAGAAAACACAGCTACCCTAGGGAGGCTGTTATTTGCTTAGATTTGTTTTAGATGGGTGTTAGTAGCAAGCAACCAGTAGTATGGGGGGTGTTAACATAGAAGACAATGGGGACACAGCACGAGTGCCAAGAAACTGTATAAAAGAGGCCTTATAGAATTAAAGATGCTCTTTTTGCCACTGCCTGAAATTCTCAGCATATATATGTGTCGTTACCCATTTTAACAGCAACATCATCCCAATGGCCTCACTCTGTTCTCGTGGGGCAGTAAACTCCGTGTCCCCTCGAGCCTCCATTCGTACATCATTCTGGTGGCTTCTGCATATTCTGTATCCGTGTGGTCCTTCTTCTCCTTCTAAATCTCTCTACCAGAGAACACCTGGAGAGGACTGTTTGTCACCATCACGTTAGGTTTCCAGTAATCAGAGCCCAAGTGATAATTCAGAGAAAGAGCAGATCTACTCTCAAAGACACAAAATGAGCCACCTGATGCAATTAATAAAAAATGATAGAACAAGCCTAGGCCATTTGGTTCATCAGAATTCACTTAGCTTTTCTATTTAACGCTCTATTTCCTCCAAGAAGGCAGCTTATGATTTACCGAGTAACACCAGTGTGTTTCTACCTCGATGGCTTTAGCATGGAATGCCAACTGAAAATATGTTTTATTCTGTTTGTATGTGCATAGAGACCTAGTTTTGTGGTGAAGACACTTGGTACACACCACCTCTCCTTCCATTCCCTACCTGCTGGGGGCTACTACCACTTCAGGTCATACAGATTCTTACTTTTACCACCCTCGCCACCCTCTAGCCCAACACTACATCCCACCCCAGAAGTCCTCTGGCACTGGTCTAAAGAAGAGGATTGTGCAGGTGTGTTCCCGACTCATCCTCCCCGTTACTGCTGAAACTTGGCATGCAGTGTCCCACCCACTCGGAAGAAATGTGCTGGAGTTACTCCTGAACTTAAATACCATGATCTGAAAATAAGAAGGAGAAAAAGTAAGTTTTCACAGTTTTCCATTTAAAATTAATTTCCCCAGTCTTCCATCCGACATTCCCCAGTCAAAACCCAAAGAACTTCTTGACCTGCAACTGCCTGTTCATATCAGGGAGTGCACGCAGCATCCCCAAACCTCCCACTGTGTACCAGGGAAATCCGCCTGCTCCAGATCTGCCCTATTTCCTCCTCCCAGTCCCCTGCAGCAGCTGACAGCTTTTAACAAGGAGCTCTTTGTTCAATCAAGTGCTACACTGGATATTACCAGAACTTTTAAAATGGATGTTTTAAAATTCCCCACTGCCTTTGTAATGGGATTTCTCCCGAGGCCTCACAGGGTCGGTCCTTTCCCTTTGCCTTAATGGACACAAGCTTCTGCAGCTCTCCCCAGAAAAAGGACTAAATTCAGTTTTCTTCACCTTCAGAAGACTGGCTACAACAGCTGAAAATGAGGAAATCCAAGGAAATCCAAGCAGGTGCCATATCCTGCTTATCCGCTCCCTGACCATGACCCATATGATGAAAACAATGCTCCTGCACTGAAGAGTAGCCAGATTTCTTAGCAGTGTCTCAGGTTTTGATTTATTTCCTGGAAACTGATTTCTCAAACGTTCAGTTCTTTTGGTAAACCAGGCAACTGCTGCTCCAAAGGCTTTGCTTTGTGAGCTGTTCTCATTAACTTCATGTATTTCATGTTTTTACCCACCATTTTCTTTATATTTTCACATAAAATTCCATTTGCTGTGCAGTGACCCAGTTTCACAGCACATCTGACATACCTTTGATTTTTTTTTGCTGCCTGCTCTTCACTTACAGGTAAGAGCAAACGTAAGAAGTCTGCAGCTGGCTTCTTTGTGCGGGTCATTTAGACAGATTAGAAACACTGAAGGAAGCACTAACTCCGCTTCTGGCTTCAATCAATACTTCCTCCGAGTTTGACACAAGTCCTCTCTACTTTTTAGCAATCCTTTGCTACGTGATACACTGACTGCCTGATCTCTTCAGGCTGAAAAGCAACCTGGCAAGTGGCACTTCAGTAGGTTGCTGCAGAACCCAAATAGCATGTCCTGCCAAGTCCCATCATTACCCAGCCTTCTTTTTTGTGTACGTGTATACGTGCTTGTTATGACAGAGGCACTAGTAGGGAGAATAAAGCTAACAGAAGGGAGAGGACATGTCAACCTTAACCGTGCTTTCCCTGATGGTAACAATTGAACAGCTTCCAGCAAAAATATTTAGTTATGTTCATAGTGTGCAGGCTTCAGTATCTTACTGTCTGAATGCATTTGCCAAGTCACCCCAGTAAGTGCGTACATGTGCATATTTATTCATTTCAGCTGAAGTGTTCAGGTGTCTCGTGCATTACTGATGACTCTGGGGATGCAAAAGCCACTTCCTTCATTTCCCTTCCACTTGCCTGAGAGAGGTAAGAGTCTTGGAGGCAGCAGTGGTGGCACATGACCCAGTGATTCCCCTCAAATCAGCCCTGTAGCAGAAGGAGATCATCCATTTGCTCAGCCACGTGAGGGCAAAGCTGCAGCTGATTCAAAGTGGTTGACACTGGAAACAGAAGGTGCCTTGGTCACGACGGGTCAGGTAACCTCCCCCGTCTGCTTCCCTTGGCATGTAAGTCCCATCCTGGAGGTCGCTGCCCCTCATGGCTTTGCACCACAGCCAGCCCGAGCCCCCTCCGCCTCCAGCTCTGCACTCTGGCACTGGCAGCACGCACAGAGATGACCCAGGATATGGCTGTCTTGGGGCTCTCTCTTCTTCCTTCTCTTGGAGGAAACCCATGTTCGTAAGGGTGCTTTACATTCTCCCCCAGCTCGGTATGTTTCCAAGCCCCACACAAGCTTCCATCTCTTCAGGTGCCTTTTGATCCACTGGGTTTCTGGAGCAACTCCTCCTGTGCTTTGCAGATCAGCATTTGCCAGGATGTGGATGGGGATCCTACAGCTGGGATAACACCACACTGTAGCAAAAGACAGCTCTGCCCTTCCGAGCATTTCCTCCAGAGCATTCTTCTCCCTGCTTTCAAGATCTCTCATCTCCTAAAAACCCTCAGGCTTTTTTCTTTCATAGCTCTATACTCTTTTAATGTAAGCATGAATCAAATTCTGTTCTTTGTCACTCCCATCTCTAGACCCGGAGTCGCAGAGGAGATTTACGAAGTTACACTGGATTTGCACCAGGATCATGAGAGAAAAAATCGGCCCTTTGTCTTTATATTTTAATGCTTCCCATCATATTTTTTATTTGTGGCAGAGTTATTGTTAGATTTACTTTGATGTTCCTGTTTGAAATTCATTAATCTACAACATGCTTTAGGAAAGCTCTTTATATTTGCTCTCTACTTGGAATATGAAATTACTTCGCTTTACAAAGTATGTTATAACATTCTAAATTTATGACATTACTATTATCTGAGGAATCTCCAGCTATTCATGCATATTCCCCCTTTGTTTCAGGCCCTTCAAAGTTAGTGCAGCTAATTCTACATTTTCTTCTCTTGGCATCAGTTGCACATTATACTGAAAGCTATTAAATTACAGATCCCCACTCCTTTTCCTGGAAACTTGCTGGCTGGCAGGGTAAGATTAGATCTGGATATTATATGCAAGGGTTTTTTAACAGCTTAGCTTTAAGATGCAGATACTATATGAAGCTTCAGTGTGATGCCGTCCTTAAAAGCATTTAAAAAATTGCATTAAGGAAAATGATGTCACTTCTAATCAGAATTTTTATCCCTTTCTTTCCTGATTAGTGCAGCCTTTAGCAGATTTACTAAATATCTCTGCTAGCTGCAACGGCTTCACCTCATGGCATCTTGAGTCAGCACTTCTGGCAGAAAGCACAGCCATCGAGTGAAATTCATGACGTAAATTAGCATTCAGCACTGGAACCAAGGAGGTCATTAGCAAACTTTTCCAAATGACCTGTGGCAAACACACTTCCTCACCAGGACTGCTTTAGAAAAAATCTTAATTATTCTCAGAGGGAAGGGGGAAAGCCTTCTGATATTCAGCTGGACAACTTGGCAGGGGCAATGGCAGCGGCTCTGCTGGGCTGTGCCACGTGGTGCCCATGACAGCATGTCCCGCAGAGGGCTATCCATGCCTCTCTCCATGCCCAGTGGTCCCTGTGACAGTAAATAACACAGTTCTGGTGGCAGGGAGCCACTCTCCACGGAGGACACCTCTCACCCTTGCATCCTTCAGAGGAGCGCACCCTGACACCTCCCACCCATTCTCCATCAGGAAAAACCCAGACAACCTCATGTGTCCATTGATCTTTTTGAAATTAGGTAATTCAATATGTTTAATATAATGTATACTGTAGTAACTCAGCCATACATGTGTGACCTAGTGCATTTGTCAATTATTGGATTTTTGAGAATTTTCTCACTAATTTTACACATGCATGACTGCATTTACCATGCCAAAGCTTTTATTTGTAACCTAACTAATAAGAGCAATAAAAACCCATCTACAAATTTGCAGCCTACAAATTCATTCACTCTCTCTGTGAAGTCCGTGCAGTTGATTTCATAGCTTTATTTCCTTTGGAAGCGAACAGAATTATATTTTTTTTTAATATGTATAATTATAAACAAATATAATTATTTTTTGAAAATACCTTCTGAAGCATTTAATGTCAGCAGTGAGCTCATTAGCTATTATTTGCTTTGCTGGAAAATGCCAGGTGCAGAGCAGATTGCTATCCCTGGCCAAGTCAGGATGGGAGGATCATCCAGCCCAGGACTCCATGAGATGGGCCAGAGGAGAATGCTGGCAGACTAGTAAGACTCCAGACAAAACATACTGAGATATTTGTGCAGAAGACAGCCTTATCCTGTAACAAGAGTTTGTAGGTCAGGGATTTCCCAAGTCAGACAGAGTGTCCACATGAAGGTTTACAGTCACTTTCTGCAGCATTTCCTTTCCCCCATCCCTTGCCCAGGTGCTGTGGCCTTGGGGCACTCACGCTGATGGTAGCTGCCAAGATAAGCAGGTGCCAGGTAAGGTCAGACCCTGTGTGCCAGAGCAGGCTAGAGAGGAGATAAATGGGATTTCTCCTGGGACAGACTAAGGCAGATCAGTCCTCCCTGTGCCACATCTGTGTCCCATTGAGCTGCTGACAACTTGGTCCTGCAGTGGTGTCCAGTGCTGATGTAAAATAAAAATACTCTCTGTTTGCAGCTGACTGTTTCTCCATGGTGCCTTCACTGAAAGAATGGGCTAGAAGCAGTGAGTTCCCAAAGGTAGTGATGGTGACAGCAAAGATGGATGGATGGATGGATGGATGGATGGATGGATGGATGGATGGATGGATGGATGGATGGATGGATGGACGGACGGATGGGCTGCTTGCTCATATACCCCTCCACTGCTATCAGAGTGGGAGCTGCTCTCACCAGGGCTTCCTATTTACTGGTGATGCAGATTTAGCTTTGGAGGCTTCACCCACAGCCCTTGTTTGAAGCCTGTGCCAGCCATGGGGGTGGAAGCCATGCAGGGGACAGGAAGTGATTAAAGCTTAATTTTGAAGCAGAGGGATTTCTCCTCCTCCTTCTCTCACCCTTTCCTTGAGCCTAAGCCCGGGGGCAATGTTCCCAGAGCAGAGATAAAAGGGCAGCTTCCTTTCCCTGACTTTATTAAAGAAAGTGCAAAGGTGGCAGGACAGGACTGGTGGTGTTGCTGAGCTGTCAGGTGACATGGGATGGCTTCAGGACTCCGGCATGTGCTGTCCCTCTGTGCTTCTCCGTGAGCGAGACCCCATGCTGTGCACAGCACAGACCCAGAGCCTCTCTCCCACCCGAGAGACGTCAGAAGGACTTGGCACCCCGCTACCCACAGGGCACGTGAGAGGCCGCACACCCTCCTGCACTACCTTCTACCTTACAGTCAGGACACATGACCCTAAAGATTCTCAGAGTCCTAATTAAATGCATAAATTGTAGTGAACAACACAAAATGCGTCTGCGGCTTTGAAGGACTATGACAATTTCAGGCAGATGGCAAGATAGAAATTAGCACTTCTTGCAGCGCCCAGCCAGAACAGATGCAGTACATAATGAGGGTCAGGCAGCAGCGCACGGCACAATTCCCTTTGCTCTCCCAGCAAACACAGAAACGCTAAGTCACTGTGTCACTACAGATTTTGTTGCTGGAAACACGACGAGTGTCAATTGTCAAGGTAAATTAGTAATGCTGCATAAGCAGGAGCTGGAGGTAGAAAGGGAGCTGTGAAAGAGGCAGCTCTAAAGACACAACGCTTCTTAAAGCAGTTTCTCTAAACTCTTCTTTTTCCCATATGCACATTGCTGTTTGTGAGAGGTGCACAAAGTCAGTAAGTCCCTCTGAAATGGTTGTTTGTTTTAAATCCCTGATGGGAAATATATTAAGTTAATTAAAATTGTTACAAGGGCAGTGATTCATGAGGCATCTGACTGCAGAAGAATAATGCACCTACCTGGCTACCTGTCTTGTTGGTCCATTTCTTTGTGAATTGCTGTATTTTAACTCATGAAACAGTAAAACATCAGAGCAAAGCAATGGAAAGTTACTGTGTACTTAACTGTGCAAGAATTATATTCAGGAAGGAAAAAAGTATAGGCTTAATTTGTCAGCAGGTATAAAAATAGATCTTGAGGCATTATCTGAACTTAGGAAAAATTTTTAATTGGCTGCCTGAGGCCCTCCAGTATTTTCATTTTTCTAAATGAATTATGGTATATTCATTATACAATAGGTGACTACAAGTGTGGAAGTGTTTCTGTGCATTCATTCGGTGGTTAATTCACAATCCGAAAAACAAAGCCAACCAGGTGTAACGAGAAATCCCTGTTTAGGGGTTGAGTTCCTTTTTCTTTGTTCTGCTTTTCTGCTGGCAGTATTTGAAACCCAAATTTGCATGAGTGAAAAATCTTCCTTGGAAAAGCTAACTCACACTTTGGGGTTCCACTGCCTTGCCAAATAATTCAAGCTGCTTAAATGGATTTGCAAGGTGGATGCTAAAATGCAGATTAAAATGTGAATCCACTTCCCAGAAAATCATGTAATTTATAAACGAGAAATCTTAAGACCTTGAAGTAGCCAAAGTGACTTGGCTTTTAAAGGAGATTACCTACAAAAGGCTCCGGCTACCAATCTGCTGGAGACTGGATGTGCAACTCTTAAAGCCCCAGAACAAAAGATCAAAGACTGCCTCAGTCAAGCAAAATATTCCAGTGCTGGGTAAATAACTTCTGCTCAGCAAATAGCATTTTCCCAAATGCCATATCACAATTCAGATCTTCTGACAGGTGCAAACACAGGCTGGAAAAGTGTGAGAAAACATGTCCCATGACTTGTGAGGATGAACTGGTTACCTGAAGACATTCAGCACCTTTGAAAACTGGGGTATAGGGGCCATAATGCTTTTGAGAGTACAGATATAACCTTAACACAAGGCAGTGCTACTTAATGGCAGCACTTTTAAGGCAGGAGCCTTTGAGGTGGAGCTTTCAGCTGTCCAACCACCACACAACCCTAAAGGGGCAGCTCTGCAGACCTGCTCCCCAGCTGTGTCCCTAAAAACTGCACCACTATCGTCTCACCAAGCCCCACACCACTACATATGAGGTCATATCTCTGGACACAAGGGAAAGGCGAGGAGGGGCAAGGTAAGGAAATGCTTATCCAAGAGACCTCTCCAGTGAGCATGGCCACCAGTGGGGACAACCTCACCTTTGAGAGGGGCAACAAGTACTCAAATGTCCCTCTATCTGCGAAGACTGTCACAGGGGCTTCGTACTTTCCTGAATCACCCCACCAGCATAAAGGCCTCAGGGACCAAATTCACCGTCTGTGGTGAATTTTTGCGTTTAAAATGAGTGCAGGAGGGCTTAAAATGTGAGTGAGGTTTCAAACAGCCCACAAGGCATGAGGGAGACTGCAACATCTGGCTGCTCATCTTCCATCTCAATCAAGTGCCAAATATAATTATGAGGACAGGCAATAAGCAGACAGGAATAATAAGAGAGGAAAGCAAATCTCTTCAAACCTGAACATGAAATCACAGCACCTTCATTCTCCAGAGGTTCAGGTAGTCCAGTAAAAGAGTCACATCTAAGAGGCTTTGAATCTGTGTCTTGTGACATGTGCTTTCAGCCTAGCACAGAGCTTCAGCACTCAAATAATTATTTTCCCAGCAATCAGCACCAAATCGTAGTAGAAGAGAACTGAAGAATTTCTACAAAAGAACATTAACTGGGGAGCTAAATGATAAACCCCGTAGTGTTGACACAGTCTTCCTGCAACTCCCAACAAGCATATTTTGCATTCCAGCTGACTCAAGGCATGTCCTGGGTAGTGGATAAGAGCACTCAGCATGCCACAGAGAAGCCTGACTTTGAAACAGCAAGCTCCGGAATACTCACTGGAGAGCTAACACATGTCTCCAGAAGAAGGAGCACAGTGGGGCCTTTCTGCACTGCCCTGCTTTCTGCCTCTTCCACTAGTGCTCACAGCAGGGGTGGAGGGAAAAAAGAAGAGGAATAAGAAACTGGTGCAATAAATGGCAGCCAGCCCTGCAGCATCAAGATTCTGTACAGTCATCACATTTAACCACAAAGTCATGAAATGTGGCTCAAAGAAAATCCCTTTGGCCCACTTTACCTGCTGGCTTTTGGTATGGTTTGTATCACAAAGACAAAAGAGAGCAAGAATACTTCAAAGCAGCATGGCTTATTGTCGGGTGTACAGGAATGGGTTAAATCATAGTGCGAGATAGTGCAGTGGTTGCACATTTTATAATGATTTTTCACAGGTTTTTTTTCTGCTGTCATTTGCAGTGCCTTCTCTAGGGAAATCATTTCCTCACCTCTGTGATGGTGGCATGAATGAAGACTGACCCCTGCCTAGGAAGCCATACTTATTTATGTAAGCTGATTGCATATATAAAATAAAAGCCATTTTTTGCCAGAATTCCTGCATGTCTCACTATTATTCCCTTTTACTAGTTCTGTATTTTCGTCTGTCATTATCGTAGTAAATTACATTATATTTTACCTTTTATTTAATTGGACACTTTTATATAAATCTAATCCTCTAATTTTCAGGCTCTATCTTCTGTATCTCTGTGGTTGATAAAAATTTATCTTTATAACAAGTAACCTTTGGCTATTACCGGCCAAAAATCTCTTTCCAGTCACTCCTATGCAAACCCAAAATAATCCACCAATAAGCAAAACTTAGCACCTAGACTGGGCAAGTCTGAAAATGCTTTGATGTGAAATAGTTTTCTTAGATGCAGATTGATTCTCAAGCGAGTCTACACCAGTAAGCTTAAGCAAGATATGTACTTTTATATGTGCAATACATCCCACCAGTAAAGAGACTCTGTGGAGAGTTACTGCAGAGTAGTGAGAGCATGGTAAATTTGTGCATGAGCCTTATCTTACCTGGGCAGACAAAAGCTTTTATTATAACCCCCATTCCACCAGTAAGTCTTGCCTATAAATATTAGTCACACTGCATGGAAGAATCAATTTTTATGATGATGACAAACTAAAGCACAAAACTGAGCACTTACATGAAGGTTGCCTTTGGGCCTCTTGATGATTCACAAATTAGTCCTGACCCTCCTGGATCTAACTCTAAATATTGCACTTCAAATGTTTCTACTCTTTCAAGAACCCTTTAACATAGCTGGAATTTGATCTGCCTACCACTAGGAAATGATTTGACATAGCCTCTGAAAAATAGACGTTTTCAAGAACAGACTCTTTCACTTCCTGTATTCAGGGGAGAAAGATTGGATTTATTTAGTTTCACGTTGTAGAACCAGATTTCTTCACTTCTATTCAGACTGAGTAGTCCTTTATTTTTCCAAGAAGTTCTATTAAAATCAAGGTTGTTTGTCTTTACTCCATCTTAAACAGAAGCAGACTACATAATCTGAATTATTTTGGTTTCACATACAGCTGTTTCTTCTAATGGCATAATCTCATTCTTCCCATTGTACTAAGCCACTTCACTTAGGCCTGTTTATTTTGTACTGGAGCTCAAGGCATATCATGTAAAGTTTTATGCTCTTTGTACAGACACGATCTGTCACCCTGGCTTAATTTTAGGATGTTCTGAGTAGATCTTTGGAAGTACGACTCCTCTTTGGAAACAGTAACAGCTTGTCTGAGTTTCACAGTTTAGCAAGAAATAGAAACATACAGGACATTTGTGTGTCTTTTAGTGGGATGAGATCTCACTTTCTCTTTTCTCCACAATGCTGGGCAAGCACAAAGATATTTTTAATGTACCTTTGTGAGGAAAAGATTACCAGGGAATATTTTGTTCGGATTTTTTTGCTAAAATCTTTGTTTTCAGGGATACGGGCATTTAGGATATACCTGAAAGCTTCTTCCTGCTCATTCTGGTTAGGTATGATAATTTTCAACCTTTGGTTCATGAGTTTATTCCCTAATCAGGGCTACAGCACATGTCAAAGCTGTTCACTTTGAATGCAAAGCTTTTCCCGACTGAAAACTCAATTTACTCCTGCTAGAGACGTTAAGATAAGCAGCCCCTCAAGGGGTCCCAGCCCTTATCTGACACACTGTGTTATTTGCAGGCTCTGGCAGAAATTAAGTGGAGTTTCATGTACACACACTTGGGACACGTGTACCCTATTGAACAGTATCTTTCATTTGCACATCAAATGAAGCTTTCCAGTAGCTCAGTTGAGCCCTGTTCACTTGCTGAATATCATCCCTGTTACAAGAGGCTATGATAATGGCATGCCTATATATCCTAAAGACAAAGGATTACTGTTCTACAGGAGGTGGCTATCAATCCCTTGCCTATCATCTTGTATAATGAATTTCCTGTAACAAAGTAATACCTTTTTACACTTTTTTTGAAAAATGAGTTATCCCCTAGGAGAGCTTCGTCAGATATCCTTCACAGCCCCTATCACAATGCTGAGATCAATTACTGATGTTAGCAGCACCGAGGAAACTGAGGCAGGGTGCAGTGCAAACCCAGAACATGTGTCCATGCACACCATGTACATGCTGGTGTATGCTTTACTGGTGTATACCTCCTACCATTCCCTTTCTCTCCTGCTGTTTAACCTGATCCAGCCTTTCCTTCACCTTCATGCTACGAAGATGCATGCTGCTAAGTCTGAACAAGGATTTGTGCAGACTTTTTCTGGAATCAAATGTAGGCAAGTCCATATGAGGACAAGATTCCTAATTATGTGAAGGAATTAAGAACATTAATACAAGTATATTAAATTTAACATTGAAATTGAAGTCATTCAACCAAATTAAACATATAAGTAGGAGCTGCCCTTGAGCCTGGAAATGGCCTTCTTTCCACTTAAAGGAGAATTAGCTGTGAAAGCTATCTACCACCAACACACCAAGAGAACCAAGAGTCCAGAGAACATTACATTTGAAAAGGTTTTAAAAGACCAAACAGGTAATTTGTTTAGTCAGAAACAGATTTTTTTTCTGAGTCTTAAACTCAGAAAAAAAAAATCCATTGGGGAGCTGGACTAATGAAATCTACAGTGTTGCTTCAATTCACCTCCTAAATATATTACCAGAAACATCTAGACAATGTAACAGAAACAAACAATATTTTCCTGAGGATTTTTGAATAATCTCCCTGCACTGAACTGAGATTGATGTCAGTCTCATGGCACGATGCAAAATGGTTCCAATTACCTTCAGAAAGGGTATTTCAATTTCTTAAAATAGCTTCCCAATCTTAGAAAAATTTTTGTCGCACCGGATTAGACAGCTTGAGGGAGAGTTAACTTCATACCTATTGGAGATTATAAACATTGCCATAAGGAGCCAAGGTCAAATGCTGTGTGAAAACCGAGCTTGGCTTTACATAAATATAGTGAGTCTTCCTGACAGTGGTGGGGGTCAATGTCCTTTTTGATGGAAGAATTGATTGCTCTAGGACTAGATAATTTGCACTCCCTTAGCCATGGGAAGTTTTAGGCTTCCCCTCTAGGTGATTTGTCACCTGGAGCTCAGGATGTGCACTATAGATCATGAAAATTCTCGGTGGAAGTATTTCTGAGTAATAGAAGAAACACAATAGGTTTCCTAGGTAATTAGGAGAAGACATAAGTAGTAAAGGACTGAACCACAGTATAAGCAACAGAGAAAATTAAATTGAACAAGTGGACAAGGACTTCACTAGATCAATGTCAGATTATTATGTATGCTAGATCAAGCTTTATGACAACTGTGATGGGGATCAGTAACAATCATACCTCAGAGAATTTCAGTGCTTATTTTCTGGTTTTACTTCAAGTCAGATGCTACAATTTGTTTCTTAGAGGAACAGAATGCAGTATTTCCTTGCTAGAGGAGAAGATTGTGCATCCATCCACTGCATGATTTTAAAGCTGGGAAAGGACACACGGGATCTAGTTTTTCCATGAAATATCCCAGTATAGATAACAAAGTGCCTCTTGAGTTTTTCCCAAAATCAGATGATCACACAGTCTTTTCCACAACCTGTCAAAGCTCATGAGAAGGAATGTCATGACCCCCAGCTATTGGAAAAGGATGCTGAGGTACAGAGCTGTGAAAAGATTTAATCACAAGCATGCAAGAGCTGATTAGAAAAGAAAGAAATCCTGATTTCCAGGTAATCCTTCCTCCAGCTCTTGGGCTTGTATCCCATGCAACCAGCAAAGGCAAGGCAAGGAAGTCTACAGCAGGTTTTTGAAGATCTCACTTGTGCTTGTGTTCTTCTTTGAGCTCACATCTAATTCAGCAAGATCCAAAAGATGCCCAAAGTGCTACTAAATGGGTTAGCCTATGTGATGGAAGTCATTTGGTTTTCCACTGAGCAAGAACTAAATGCTATACTCAAGCTGCCTATAACAAACTTCAAATTTCTCACATCTCAGTGAATTCACCCAGAATCAGGCAGTCCAGTTAACTAGAGCTTGAGTCAACTGCCTAAACATAAGCATTTGGTGCCACCCGAAATTCCCTAGAGTATCTCAGATTGTCTGCAAAGGCCTGGCATGTGTGACATAAGATCTGTGGGAAATCCAAGCAATTCTGGAGTGGCAGCTGGAGGCCAGGTAAGGTTCCTTAGGGCATCTCAAACGATGCTAAACACCTGTGTTAAGGCAACAGAATGGAGATTTTTACCCCCCCAGTTCTCTGTTGCTTGATCCCTTCTGCACTTCTCAGCTTCTCCAGAAATTGCATGGAAAATCCTGCCACTGGGATTCTGAAGAACTTTTTATCCACTTTGCAGAAGTATAAATAATTATGTAAGGCAGGAGGCAAATCAAGCCTCTTTTCTCCCCACCTCAGAGAGAAATGAGAAATACAATGTGAAGAGTTAAATAGTTGAGTCAGATTAAATTTACCATGTCTGCAAAATTTTCTATCAAAAGGTTACCTTTGATATAATGTTTCAGCCTGCAGACTTCTGCTTCCCAGCCGTTAAATTCTGTTGTAATAAACTTTTACAATATGTATCATTATAGGAAACTTAAATAGGCTTAGCTCTTGAACGAGAATCACAAAGACAGTAGAACAGAGGAAAGAAATGCAAGGTGTCTGGCTTCTTAAATATTTAAGAAAAGGTTCTTCTTTATTACATAATGCATATGAGGAGAGGGACTTGGAACTCCGAATTTTCAAGGTCAGGGTGGAAGGAGGTCTGTCTGGAGAGCCACAAAATCCTGATCTCAGCCCTTGCCTCTGCCTCTGTCTTTGCCACACGGGCTTGTGCAGATCAGAGGACTACCCAACCACTGAGCCCCTCAGTTCCAACTGCGATTGAGCCCCTGGGGCAAATGGGTTGTTAATACTCACTCCTTCAAAGAAGAGTCGTGGCAATTGCTCTTTTTATTCTTCACAGTATTGTTCTGATATCCGTGAGGACAGGCTTAGAAAACATAAATGGCTCAGCTTTATAGCAAAACGGTTGCTGGTGGTTTAAAAGTAAAATTCAGAACCACTTTTCTGCTTATAATGAGCATTGCAATGCAGAATGGGCAGCTGCAGAAAGTCCAAATGAGAGACAGGGAGGATCAGCCTCCTTGCTATTAAGATGGTTTATGGAGACATTTGGCCTCAGATATATTCTCCTTCCTATTCTGCTGGTAATTCATGTGTTTAAAGTGTAATATAATTGTCCACAGAGACCATGTTACACTCCTTTTCAAAGCTCAAAGCATGTTGGTTACTTAACAGACCTTCTGTCACACATGGATGAAATGAAAATTCCCTTCCTGCAGAAGAGTTACATTACGTCTTACATTTGTTTTAGAAGAAGGGATTTATATCCTGTTTTGTTCTTCGCGTACTCTTGGAACATCAGCTATCAGCCTTAGGATGGCTAGGAAGCATACATCAGCCAATGTTGCATTTCATGTCCTGGTATGAACACAGAGAAAGATAGCTGATCCTCACCCTGTATAATGTGGAGTTAGACAGGGGTTGACAAAGTCTACGCTCTTAAAATAACAAATCCTTCATCCTGTCTGTACAAGGAATGGAGCAGAGGCACTGCATCACCTTCAAAGTCTTCTGAGAGGCAGAAGGAGGGAAATATTAAGACAGAAAAACTGTCCTGATATACATCTTTTCAAATTATTATTCTGCTTCCCTCCCCCCGCCAGCCCACAGATGGTTGCCTTAACAAGCAATGCCTTACATTGATCAAATATTAGATTCCTTAGGATTTCCCCTCCTCCTATTGTTCAACAGCAGATTTCAGCTATTAAGAAACCTGTGGGTTCACATCTGGCTTGGCTGTTCGGGTCGCTGTGCATCTCTGGGAGATTTAACTCCTTCTCTAATTAAGTGAGCACACAGAGATCCCTGGAGTGGTAAGAGGGGAAGAGAATAGCCTGAAACATTGCTCATGATTTGCATTGCAGTGTCATTTGCAATCAACAAGAGACTCAGGTGCCCTCCATTTAAGATGCTGGATTCCTTCCCACTAGACTCGGTAATACACTTAATTCTTACAACACCCTGACACTCTATTTTATTTCTGGCAGTGCTTATTCTAAAGGTCAAAGTCCTCACTGACTTTCTCAACTGGCAATACTATTTTATTTAAATTTTTTTTTAAACTGCAGAAGGCACACCTCTCATCTGCCCTGAGGCATTTTTGCAGACACAAAGGAGATACAGTCCACAGGGCAACCTCTACGAAAGAGTGCCAACAGGGACGCCCCAAACTAGTCCTTCGGAAAAAGCCGTAGTAAAAGAACAGACCTGCTGGTTGAGAAACGCAAAATATGACTCAGATGCAGAATGACTATAAAAGCAAAGGGTCCCACATGTTCCCATCCAGCAGGCAAAAACATACAAATGTTTAGTGTGAGTGGCATTTATTGGTGTTGGTTCCGATGAAGGCAAACAAAAAAAAAGAAGGAATGTTCATTGAAGTCTCCACTCTGGCTTTGCAACTTCATTTTAAATCCAAAACACTGCCTGTCAGCAGACAAGGAAGGAGACTCATTGAAAGGTGAACTATGCTCTGTCCTTAGATGTATGTTAAGTGCTGCTGCGTTGAAGCCAACCAAGGCCAGAATCTGGCCTTACAAATCTTGGTAGGTTCTAAGCTGGCATGTAATTTACTGTGAAAGGACAACTCAGTTTTCCCCAGCTTTGAAAAAGGCATAAGGGCTGGTGACCACTGCAGAGCCTTTTGCCCCTAATGGTGAGATCCAGCAGACTTTGTTGAGGTCTGCAATAATAGACCTCAATTTTGTTGTCTTCTGACACTGACGCACCTGAGAAAGGTAATAACTATTCAAAGACCTCATAATAAAATGTAAGCCAATGTAGTCCCTAATTTACTCACATAGGCAAATTAAAAAGCTTTGGCTTAATCTAATGTGTCACTTCTTGCACCATTCCCCCATCTGTAGCTAATGAAATGTTATCAAGAGTGACGCTCTAAAATCCGAGGCTGGAGATGAAATACCCTCAATGCAATGTAAAATACAGAACCCCCTGTGTGGGCAGGTAGTGTTCCCCACCAAGTGACTCTCCATCCCCCTGTTTTCATTTTTTGTCAACTTTTTCCAAGACTTTTGCTTCAAAATGATTCATCTGGAGGTGCTGTCCCATGTAAAGGAAAGCAAAGCTCCTTTTTTAAACGCACTGGGGAAAACAGTTCCTCACCCTCAGCTGGGTTTGCAAACCAGTTCAGTATTTGCCTTTGGTAAGGGAGGAAGGGAAGAGTGTGTGCAAGCCTCCGTTTTAGCACATTTGCCTTCCCTGCTGCTGGGAGGTGCAGACTTTGTTCTGGCTGTGGGCTGAGCAGCAGAGTGCAGGTTTGAAGACCGCCTTTCTTCTTGGCCAAATCCGTTGTTTGGAAGCTGGCGGCTGCTGCTGCTGCTGCTGCTGCTTCTCCTATAATTGCTGAGTTTATTGCTGCCTGAAGCAAATGAGTGAGTAGGAGGAAAAGTAGGAGGAACAGAAAGTGCCATTAATCTACTCTTTGCTAGTTCGTGGGGGAAATAAAGGCAAGTATAATTCCTGTAGGCACTTAGTATGGTGATGAGCACAGCAAAAGTAGTCAGATATCACATAATAGCATATTAGTAGGATGGAATGCAAAGGAGGCCTCAGATCTTCACAGCCCAGGAAGCCTCTCACCAGGCTGTTCTGTGCCATGGGTCTCACTCAGGGCTACATTGACTCATGTTGCCTTGCAGGTCCTGTGGCAGGACCTGGTCCCTTACTTGCTCCATCAAGTGAGGATGTGGCCTTGTCTCCCTGCAGAGTTAGAGCTCTCTTCTGCAAAGCACAGAGGGTCAGGTCTAAAATATATATTTATATAAAAACAAGAAGTATGAAGGTATTGCCTTATCTGTAAACACCTTTGCTCCTAAACGTGTCTGCTCACAGATATATTATTATCTCAAATTATTTTCTTAGACAAGACTATCTGTCAGTATTCTATACAAGAAGGAAAATGCAAAATGTAGATATCTATCTTTTATTGTTAAGGTCACTGAAAATTATTTCCAAATGACGCAAACTTCATAAAAATGGGAACTCATTCTGTGATCAGAATAGTTAATATAAGTGTTTTTTAATAAACCATTGACAGTTTTCCTGCTGCACTGGCCATTTCTTAACACAGTGCTGCTATAATAGAGACCATTGAAGTATATCAAAAAGACAAAGTATTCAGGAAGATACGATATATTTCGTTAAACCAAATGATTCAGTTGTGCATATAAGCAGGCTTTTGTGCATCCCAGCTTTTCTTCAAGTAATTTCCAAAGAGAAGCAAAGTGGTTAGCCCAGCAGTGGAAACACTACATGATAAAAAGCTGATTCATTTGAGACTGAAAACCTGCACTGATTAATGTAGAAGGAAGCCCACAGATCCTCCGTAAAGTCATCACGGGCTGGGAATGCAAAAGACAAAGTAAGGGAGCAGGGGGCACACAAGGAGTAATTTTTTGGCTTCAAGGGAAGTAAATTACAGGTAGAACCCTAATACTGCAAGTTTTAGACTCCTATCTCTGTGTAACCTGTAATTACATGATTTATTAAGGAGTTTTTCATGTTTAAGTTGACAAAAGGAGATAAGGGAGGTCATTGAAACTCCACAGCCACTTCATGGTCTTGAAGCATATTGGGAATTGTGGCACAGATGTCCACACAGAGATGAAGGAGTGCTATTTGTTTATGTTGTTGCTGACTGAATCTGCTGCTGGCATCACCATTTAAAATTTGAAGTGTATTTAAAGTGGAATCGACTCAACCAAAACATCCAGCAAATCCTCAGAGATACAGATGCAGAACAACAGTGGCAAACTTCCAGCTGCCATAGCAGGCATTCAAAATCCTCTGGAAATAAATTACTTAAAGGTTTTAAAAGGATAAGAAAGGACTGCCAAGTCAGACAGATCTCAGAGCCTGTTCCTGAAGGCCCCAGACATGCATGACTTCAACCGATTTCCAATATTGTCATCTTTCCAGGACAGGCATTAAGAGATGCCTGCCTTTGTTCAGGTGGTTGATCGCAATTGCTGCCTTCTACCCCAGCGCTGTGGTTTACATGAGGATGTGTTTGGTTCAAACAAAGGGTCTCCCTAGCCCAGTTCCAGCCTTCAGCAGCGCCATAAGCTATATCCATTGAAAATTAGGAAATGAATGAACATTTACAACATTTCCCCACATACTATCTCAGCTTCTAACTCTTTTCAACTGAGCAGGTTTTCTTAACTTCACATGCTTCACCTGCTTAACCATCCTTTGTAAATCTCTCTTTCAAGTACTTGCTCAGTCTCCCCTTGAACTTTTGCACCCATAACATCCTTTGGCGGGGAGACCCATGGGTTCATTGCCTATTATACAGAGAACCACCTTCTTCTGGTAGTTTTGAACCTGTCTCCCAAGTAGTCCATCTGAGGGACGTTTATCCTTGCCCAGGATGAAACAGTGAGTGTTTAGCTCTCCACGTTCAGAGAAGCCTTGCTAGATGGCACATGCACCAGTCACAGCCCATCTTTTGGTGATCCCTGGTCACAGGACACAGCACCGTGCACTTCCTGCCTCATGAGGTAAAGGCTCATGTCTGCAGTATGACCCAGTGCAGCCTTTGTCCATGGGCCTGGAGACCTGCCAGCAACTGGGCACCAGGCAGCAGCAACCTCTAACACGGACAGGAGCATGCTGAGATGCTGCTGAGGTGCCGAATGGCAGGATGGTGCTTTGTCCCGGAGACTGCACAGTCTAAAGTGACAAAACCAATGGGTTGTAGCTTACAAATGAGTGAATGATGTTGGCTATATTTCACCTTACATGATTTATATGAGATATGTGTGACATGAGTCATACAGAGATATATTCCATATACTTTACAGATACACTTTGCATTCCAGACCTACTCTAAATAGCTTTGCCTTAGCACAATAATCTGTTTATCAGATCCTACGTTTTATTTTCACAGTTCCCAAGAAAATGAAACTGTTCTCACTGAACAAATCAGCTTTTCGCATTTAAAAAGAAGATGAGTATTTTCTATAAGACAAGCTTCCAGAATTATTCTGTCTGTTGTTTGTGAAATAGCTGTACTTTCATTAGACATGACAAATTATCTATAGCCCCAGGAAAAATTAATTTCATGGGATGCAAAAGATTGAAGACCTATTGATAGAGTACAATATATACTTGGCAGATGTCCCTTGCCTAAGGCATGAAATGGCCTGGCTATTATCTTGTCTACGGTTCAAAAGTAATTGTGCACATTGCACACAGAGCAGCATCCGCCCACAGAGCAAACACCTAGTGATGATGGATATCACTATTGATACAATTCACACCTAGAAACTCAAAGTGCTGGGAAAAGGACTGTGAATTCTAAAAGGTAATATGAATTCATTAACTGCAAAGAACACACACAGTTGCATTTAAGGAGTAGAGCTGTGACAGTAATTGCTGAATTGAATATTTTTAAAAAGCCCTTTTGTTCCTATTGGCATCAAAGCTATTGTTGAACTGTGCTGTACTGTCAGCAACGTGAATATGAGGGGTTTAGATCCGTGCATGCAAAAGATCAAAAGCAGTGATGAAGGATTTTGTAATTATTAGTAATTGCTTCCCAAGTGGCCATTTTTTTATAAAGATTCTTCGTAACAAAGTGTTCACTAAAGACTATGGGTTGAACTTATATTTTCATAGCAAGCACATGAGCCCATGGAAATTATTTCACATTATTTCATATTATTTTCATCATAGCTGGAAACTATCACTAATAAGAAATACAAATGCTACATAAAATCTGGGTATCGTTATTACGATTATTGTAATTTTAATGTAGATTGCAATGATACATTTTCAATTAGAAGAATTAAAAAAAAAAGACAGTTAAACTAGTTTCAGATTGAGTAAAGTCCTAATTTCTCAAATTCAGTGTTCAAAATTGCTTCAACCAAGTAAAATATTAATGGTGCATCACCTGTGAACTCTCATTGACTCATAAATTGAACTTTCTAGGCTCAAGCTGCCATCCACTTAAATGGATGTGAATCCTTACACAGACATATAATTACAAGCACAGGCGTGAAGAGAATTATAACAAACCCAAAAAAGGGTTTAAAAGCTCTGCAACACCCTCTTCTCACATACCAGTACCCGTCCTCTTGCCAAATGCGTATCTTTAGAGTCTTACTTCATATTTAACCCTAAGGTTTGCCTCGGAGTTGCACTTGCTTACTCCAAGACTGAATTTGTCTTGAATAAATAAAAATCAGAACCATGGCACTATTAAAAATAACTCATACATGACAATAATAGTCCACTAGGTCTCACTGAAAAACACTGAAAATATTTAAGAAATTAAGTTTCTGCTGTCCAGATGTGGCATTAGGAAGCTTTCTCCAGTCTTCTGCTGAGCATGGATATTGTCTTCGAGTAGACAACCTACACAGCAGCTACATCTCAGTCAAGCCAAGTGCCAGGAGGGAACAGCTTCACCATGAGCTGGTGACTCCTGTGTATTTCCTAGAGGGACATTTGGAGTGCCTAACTGCAGCTGTACAGCTCCAGGATTTCTCCCTTCCTACATGTTCAAATACCCAAAAAAGGCTCAACAGACCATAGAGTAAGAAAGATGCTGACAGTAGAGGGAAAAAGTTTGGGCTTTGTGGGGCAGACGCCACAATTTTGCAGAACTGGTCCATACCTCTCCTCTACATCTGATTCTAAAATCAAGACGTAATTTTCAGTGCCTGAAATGCCCTGTTAAAATCACTGCTAGGATTAATTATGCTGTTATGCTCCTCAGGGTAAAAACCTTACTGCGTCTGTCTGCAAAGTGCCTGTTTGGATGCCAAGCAAATTAATAAAGAATAATAATAGTGGTGCCTGCACGAAAAGCCATCTCGTTCTACTGAAACCAATGGGACAACTTAGTGCCTTCCATTATGTGCAAAAAGCAATATTCAGTGGTTTATTTATGACACCTGAAGAAAAACACATACAAAACCCCTTCAATATATCCTTCAGTGTGGCCAGTTTTTTTTATTTCAGTTAGGTTGCTTTGTTGAATACGTTAAAGCACTCTACTAAAGTTGTCACATGACACTATTTCTTATATTATAATCTGCTATACCTCATAAAATAGCCTCCCTTACCATGCCAAATAAATTAACTCTTTTGCAGTTTACTTTTTGTCATGGTTCAGTCTCCCATCTCACTCATAAGACACATTGGTACCGTAATATATATATTTGCTCCAGGATAAATACTAATTTATCATAAAAGCAAAGTGTGAGTTCTGCCCTGACATATACAAGGCTGTAACAGGAGCCTTTAGTCAGTCCAGTAGCTTCATTATTCTCCAACAACTCCCTCAATATCATCTCTCAAAATAAAGCCAATTTTTTTTCACTTTCATCACTGCAAATCAGGAGTAACATCACTGAACTTGATGTTTCCCTTCCAGTAAGGAAGAATCAGGACTGGTGTCTCCTGTTCATGAGGTAAGTAGGGAAACAAATCATGTCACTGTTTTATTTATGTTTCATCTAATTATTCAAGGCACAGCTTGCATTCATCCTCCTTAGTGCCTGTCTGTTTTCTGCACTTCTCCACTGCAGCTTACCCATTCTTCAGTAGGGATTTTGATATCTGTTTAATTTACCATGACTTGCACCACATTTTTCCCAGCAAGCTGCATATTCTGTGCCAGGGGGAGAGGGCAGGGGGAAACCCCAAAGGAGAAGAACTGAGAAAGCCCACCAGGATGCATCTTAGGTGACAGGAAACATGGAGGCCCATTCTCCTTTCAGCACAAGGGAGATTTACACCCATAGCTCCCATTGTCATTAATGTAGTTATACACATAATTTGTCCCATACACTGAGAGGAAAATAAATTTGAGAGAGGAGAAGTAAAGGGTATTCGAGGGGAAACCTATTTAGTATGTAAAGCTTGTGGCTGCCAGTTGGTAATGAATGTGGCAGACATAATAATGGTAATAATAGGAAAAGACACCTACATATCTGAGTTAGGGTTATTGTAATATGGCACACGAACAGAGAACGAAACCATCAAGGAAACCACTAAATATCATTTTGAGGATACAGAAAGAAAATATACTTAAGACTAAAGAGAAAATTAGAGGGAGAGCAAAATTAGAACTAGGAACAAGCCAGCAAATGCAGCAGAGAAATGAGGAGTGTTTTCACTAAAGGAAACAGCAGCTCTCTGTGAGAGTACCAGCCGGCCTGGGAAGTGGCAGAAATAGATGGGATGCCAGCAGCGAGAGGCAAGAAAGCACAGAGGTATTTCCATCCATCAGAAGACAAAAGCAAACGCATTCGGAAGAGACTGGAATAAATTAGTTTACAGCATGATAAGTGACTCAGACTGTTCAATATAGGAGTGTTTAGGTAATGAGATTATGGACCAGAAATAATCACAGAGGCTAAAGCTTACAAATCAGTACTAAAGGAGGACTCTTGAATGGTGGATCTTAGTGATTCAGATACTTCACTGGCTCAGACACTACAAAACATAGCCAGAGGTGCTGGGATAGCACTGATATTGCAGTCAGGCAGACGGACATAGCACATGAAATTGTATGTCATGGCGTACCACTTTCCACTTCTTCCTGGTGCCAAACTCACTGGCATTGCTCCTTTTTATAGGAATAGCACTATAGATAAGCACTACAGATATAGCAATACAGATAAAATGCAATTGCAGCAGATCTAGGAGTTACCATAAGCCAAATATAATCAAATATACTTACACAAACGATGCCTTTAAAAACGGCTCTAATACTGGAGAAGTAATTTTAAGTAGTGAATCACCACTAAAGTAAGGTGGCTTTCAGGCAAGTCTCTGACACTCATGAAAGAGCACCATGAAGCAGGAGCACCAAATACCAGAGCATAGACAAATGATAAAGCCTCCATCGTCTAGGACAACTATTTAGGGTATAAATAATAACATCTGATTGATGAAGTGTTCTCTCCCTTGAGTGTACAGACAGATCAGGTATGCAGCTATCTTGTCTGCAGCTGGATAAATGCACCCTGAGAGACTTGGTCAGGATCACAAACGAAGTCTCTGGTCTGAGTCATGGTCTCAGGCATCTCCTCAGCTGCCTTGTTCTACTCTGAACTGTTAAAAGACTCTTTCATATGAATGGGGCTACATGAATTTTAAACGGGGACTTGACCCATTGTATGCAAAACAGACAGAACATAAATCAGGAATAATTATTCTAGCATAAAATGGAGAACCTGTTTAAAATACTGCTGAATCTTGGTTCTGTAAAAGAAATATTACTGAGTCTAAAGCCTTTAGCTGAGAAAAAGCGAAGTAAATCCAGGTTTTGGGAGGTATGAATTATGAGGAAACACTGATCAGATGTTGCTTCTATAAATAATAACAGCTCATTAATTCTCATTTTGCTAATCCACACATTTAAAGAACTCAACAACCTCTTTACCCCCAAGGGTACTCATCCCACTTCTCAGCAGAGTTTTAATTTATGTTAGTAACAAGATCTCATATTTCTAGGAATTCATTACTTTTAAAAAACCTATTACACTATTTTATTGGCAGACTAGAAGATATTATCATAAATAATTGAAACTCAACTACACTTGTTCAGGCATTAACAAACTACATTGGCAAGGCATCACACTTGAGTCTTTTTTCAAGCATGTTCTTTCATTCATGGCATAATTTTATGCCTGTGGAGTGAGACCCAAAGAAAGGTCTACCGAATAAAGAATATGGGGTGTACATGCCACATGTGTGCTGAATGATTTGTTGTGCAAACACAAGTTTCACAATTAATTGCTAAGCCTTATTAGTGAACAAAGGATGCTGTCACTATCCGTGAGAGCAAATTCACATTCTCCCATCACTTAAATGGACAGACATGGGGTCATCCAGTGAAGATCTTGAAACCGAAGTAAGAAAATTAGTAATGTAAGCCTAATGTTAAATAAGGCACAACCTGTAGTGCCAATATTAGCATTCACCAGGCAGAGCTCTCTTATGCCGGGATGATCTGAAGTGTGAAACATAGAAGGATAATTGATCAGGGGAACAGACCTTCCACATGGACAGCACGCAACCACCTCCATCCAGAGTTGTCCTATGGGACGTACTCAGTGCAGTGGAGCATAACAGATGATAAAGCATTATGCCATGGTGTCATTGAACTGATTCTTAAAAAGATTGTGAGGTGTTTTCATGCCTTGCAAAGCCAGCTTGGAGGAGGAGAATCATATCAATATGTGACATGGGTGTACTCATAGATATCCCCTGGTCTTACGAGAGACTGACTGCTACCAAATGAGGTTGTCCAGAGGCAGCAGGATTCATCTCACCGAACTTTAGCCAGCTGAAACTGAAGCATCTTATATGAGCTTATTGTCCAGGCTCTCTCCACACTGACCAGAGGCACCTCCAAACTACATATTCTCACTTAATATAGATGGGATGTGACACAGGTGGGATCAAGCTCCTACTGGAGAGGCCTATCTCCCTTCACTGAACATAGAGCACCCCAACCGATGGCTGAAACCATTCACCTGAAAACCTGAGGGAAGCAGAAATTAAAAATAGGAGCAACAATCTTGTGCAAGATTGTGTCAAGGAATAACAGATAGAGACAGATGACTGCAAACTCTGTCTTAAAAGAGGAGGTAAAACTACCCATGATTTTAAACAAAAAAGAACAGAACTAAACAATGGAAGTTAAGTCTGAGCTGAAATTGCTGTTTATATAAATACATCAAAGCAGCTTAGAGCAGAGGGAGAAAACAGTTATTTAACCTAAGGTTCAACATTGGCCCAAGAGCAAATAAATATGTACTAAGAATACATAAATTCATCCTGAAGATTAGGAGAAGACTTCTAACCACCAAAGGACCAAGAGTCTGGAACAGCCTTTCAGAGTAGTGAGATACTATTTTTGGAATGTCATTGCCTGTAAAGAAGCTGCTCTGCTATGTTTATGGCATGCTTTAAGACATTATCATGAAGCATTTAAAACTGCTTATGCAACCCTTGTTGAACTAATGCATACACAAATATCAGGTAACTATTCCGAAATAGAGTATTTCAGAACGACCCACTCCAATGTGAGAGACCACGCACGTGTCAAAAACAACTCCACATTTAATTCTAAGTGTTAGGATAATTTATCACAGAGGTTTAAAACTGGGCTTTTCTTGTTGGACTGCCAAGCTGCAACACCAGCTTTCCTGAAAGGAGGATCTGACTCTGCATTGTTATCACTGTCACTGAGATCATGAAATTCCCCTTGTGCCCCACTGGTTCCATAGAAAAAGCAAGTGACTGTGGGCACCAGCTTCACAATGGGCAGCCATGCGGTAGAAGCTAACTTCAGCAGCCCATTGCAAATTAGAAATGTGAGGAGAAGGCCAAAATAGAGCACACTGAACTTCAGCTGTCATTTTGGTATTGTGGCTTTGATATTTTTATTCTTCTGAAAATTACATAGTTACCTGCCAGTGTCAAACTTCAGGCTGGACTTCAAGTAAGCAAATATACAGCAGACTAAAGAAGAGATGTGTAAAGAAATAACACTGCAAGGCATTTTAAGGGAGATATTTGAAATCCACTGAGTCTCTGGAAGGGGTTCTTATGTTTGCAGACACTTGGAACAGTCATCTTAATTGGTGGTGCTTAATAACATACTGCATGGATTCCATTCACTTCGGGAAACCAATGCAGTTCTTTGCAGCTTGGTAAGATTTCTGGAGCTGCTGACACCTCCTGCTCCATTATTTGCAAACAGAAAGATTCCAGAGGATCACAGTCCCTGGGAACATAGGCACCCCTGCCATTCTCCCTTTTCTAAACAAAAAACGTTAGATATTGCAATCCACAGTGAACATGTTCTTTGTGGGTTTTACACCCACAAAGAGAAGATGGTTACATTTAGAAGGCCATGCCTTAAGTTTAAAATACAAGACAACAAATGCAAGGCAGATTAAATAGTGAAGCTACTAACATGACATAATGGATCATTTTGGTGTAGTATGTTCAGAGGATGCTAACAGCATCATAAAGCACCCAAGCATAGTAACAAAACCACTTCAGCTGGCGTGGCTCTGAAAAATGCCTTTTTTATGAGAGTATACTTTGCAGAGAAAAAGCCTCAAATTTTCACAACCTGGTTGCAGGCATTAAGTAACAATCAGCTCTCAGAGAAAAGCGCAGTGATGTATTACGGCATTAGGTCTTGCTGGGCAAGACAAACTGTATCATGATGACATGCAAAATTAATCCTGAAAAACTGCATTAGAAATATCCATGACTTTAAATTTCAGATCTATTTTCTTCCCTCCAGAAAGTACTGTTTAAACGTTGGGTACAGGAATCCCACTGACAAGAACTCCTGAATACAAGGTTCATACAATCCTGGAAAAAAACAATAAAATTGCTTCACCTGTGCTCATTAAATATACAGTGCATAAACTCTGGCTTTGGAAGTCTCATCAGCAGGAAGCTTCTTTCTTCCTTTCTTCATTTTTTTTCTCTACCCCCTGAGGATTACTGAAATCTCTGCATTAACCACCGAATAATGACAATGTTCTGCAGCCTCGAGCTGTGACTAAGGATTTGGTCACAGAGGCTACAGGGTAGGGAACGTAAAAGCTGCCACTGAAAAAATATATCGTAACAGAAGTTATTTCCTTTCTAAGCAATTAAACACCCAACCTTGTTTATCACAGGTACTTCTCACTTGCAGTGTGCACTTAGGAAAATCTGGCTATGAGAGACAACTCTGCTGTTTCTGTGATGATCATGGGGAAAAAAAAAAGCCTCTCCAGGTTCAGCAAGGCTCTGTTAGAACTTCTTGCTCTGAAACTCCAACCGCTGCTTCTCAAGCGTTCTGGCTGAAAACATTCACTTTCCACGTTCATCATCACCTGCACTTATATATAGTGCTACGTACTAGCCCTTTTAGGACTCCACAGATACTCCCACTGAGGGTCAGGCCTTAAGGCTCCAAGTGTGCAGACACTGTTTTGGTGATGCATACAGTTCCTGGCTTCCTCCTCCTCAGATCTGTGACTGCTCATTCCCACTCCCACTGCATCCTTTCAATTGTGCCAGTGCAAACATTTATGCGGCCATGCTGGGAATCAAACAGGGGAATTGATCCAGCTAAAAATAACTCCTTTTCTTTCCAAGTCAATTTTCAGTCAGAGCAGTTACTGATGTGGCAGGGTGGTAGAAAGCTGGTGGGCAGCAGGATCAGGATGTGAGGCTGGGAGAGCAGGATGCCTCCCTGGCATCTGGTTCTGCTGGCTCAAGCTGATAGGGACATAAGGTACAACTTTTCAAGAACTTCGTGTCTGACTATTCAGCTTGCTATTTATTGCACTGGTCTTTCAAGCAATAAACGGCTTGAAAAAGAACAGAACATGAGAGCTAGATGCCCATAATATTTTCCCAAAGTGTACTAGGAAGCACAGGCATGGCCCGAGGTGCTAACCTCTTGAAGAAGACAGAAAATAGTAAAACATACATTATAATCTGAAGCACACAGGTACAAAACCAGTGGGTGACTTTGCTGATCAGTGCAAGGAAAGGGATAGGAATTATGCGAAAGAGAAGCTGTCTTTAACCACTTTGGGAAAGACTGAAGAGAAACAGCAGAAGACCCAAAGTTCCAGGCTGGCCAACATGGTGTCACTGGGGTATCCAGGCTTCAATTACTTTCCAACAGCTCCCTTCATCTCATAGAATCACAGAACTGGTAAGGTTGGAAGGGATCATAGTGGGTCATCTGGTCCAAGCTCCGTGCTCAGTCAGGATCACCCTTGAGCAAATTGTACTGAATTGCGTCAGGGCAGTTCTTGAACATCTCCAGTGAGGGAGAATCCACAACCTCTCTGGACAATCTGTTCCAGCACTCAGACACCAGCAAAGTAAAGAAATTCTTCCTTACATTCAGGTTGAACTTCCTCTGCATCGGTTTCTGCCCATTGCCTCTCGTCCCATTGCTTGGCACCACTGAGAAGAGGCCTGCTCCATCCTCTTGACACCTTTCCTTCAGATTCTTATGTACATTGATGATGTCCCCTCTCAGCTGTCTCTTCTTGAGGCTGAACAGGCCCAGCTCCCTCAGCCTGTCCTCATAAGAGAGACGTTCCAGTCCCTTAATCATCTTCATAGCTCTCCACTGGACCTGCTCCAGGAGCTCCTCGTCTCTCTTGTGCTGAGGAGCCCAGAACTGGACACAGCATTCCAGATGTGGTCTCAGCAGAGTTGACTAGATCAGCAGGATCACCTCCTTTGACCTGCTGGCAACGCTCTTCCTAATGTACTCCAAGATCCAATTAACCTTCTTGGCCACAAGGACATGGTGCTCATGGACAACTTGTTGTCCATCAAGACCCCCACGTCGTTCTCCACAGAGATGTTTTCCAGCGGGTCGGCCTCCAGCCTGTCCTGGTGCATGGGGTTGTTCCTCCCCAGGTGCAGGACCCTGCATTTGCCTTTGCTGAACTCCAGGCAGTTCTTCTCTGCCCATCTCTCCAATCTGTCGAGGTCCTTCTTAAGGGCCACTCCTCTCAGCTTTGTGTCAGCAAACTTGCTGAAAAGGCATCTACACATTCACCCAAGTTATTGGTGAGTAAGTGAAACAATACTGGGCCCAGAATTGAACCTTGGTGGGATGCCACAAGTGACAGGCCTCCAAGTAGATCCTATGCCCCAGATTATGAGCCTCAGGCATCTGCCATTTAGAATCCACCTCAATGTCCAATCATCCAGTCTACATGTTCTGAGTTTGCCTATGAGGATGTTGTGGGAGACAGTGTCAAAAACCTTGTTAAAATCGAGGTAGACAGTGTCCACTACTCTCCCCTCATGCATCCAGGTAGTTGCACAAGGTCCATGAGTAGTGGCCAGTGTGTATTTGTAGCTATGAATCTGGGCTGAAATACTCTTATTACTGGGATGAGTGAGGCAGCGTTGGTTTGCTAATAAAAACACCAGAAAAATGTGACCAAGAAGCAAGAAGCCTTTAAAAAAGCCTTTCAAAAAAAGTTATGATTTCTTATAAATGATTTTTAAAAAGCAAGTTTTGAAAGCAATTTTTGCTGTCTTTCCCTCTGGGAGCTGCCTTTTTTATTTCACAGTGGGTAACTGAGTGGCATGATGAGGATTAAGGCAGAGCAGATCCAAGTCATATTAGAAACCACTGAGAAATAAGGCTGGTTCATCATTGTTTTAAGGTTAAGTTCAAGGAGTTTTTCAAATGTTTTGATCAAAATAAACAGATTTTATCCTACTGTTAAACTAATGACAATGTTTGCCTCTTTAAATGACAAAATAAACACATTTTTGGAAACGGTTAGTGGCTCAAAGTCACACCACTAATTTAAAGGACATTGCTCACAGAAAGCAAGGTATAATAATGAAAAGCAAAGGCAAACCTTTGTGGACACACAGTACAGATATTTTTAGTATTAAAATTGTCAATAAACTCTTAATTTAACATTTTATTTTCATTGACCTTAGCAACTGTAGATCCAAGTCATATCCATGAAGAGTTAAGATACGCTCAAGGCTAAAGAAAAGTAGCCCACGCCAGTCAAAATCATTTCTTTGTAAAGAGAACTGGAGTTGTGCCTATGTACCCAGAAAACAGGCAGGTGCATATCTGGATTTTGGTTACATGAGGAGGGAATGTGGAGAAATCCCACAGGAATCAATGTTATTGTCCTAGCAATAAACAAGTGTATAAGAACGTAATTTTAGCCAACAGGTATACACAGACTCCAGTCTCTCCACCACTCTTTACAGCACCAAAAAGGATATATTAAACAAGTAGCGTGATAAGGAATATCTTTATTCTGTAGCAAATCTTGCCTCAGAGGGGGAGTTGAAAGCACTCTTGAATTTTAAGCAGCAAGAACTTCAGTAGGAGGTTCTCTCTGGCAACAGCTGAAAAGGCTGAAGAAGACTTTCACACAAAAATGCATCAAATTCCAGACATTTGACAAGAACCAGGTTATGAAGCTGAACAGGATTGTTTAAAGCAGCTGGCAACTCTCTAATTTATTTCACCTGTCCTTTTCATACTGCCAGGGAGAGTCTGCCCCCCATGTGAGAACCAAGTCACATCACTGCATGCCTGATATCATGCCAACTCTCCTGAATAGCAAAAAAAAAAGTCTATTCTGTTTAATTGCCAGGTGTCAAGCAGACTCATTACAGTGTACAGAAAGCTCTCTGTGCAACAGATCAACCTGAAGAGGCTTATCTTTGTGGCTGCTGTCTATACAGTCATAATTAAATAAAAGCAGATGGAGGAGGCACTAAATAGTTATGACGGCAAGATAAATAAAATGCTGGGTAAGTAACTTCAGAAGTATAATTTAAGCATCTTACATAAATAAAAAGTATCAGCGTCTTCTGTGATATGTTTTCACACTGAGGTAGTTCAGAAAATTAAAATAATCATGAAAACAATGAAGTGAAGTATTAAACTAAAAATATTAAATATGTATGACACACACATAATAGGGAACATGTACAAAGTCATTCTGACTCACTCTTCCCATAGGCAAATGCAAATTTTCTGTGTCCTTTACTAATGCATGCGCCAATTAATCTTGCAATCACATTACCACAAAACCATGTTGTTGGGCACTTTTTCTTATTTCACAGAACATAAAGGAGCTGCCCCTGTTCTTTACAGCCACAGCTCCTCAGAGATCCAGTCACTGGGACATGCCAGAGGGTCACTTTAGCTGTGCTGGATCTCGCCTGGCAGGCCCAGCTCTACAGGGTTTCCTGGAGTTTTTGCAGTGAGGTCTGTCGATGCCTCGGTCCTTCTTCAGCTATCAGACGTAGACCCCAATCCACTATGCTGCTCAGTGTATCAAGGTTCCACTCCTACAAACAGTAAATTTTCCATCAACTTCCAAGCACCCTGACTCCCCACCAGGTACCTCAGGTGCAGACACCAAGCCATAACAATCAATCGCGCTGCCGTGCTCTTCACACAATAAACTCGTGCATGGTGCAGGGGCTGCCAGCCTGGCTGTGGGCACCCGTGCTTTCCTGCTGCCCCCCAAAACGATGAAAGGGAGAAAATCTGTTTCTCTTTGCACTCACAGTGAGATACAGGGTCATATATCAATAAGACACTTCACTCTTGGCTGAGGTACCCAGCTGAGCATCCCTTCTGGAATCAGAACATAAAAAAGAAAGAAAAACTCAGATTCCTGCAGCCTGAATGTTAAAATGCAGGAAGACAGTTGTGTATATGGGGAGTTTTTGGGCACTGTTTTGCAGCTGCATTCCCCTAACACGGCTATATGTAAAGAGTAGTTAAGAACTACTAATGAGGGTTTGAAGTAAGTGCAGTGCCAACCTAAAAAGCGTGTTCAGTCCAACACTGGTCTTAAATGTTTCTTTCTTTGTAAATATGATATTGTGTAGCCTGCTGCAAAGTATTGTTTGTTCAGTGCGAAGTAGTCTGCAGAGCTATTAATTGCTCCCATGAAAGATCCAGTTAGAAAGTGGGACAAAATATCCGAACAACACTTTTGAAAGGATTAATAATCCACATTGCCTTAACCCTCTAAATACGTATCTGCGTAACAGAATAAAAGTGCAGGTATAGTCCATATTACAGACACATGAGAGGACCACTTAATGGCTCTATGAGATCCAAAATCTCCTTTCTGATCTGTGTGGCAGACCTATTCCTTGCTTGCATGTTTGCTCGCTTTTCTGGCCAGAAGTTTACAGGACTATTGCTCTCTGTACACAGGGAAAAGAAAACAAAACTCACACATAACAAAGCAGCTCTAACCTACAAATATATCAATGGAAAATGTTTTATTTTCTAAAATAGTCTCTCAGTGGGTGTGACCCAAGACCACAGAAGGTGTTACAGACTGTTGTTTCATCACCCAAAAAAGGTAACTAAGCACAGCAAGCTCAGCCATGCTTTTCAGCAATCTAGGGAGTCAACCAGCCAGGAAAGGCTGAAAACCAGTCATCTAAACAAGCATATATAATCTTTGTACATAAAAGAAGCTATGACCTCTTTTGAACCATGGGATAGTATTCATTATTGCAAGAAAAGGTTCACAAAGGAAAGAAAATTAGCTGCATCTTTCAGTTAGGACATGCCTTCTGCGCAGCTGGACTACACAAAGCCATTTAATAATGGCAGCAAGCAGCTCAACAGGGTAAATTGCCTTGAGAAACAGTGTGTGTTAGCTTGTGACCAACACTGCACAGTCATCCATCAGCTCGGGCTGCACACAGTATGAATGCCCATCTGCCTCAAAAATGCCAGGCAGATAATCCTGTAGTCATAACCTACTGTAAGGAAGAGGCACATGACAGCTGGGTCAGTGGCTACACTTGAACCCACGACTTAGAAGGCCTCTATTCAACACTTCTGTAAATATAACCTTCAATAAGTTTCTAGCCTCCTATCCGTAAAAGGGAAAAATATCCCTTGCATCTGTGCTGAGGCACTGCGAAGATAGAGATTTTCCAGAAAGATACTTTTATAACTTACAATATAGAATTCTGTCAATCAGCTTTGCCAGAGATGACATCAAACTGTGTACTCAAATAGTGAAGGAAAAAAAATTATGCAGTCTTAATCTCCCTCAAATCTTTCCTATTTTGCCATCCTGTTTTGCCCATCTCATCCATCTCACAGACTGATTAGCTTCATTAGAGATGCACCTGTCTTCTCAGTTTTACTTGTGAGCACTTGAAGACAGGCTGCAATGAAAAATCTGATTGCAACTTGTGAATTCACATTCAAAACCGCTGAAACCATAGTCCTGTGGCAACAGTTGCTTCTCATTCTCATTTATCCACTGTTCAAGATCTCTGAAAACCACACTACCAGTCCCTTCGGTTTACAGCAATCTCAGTCTATTTTCAAAGTGGATTTACATTCCCAGTCTGCAAACAGCACCTCTCACCATCTGTTTGCAAGACAGAAGACTCTCCATTGCCCTAGTGTCTTTAGAGGTTAAGAAAAATCTCTGATATTTTAAAGAGAATCTAAGTAGTCTGAATTTAAATGAGAACAACCACTACCATGATGACTAAGGAATGCTTGCTGGATATGGCATAAAGTACTTCAAAGAGTGTCCTGAGAGGAGAGGGGAAAAATGTGAAGAGGAATCAAAGAGATTTCATGCGAGAGACATGAATGGCTTCCAGATGTAAGATCAAATCCAGGTCACTGTGTTAATGGATCAGTACACAGGTCACCATGTACTGAATTCAGAGGTAAGTGGAAGTAGTGGAGACTGTTATACTCTTGCCAAAGTCTAACTTAAGACAACTTTCACAACGAGCAAGAAGAAAAATATAAAAAGTTAGGGGGGAAGAAACTAATAAAGTCCAACCCCTTTTCACCTCAAACTTCATCCCCTCCTAGGTCTTGTCTAGCTTTGGCTTTAGTGTTTGCAGTGGCAGCTGATTCTGTGTAGATCCTCGTTATGATTTACTTTTGCCATGTTCACTGGGTGTTTTTTTTCCAGAACAAAAGTATGGCAAAAGATTTGCAGTTTCAAAACCAATTAAACAATTAGCTCATGCTTCCTCTCCATCTAAAAATGATGGCCGGCTTCACCACAGACAGATGGGCTACACCATCCTTCTGTAGGGAAACAGAGACACCCATCTACAGACACAGAGTTTGTCATATCTTCCTACAGATACTAGGTGCTATTAAAGCAAAACTACTGCTAATCCCTCATTTAGGGTTCTATTTTATGGAACAAATAAAAAGCATGATTTCTGAAAAGGCATGCTATTTGATCTGATGCTTTTCAAACTGGATCCTAACGGCTTTCACTGAGGCTGAATTAACATCTTTTGAAATTCGTAAAGATTATCGCTGACCTATTTAAAACAAAGATAAACAAAACTAATGGGGAAAAAAACTCATTCTGCTCTCTTATTTTGACTACAAAGACAGACAGTCACACAGCCTAAAATCACAACCAGGTATAAATTTTGACCATTCTCATGAGGGCCACTGAGATGAAAGCATTTGCTTGCTGAGCTTCATTGACTGAAAAACACTTGGCTAGATACATTTAAAAATGCTGCTTATCTGAACTGTTTCAAGAGATTAGTTTGCATATTTAATATGTTAATGTTTCACAAGTAAGAAGATTTGCAGTGACTTATTACAGGACATATAACTTGGCAGAGCCCTGAGTCATTTAAGCTGGTACCTCAGTCACTAAATGCCAGCTACACTATTAGACACCACCTCAGAGTCTGTCCATGGCAGTAAGCCAGTTTTGCAGATCCTCTTCCAAAATCCAGGTTAGAGTCTGTCTTTTAGCAGGGTATTTCTCAGTGGTTTATATTTTCACTGTCACTAGCATGTCATTGAGCTCTGATTAATTTTGCGTTGACACTATTGAAATGCCAAATATAACTTTAACTCAGGTTCAGAAATGTTAATCAGTCTTGAAGTATCCATAGATTGCATATATATCAAGGCCTGTAAGTACTCAGAGACATCTGTCAGGATCCACATGGCATTAGCAGTCTTGTTTCTCTCTAGGCCCACAGTCAGGTGTTCATCAGCACTGATAATGAAATATATCATCTTGAAACAAAAGAACGTGGCCTTCTATTAAAGTCTTCTAAGATAAAAAATATGAAGATATAACTCTTCTAAGATATACACTAATTTGCATTCTCGAATAATATTTTGATTATTTACTTTTTCAGGGCTGCCACTGGCCACATTGGTAAAAAAAATTCTGTCTAAATTTTGATGTTCAGAAAAAAAAAAATCACAGAATCACAGAATAACAACCCCTTTCTGAGTTGGAAGGGACCCACAAGGATCATTGAGTCCACCTCTTAAGTGAACGGCCCATACAGGGATCAAAAATCCCGTGTCTTGGATCTCTGCATAATTAGATCATAATCATAACGTGATTTCTGTGGTTTAAACCTCTACCATTTTGCTAGGTATAAATTTTATAGGAATCTCCGGACTTCAGGATATAAAATACTCATTAATTTTGTGAAAGAGGAAGAAACTTTCCTAGAGCAATTTTATTGCTGAACGGTCTGCTACACTGTATTAGGTCTGCTACTTACACTGGAGCATTTCATGCTGAAAACACCAAGATCCTGTACTTCAAGCCCTCATGCTAAGACAGAGAATAATCTATATTCTTATATTCAGCTTAGTAGGAAAAAAAAGTTCACAGAAACTATGAGCTATGCCTTCATCCATAAACCAGCCAACCAATGTACTCAGCCAACCTGGAAAAAACAAAATGAACTTTCAGTCTGTAGCCAGAGGTTCATGCACTGAAAACTGTGCTCTGGAAAGACCGTTCCCAGAAGAAAGGGTGAGACCATGTTTTCCAGCCAGATCCAAGTCAGGGCTGATTTCAATGGCATCGTGACAATTTGCACTGGCTGGGTACCCGGCTCACTGTTTGGAAGTGGCAGCTGGAGCATACAGCTCTTGCAGCAGCCACTGCCCTTCAGAGACACAGTGGATGCTTGGAGTCGCTGCTAGCAAGACCCCCTTGCTTTCTTGGCACAGCTAAGCCTCCTCCTTCTCAGGGAACTCAAGACACTGACTGAGATGTAAACTAAAGTCAGCCTATCCACTAAAAAGACGTTGTGCCAGTGCATACATGGGATTGACCAGTCCCATCACATGGGGAACCTCCAAGGAAGGATGGCGCCTTGAGGGAAAATTCCCAGTGGATTTTCTCCCACCAGGAACTACAGAGCACAAAGGTCTCTCCTGCAAAGAAGGTGGGGAGCTTCTATAATCTCTAGCTTTCTTGAAGTGTTTAAGAAAAATCTGACTTGTTTCAGGATGCTCAAGACTGTGTACATTTGGAAACTCTTTGCCTACAAGGGTACTATGGAGACCTTAGGGTAGAGGAGAGCAAGATGTTTCATTAGTAAAACTGAAAGACAAGAACTAACACCTTCTAAAGGGCCTAAGGAAAAGTTTCATCAACTGGAAGTCTCATTCCGAAAATAATTTATGGTTTCCCAAGCCTGGCTGCCCTTGCCTTGGCAGTGAGGCACAGATTTGTCGGTCTCTGAGTTGCCTCAGAATGCGGAGCTCACTTTTAAGAACTTTTAAGCGTCACTTTGAATTAATTTTTAATTAGGTGCTTTTTAAAATTTTACTGAGAAACCATAACACATTACTTTTGGAAGTTCAGTTTGGCAGAATGAAAAAGGGCCAGCATGGCAGAAGGGCAGGCAGTCTGCAAATAAAGACCTTTTAGAGTGCACCCGAAAACCACTTATACTTTGGCAAAACCACTCAGAGTTGTACAAATTTGCCCAATATCCGTCTGGAGAAAATGCTGCTCCGCACAGCGGAGGAGGTACCAGTGAAGAGAACAAGAAATGCCAGGCCCATGCTGGGGTGCTTGTCTTGCCTCACCCCACCTACCAAAGACTGAGCATCCAACACTAAAAGGAAAACAACTGCATTTGCTCTCTGTATCCCTGCACTCATACACACACACACACTTTCCTACCAAACCAACCTCCTCATCTGTTTTTGAAAGGAAAACTCACACAGGCTTGCTAAGCAGTCTGGGTTGCAGGCTTGTCTAACAACCTTGGGTTGTCAATCCAGCAGCAGTCCACTAAGTCTGCTTTTAAAATGAAGTTGTGATTAGCTTGAAGGAAGTAAAATTTTCCTCTTACAGCAAGCTCTTTAACTGCACTTTTGACAGTCTTCAATGATACAGAAAAGGAAGGAGCTCCTTTTTGTTGTCATCATATGTGAAAAACACTTGCAAGCTGACCTAGCTTCTCATATATTACTTTTCTACAAAGATTTGCAACAGTGTCTGAATTGTCTTCCCCCACCTGCTCTGCCAAATTATTATAGCAAGCACTAAGACAAGAAAAAAAACAATTGCTTGAAATTACACTAGAGTCAAATGTTGATAAAAAGGTGTCACAGAGGGAATGAAAACTAACTGCTGTGAAATTTAATGAAACCCACTGTGTGCCAAGGGCACAGGCAGCCAAATTGAATTTAAAAAAGTGCCAAGCAGAGAAGCTTGTAATCAGACTAGCCACTATGTTAGATGAGATAAGCAGAATGACTTTTTCTATCACTAGATCAAAACAGACTGCAATTCTTATGCATGAGATGAAAAGTTACAGTATTTATCTTCCCAGCTTCCTGTGTTCTTAGCACCGGATCTCCGGCTTAGTGGCATGAAATGGAATTTGCCATCTCCAGTGTAAGGCTTGTCCCAGCCCTCACACGGTTCTTTCCTGACAGTTTTTATTGCAAATTGTTATGGAAAAGAGGAACAAGCTAATCAGAGTTGTTAATGGCTCAGCATAAACTATCTTCAGCCGTGGTGTCCCCTTCCACAGCCTGGGCAATGAATTGAAGTCAACAGAGGAGAATAGGAAATAAAAGATAATGCCAGCATAGGAGAAGGACTCTGTTCAACACTGCTCACATGGAGAACAGTTGCCAAAGCATCACTCCACTGCAGCCTATTAAGGAATCATTTTACTCCTTAATTATTATAACAGCATTATTTTGAAATTGTGCTAAGAAAAGCCTGATCTCCCAAACAGAACGGCTTGAATTCATTGTGGGAGTAATCCCTCAAACTCTGGTTAAGGACATGGGACAAAAAAGCTGTGAAGCCCATCTTTGTTGGAAACAGCTTCAGCACATTCATTACTTCAGTTGTTTAGGGGGTTATCAGTGGTCTTTGCTCTGGGCCACACAGAGAGGCTCAGAGTCTGCACCTTTACCTCACTGATGAGTTTCAACCTGCAACCTGCTCGAACTTGTAGCCTGGCCTGACTGGCCAGATTCTCCTTTTAATGGTCTGCTAGTGAAGCTCGAATACTTTCTGGGGGAAAAGTTTCTAGCAAGAGAGGAGATTTCCAGTACTGAACAAAGCTCTCCAAAGCCAGCCGTTGTGTTTCTTATAAAAAGATTACTCATAAAAATGTCCTGACTTTTATCATGACCTCTTGATTTTGCAGAATGGGCCTGTAATGGTTTCGGGGCTTGTATAGGCTGTAAAGAGTTCTGTGCCGGTATTTAGTGTCATTCGTCATATTTTCACTGCTGTGCCAGAAAAAGAACTCGAAAACTAACAGAATTCCTTGAAATCTATAGCACACTATAGCACAGAAGCCTTAAGTTTCCTATTTTCCTGTGCATAACCCATACCACATCTGAAACATCCTCTGCAAGTCAGCAGTACCAAAGAATACATCTGTCTACAGGTACAGCAAATGGAACTTTACGAGGAGGTGAAGCTCCTCTCCTCTCACGGCCCTTTCCATTCTCACTTCCCCTGCATCTCTCCCCAGACATCCCCCTGCCTCTGACTGCTCCCTCCTCTGCCCATACCCTTCTGAGGATGCAGTTGAAGTGAAAGTGTTTTTAGGGGAATAAAGGTCAGCTGAACTTCACCTCTGAAAGTAATTTGTTACTAAGCCAACATTTAGAGGTCTCCCTTTACTTACTCCTCTACAAAGCACACAAGAAATGAGTCAGCAACAGTTCTTACCATATTAAAAATAAAATAAACCCAAATTTCCCTCAATTTCCCCATTTGACTTTGTATCAGTTAGGTCTTCTTTGGAGCAGCAACTGCCTCTGCCTTTTCCCCTATCACAATGGATGTCAAGAGTTTCTTACACTATAACAAAACAACAACCTTAACAGAAGTAACATGGTACACCTGGGAATGGTTGCACAAATTTGCCAGACAGATTGTACTAATCTCCAAATGACATTCAAAGCTCATAGTCATGTAGCAGCACCTGGGCTGAGTCAGACCAAATTTTGAAACAAAGAAATTTTCTCTCACACATACACTCATAAAGGTCCCTCAACATCATTCTACCCTAGTTTCTATAAATTCCCCAAACAAAGCACTTTTTAGTACATCGTAGTAACTCATCGTAGTAACTAAAAAAAAAAATTGGCATTCAGCTGTATTGTGCCTAACTTGAATGACTTGTGATGCTCTGAAAATCAAGCTTGTTCTGAATTAAAAAAAAAAAAAAAAAAAAAAGTATTCATAAATAGGTTTTCATTTAGCTGCACACCTGGAGAAAAACCTGGGCTTGTGAAGAAGTCAGACAGTGCATTCTTCAGAAGTTGTAAGGCCGTTTCTTATACATCACTATGTTAGCAGGTTTCATATCCTTCCACGGGGTATTTCAGAAGCAGCTTCTCTTATTCCAGATAGACCATTCATGGCTTTATCTCAATACTTTCTCCAACTCCACATCCCTTCGCATTTACTAGAAAACTGTTCTTCTCAAATTAACAATACCAATTTATATTACAAAGGCATCTTTATTGGGAAACGAGGCAAGACAACTTAACTGTCAGATTGCAAAAGAAAGGGTCAAGTCTTTACATTACTATAGAAATGATATAATGTTTATCAGAATTCTGTATTTTCTGCTTAATTCTCTCTGAAGCTCTTTGGATTCTGTTACAAGATAAAATAACAATGATTTCCAATAGGTAATTGTTTAGGCTTTCTCTCATTAACATTTTTCTTCGTATTTCTACAAAATACTGCCAAGCTTACATAGAAGTCTGTTAGCCTAGTAAAGAACGGTACCTGCAAACCAATTCAAAGTGGTCAGTCCTCATGAAAGATTGGGGCTTATCAGGCTTAAGCAAGAAGATGTGGACACAGCTCACGGTACAGCAATCCTCTCAAGAAAGAGTTTTGTTCTAAGGTGTTAGTCCTGATGCAATTAATATTCCATACCTTGGGGATTAGGTAGAATCTGACATCCCATGAAGGTCTCTGCACTGCCACACAGCAATAACCTCCTCCAAATCCCTCTAGTCACAATAAGTAGCAACGGCGCTGAGCTCCAGATCCTCTCTTCCTCTGGGTTCCATTGAGGAATACTGCTGTTGATTTCAACAGATCAGGCTCTAAGGAAAAGCCAGTCTGGAGGGGAAAAAGTCTGCCTCTGCTCTCAGCGGTACCTGTGACATCAGGGGACTGACAGTGGAACAAACAATGTAAAGGAGATCTGATCAAGCCTGGTGAATCAGCCTTATCACCACCATTGCCAGGGTGCAGTGACCATGCCCAATTTTTCATGCCTGAGAAGATACAGGACAGCTACTAGAAGGGATCTGTCAAATGGAATATTGCCCCTCTGACCTGTGATATCTTGTAGCGGCGGCAGAGTCCTCCCAAAAACAAGGAGAGGATCCTTTCTTGGTTCTCTGTGACTTAAGGCCATCTTCATATGGTCTGAATGCCACTTAGGATCTTGCACTTGTGCAGCATAAAAAGCTTAACATCACTGAAGTCAACCAAGGTGTTCCACAGAGCCAAAGGAAATCCTTGAGCAGGAAGCCAGCCAACATGACGGTCACCACAAGCTAAGCAGCTGTGGTTGGAGTTTTGGTTGTACAAATACATCCTGTGTTTATTAATTACACCACACTCCTTCCTAACTGCTCACTGCACGGAATCAATACATTGCCTGCTCTTGAGTTCTATGCCTCGCTTCCTTGAAATGATGGAGTTTGAAAACTCTCACTTTACTTTGTGAAGCCAAAGTTAAAGTCCATAGAAGGTAAAAATGTGTATTGGAGAAGTAAAAGGATGTGAGTAAGGAAAGGAAAATATAGGTTGAACACTGTGAAAAAAAATTCCATGTGGAATGCATAGTAAGCTGAGTTTCCTAAGAGAAATGAGAAAAAAATACAAATTACATCGACATTTAACACCAGACTGGAAAAAATCCTGGAAAATACACCATTGGGAACAATTCTGTCCTGTCTGTAGGGCATTTGACTTCACTTGCACTGGAAAATATTGAAACATTTTGATGCCTAAATGAAGTTCCCAGCAATATTCAAATATCCACTGAAATATCTCAGGAAGCAAAACAAGCCAGATCTTTCGATGCAGAAACAAAAATGCTAACTCCAACCCAAATTCTTCTCTACTCAACACAAATGAAAAGGATCTGAAATGAAGTAACTCTGAATTTACTCTGACTCCACACCAGCAAAATAGATTATTTGGTCCCCTGCCTCATGTTTTCTAAAGTTTCATTACGTTATGCAATCAAAACCTTTTTAAATGAAAAGTGTCGCAGAAGTGCTGAGCACCATTGTTTCTTTCTAATAAAGGAAGGGATAAAAAAGCAGGAAGACTGAACTTCATTCTGCAGATAAATAAAACAGCACTCTGAGGCTTCTTTAGATCAAAAATTCTATTCTTAATGCAAAATTCTGCCAAAACGCACCACAGCTGCAGCAATATTCAAAACATCACTTTTATATTCAACATTAATAGGACAACAAGAGAAGTGAAGAGATTCTTCCCGATATTTTAGCAACATCTTCTTTTTTTTTCATAATACATCAGCATTTCCATTTTAAATGTGCTTCCAAAGCACTTAAAATCTTACTTGCAGAATTTGCCCCAGGCTGAAACTCTGCATGGGGCTTTTTCTTCCTCTGTATTTAGTCAAAATTTATATTAGGATTAAATATAATTTAAAAAAAAAATCCAAAAGGAATATGTATTCAAAACAATTGAGTATAAACAAGCTAATTCACTGAGGTAGCTCTTCAAGAAGAAAGTCATCATGAGAACCACACCCATTTTAGACTAATGTCAAATCCAATAATCCTAGAATAGAAATAGTGATGTAATTTGTACTAAGTGTCACTGACTTCAAAGGACACACAAACATTTGCAGCCTGTAAGGGCCCTGATGCTTTTTTTAGGAATATTTCGAAACACCAGAAGAGTTATCTGAAGTGGCTGAGAACAGAATTGAAAAACTAAGACAGCTAAGTATGAAGGCTACTCTCCACATCATATGTCTTCTTCAAGTTATATCTCCTCTGTTTCAGCAGCATTACAGCTCCTTGCTTGCACTGCACTGCTTGTGACCTTGCTGGCAGGGATGGCCTCCTCAGAGCTACTGATTCTGCACCTTAGGACCAATGATGTTTATTACTGATCCTTCCTTGCTAACCTGTTTCGTTAAAATGGTCGGTGTTAGCTCAAATAGCAAACTTTGCTAACCAGGTCTCCTTCAGTGGGACTCGAAGCAAAATCTCACAAAAAGCTGTGCTGTTAGATCTGTCGGGACAGCAGCTTTTAGCAAGGTTGCAGTGGGAACTTCTGTGACCAAGGTGAAGGCAACCATGCAAAACAGTATCATCTCTTGAAAACATACAGGATCTAAGTCTGCACCTTTCTTTACCTCTTTCAGGTAAGTACCTGCTAGCTTGGATTCCCTTCCAGTCGGACCTGATGGACCATGCATTCAAGAAAGATTCAAGTAATACAGTCTGTATCTAATTAAGAGAGTAGGAATTTAAGTAATGTCCTTTATAAACTGACAGAGGACATATATTGCATTGGTTCATATATTGCTTTCAGGCTTCAGTCCTGAATTTGTCATATATTTTAACTCCTATCTGAATACAGCAGAGAGAGAGCTGGCTTATCTCCAATAAAACATATGCTACAGAACCTTTAAGATAATTTCACTGTCTAAATTCCCTTGTCCTGAGCATCTTCCCAAACAGTAACACTTCCCTGCCTTACTTATTCTGGACTGCAATCTAAATCCAAGAATTTGACTCTATGCTGTACCACAGTAAATGAAGGTACCTTGTAGGGCTGGGAAGCAAAGACTGAGCATAGGCATAAGCAGTCAGAGGATCCAATTTATCAAGTCAAAGTCTAGCTGACAAGGGATGAAGCTGCAGAACTACACACTGCATTTAATCCTTTGGTGGATGGCTAGAGAAAAATGGAGAAAGAACTAGTGTGAAACACACCAGCTACGAAGCAGCTTCTATACAGGTTGTTCTGGTAAAGAAACCACAACAAAGCACAGCTTAAATGGATTAAAAGCAACCTAAGTGTTGGATCATAAAAGAAAAAAAAAGACAAAATATTCCTTGAGAAAGCATAATCTCACAATGATATATTCTTGGTGCTACATTTTTAACATTTGCATTAATGATCTGGAAGAAAAGCAGTCAGAGTAATTCACCACTGGAACAACTTACGAAGATCAGGCTTTTCTTGAACTTAATTAAATTCAGACTAGAAGTATTTTTTCTCAGAGATACACTCTAGTTCAAACTGAAATTACATGAAGTCTGTCCTATGACCCACGCCACTGCAGACCTTAGACTAAGTAGTCACAGTGTTCTCTGCTGACTTTATTATTGCTGAATCAATGAGACTACGACATGACACAAAATCACTCACTAGCAACTTTTAACAGTGTTGCTTTCATTGTTTTCTCTTCTTCTGTTTCCTTGGTGAGGCTTCTGGTCCTTTCATTTGCCTCTCCTGTAGTGTCTGTATGTGCATACATACGGTGGATTGGTACGTAGCCTGCAGCTTGTCTTTGTCTAGGATGAGGATTGCCCTGTCAGGTGTTTACACAAGCACAGCAAAGTCACTGAAGTTTTGCATCCGACGAGAGGAAGGTGTGACAAAACAGTCCTGAACAGCTAACCTGCAGGTGTAGAATAGACCTTAGCGTTTGACAGAAACAATGACCCCACCTTGCCTCTCCTCAAAATTTAGCCTTTCAAAAATATTTTTAGGCTGAAGAGGATGAAAGAACTAAAACACCATTTTTGCATTTTTTTTTAATGTCTGGATTTTTTCAGGTACAAATTGCAAGAAGAGGTGGCAAGAATACGTACAGGTGGGGGAAAGGATGAAATTGCTTGAGAGAACCACAAAAGAGTCTGGGGTCACTGTTTTCTTGATATAAGTCTCTTGACCATCTCAGATCTTCCCTGTTCCCACAAGGCTTTTCTCAGTTACATTTTCTCCCCATAGGCAGAAAATTACGCTGATCTTAGTCTTCCAGGCAGAAAGCAGAAAGCCTCACTTGAGCTGTCAGACGAAATAATGGTTACTGGTCAGTGCCTTTTCCTTCAGCTGCACAAAAACCTTTCCCAGAAGTTTCTAGTTCCTGCAGTCAACTGGAACTACTCTCCCCAAAGCCGCTTTCTTAGCCAGCCTCAGAACCAAGACTGTTTTGTTCCCCTTGAGCCCCAGAGCTGTCTTTAATTGTCAGCCACATTTCCTGAAACACAACTTTGTTTCAGTGACTCCAGCTCTCCCAAGAACCACTTCTTACTTTTTTAACTGTTTCCCCAAGCAAATCCTTTGAGGGAGAGCTTCTCTACGTGACCCCACAAGGCTACGACCTAGTGTTCTTTCCTCCTCTGTCCCTTTCATTTTAGTATCATCTCACCTGCAAAGTCAGATTTAGCCATTAATATGCAAACAACTTGCAGATTTTGTTTGGATCTGTTTCCTTAAAATCTTTAGCCCAAAATCATAAAGGCTTTCTCTGAGATTTCATCACAGCCAATACAGAACTAAAACATCACCGCACACTCAACATTCTCCTCATCTTGAGGGATCAGTCCATATTTTTCTGCCCTCTGCACTCAGCAAACACTTGCCCTGAACACCTTATGGGTGATGGAAACTATTATGGCCTCTATTGGCACAGAACACTTGGAAAAGGATTCTCCAGCAATTTCATGTAGTGCTGAGAGCATTTTTCATAAGGTCACATTTTATTTTCTGAGACAAAATCAGAAGTTCTTAGAAACTGTGTCCCCTTTTTCTCAAATAACCAAATGCTCCTTTCACCACCCCTTGTTTCAAGAGCTTTCCAGATTTTGTAGCCAACAATTTCAAGGACCAAAGTTTCGGGAGTTTCAGCACTTCCATGAGACATAACGGAAACAAGACAGAGAAATAAGGAGAGGACGAGCAGACGCTGTTGAAAACTTTGCTCATTTAATGAAGGGAGTAGCAAAACTTGTGCTTTGTTAGAGCGCAATCAATGAATACTAAAGATGACAGTAAACATGCCAGCCACATGGCTACCCCATAATTGTGGAAAGGGTTCACTTCTCACATGGCACTCAGAATCAGGGCCATAGTGTCAGGTCCAGAGAGATGTCTCAGCCAGCAGATTGTTTCATGCTCTGTTCCCTCAGATCCATAATCTGAGCTTGGTTTAGCTGTTCCACACAGCAAAAGGGAGTTCTGAGCTAGTGAAGATTTCATTCCCGCGTGCTGACCATTTTAATGAAAAGCTTCACCTCGCCAGCATAATGCTCTTTAAATTGACCATCCTTGCAGTACTTGTGCCTTTTGATCCACTGCCTCTCATAAAACTGGCTAACCTTTAAGTTCATTATGTTCTTAAAAATATGGCTATGTTCTTAAAATCATTGCTCTGCTTTTAGAGTGAAACTATTCACCAAATTAGTATGTCATATCTGAGCTACCTACCTGCAAATTTCTAGTTTCTCCATTTAAGTGGAATTGACTTGCCACAGCACAATGAAAAGGAGATCAATAATTACAGACTCCAATTTGCCATAGATTTGTTAAACTTCACTCCCTGCTGTCATATCTTCAATAGTTATGGTCAAAGCTACATCCTCACAATCTGTTCTAGCTACATTATATATGCCTCAGTCTTCCAAACACACAGAAAGGAAACCAGCTGGAAACACTGCACTTAAATGTCATCAGTGAAGACTGTATCCATCTATATGACTGTGCCCTCAAGAGGTTACAGACAGCATAACTTTCACCTCAGCTGTCATTTCTTCGAAGTCCAAGAGAGATGTCCAGGAAGCATGATCTGAGAGACCAGAGCAGCAGTTTGCCAGCTGTGGACTGCAGACCACTGATGTCCACTGCAGAAAAGGCAGGGAGATTGGCCTTGGGGGGTTGGATACTGCTTGTCACCCACTGCCAAACTGCCTTAGAAAAAGCTAAAAGCATTGTTTTTCATGCTAGCCATTGCTGTAATGGCTACAGAGCTGCCATGTGATCATGTGGAGAGGAAGCGGCTCCCACAATTGCGAATTGGAGGAAAAGTCTATGATGCAATCTTTCTAGTAGGAACAGAAACTCAACACGTTTCATCACAGAGTCATCTTAAAACACATATATGCTTTGTAGGATCATCTGAAATAGCAAATACAGACTAAGTTCATAGGATCAAGCAATATCCAAAGAGCCCTTCTGACTCTGCCTAGATCTGCAGTTTCTTGCAGGTTCTGCCATTCAAATTTATCAGAAGAGCAGATTTATGGTATAAGCACTCATGAATAATTCACTCCCTTGAGCTGCCACATGCAACTCGGGGAAATCCTAGCTATAAAACCTTGGCACCGTTTAGCTAGCACAAGCCGCACTACTTTTTTACAGGTGTTATTCCACTGACCTACTTGGAGTTATTCCTCCTTCACAATGCTAGAAGAAAAGGATCAGGCTGTTTGCTTACCACCTCTGGTAAGCAAACCTCTCTGCCACCTCTTCATAGCAGTAAAAATGCTTCTAGTGTTGGAGTAAGCTTTAGCGACCTTAGTGCTTTGGCTCACCACAGCTTCAGTGGCTTGTACATCTCCCCTGCTCTTGGGCTTCCCATAATAATCCATTATCCGTTGGCTTACTTCCTCCTCAAGTCTGTTTTTAAATCATGTTGAGAAACTTACTTGGATTCTAAACAAAAGGAACACAAGTAAAGCCATAAACTAGCTACACTGAACCTGTCTTTATGCTGGTTTCTAACTTCAAGAGAAATATGGCTTATCCCAACACTCATTCTCTGCCAATGGAGCAAGAGACCCAGCAGGGTATGGGTGCATATGCCTCAGACGAAAAGAAAGTGAAACCATTTAGCCATCTCCCTGTTCTAATGCAGAGGATGAATTAATAGCATCACTCAGTGGCTGCTTCTTTTCCTAGGCTTTTCCTTCATATAAAGCTAGGTGGGAGTTCTTCTCCCCAATTAAAAAAAAAATATTTATAAGGATTTTATTTGATTAGATCTCTAAGTGGAGACCAACTAAAATGACAATGACTGCACTGCCACCAAGCCACATTCGAATCGCACATCATGGTATACCGCTAAACCTACCACTGCAATACAGGGAACAAAGAGCTGGCATTCCTTGCTTGTAAATAAGGTGAACAGCTCACGGCTATCTTGACATACAACAAGATAATAATTTTAGTGCCTAAGTTAGACATCTGAGTAAATGTAGTCATGTCATTTAAACAATTAACCCACACTGATTTATAGCAGCTAAGGATCTGATGAGGGATGTAAGAAACTCCTTACCCTAATATGTTCCTTCAGTTTATCCAAATTAGTGCCTTTCACCACCTAACCTCTCCCTTGTGCCCCCACAGTTAGGTTTTAAGCAGGTTAAGAAATGACAATTCTCACTTTGGTGTTTTCTTACACTCTTCCAGCAGTGCTGAATGAAATGCGAGACAACCATAAAAGCCAGTAGAGGGGAAAATTAGACATGCTGTGTAACTAATTTCTGAACTGTAAGCAAAGTTGTTGGCAATTTTCATTTCATATCACAGGTTCATATTTCTTTGAACTGCCACCTACTGAGAACAAGCACTACCTGCTCATGCCCTTCCAGGCAGGATGGGATGCTGCCTGGTCAGCTTGGACAAGCTTCAGGGGTTGCCATGGTGTGCTCTGAAGGAACCTCTCACCTCCTTGGCCAGGAGCCACCATCCTGCCTCAGAGAAGGGTGCATGCCTTCAGCCCACACCAGTGTCATGGGGGAGCAGGGTTCCTCCTGCATCTCCCGGCCATCTGCCCACTGCTGGAGCTGCTGTGTTTGCTGGGGTGGCTGTAAGCAAACAGCTGTAAGCTCCCCTGCCAGCCCTGCTCCACAGGCACACGGGGGAGCATGGTCACGAGAAAGGGGCCAAATGCAAATTAAAACCAGATGAGCCGAGACAGCAGTTGGAAAGGGGGGGTGGTTAAAGCCTGTGATGGCTCTGAGTGAAAACAGTCAGACAAAGCGGGCTTGCAGATTGTCACCGAACTGAAAACCTCCTCCACCCCTGACTGCCTGGCTGGAACTGTATAATGGAGCAGGTTTCAAGAAACTGCAGCTCCCAGCAGAGTTAACTCTCCAGCAGCTGCTGCACTTTCAAATTGTCAGACAGATTAAACACAGGAATGCCTGTGGGTTGCAAAGCTGAGGGAAGGGTGAAGTGATGGGGTCAGCTTGCTCTAAAGTGCAGAAACTACTCAAAAAGTTGGAGACAGGACTCCCTGCGGCCAAGAGGGAGTTACACTGGTATCGTCTGGCTGGAGGCTTGGCACAGGGCCCTTTCCCTGCCTCAGCTGTCCTCACCAAGCTGGACAGTTGGTGGAGTTTTTGTCTTGTGCTTCCTTAGAAGCTGCAGACGCGGCATGTAACCAAACGGCCCTTGCAGGGCAAGCGTCTGTTTGGAGGGGAGAGCAACAAGGGTTCCACTACAGTCCACTCCTTCGGGGCATGAGCCAGGGCACCTGGCCGGGACTAGATGCTGCAGGGCACCCAAAAAGCTGGCACCTGCACTGCCTTAGCACCCAAAGCTCAGAGAAACACTTTACCTTATGGGGGCAAGTGCATGCAAGCAGTGGAGTGCTTCAATCAGGCAAAAGTGAGTGCCACTGATCCGCATGTCACCGATGACAAGAGGGTGACGATTTACTGGGAAAACTGCCCCGTAAAAAGCAGGCTTGTGGATCCTGCTTATTGTCTCATACCCTTCAAATACTCTTACAGTTACAAAGACGCCACACAATTACAAGTTAGAAAAAGGAGCAGAGGTAATTCTCCCACACACTGTCTAGCCCATAGAGCCAACAAACCTGTGGCACCATCAGAGGGCAGCGTGGGTCAACCAGCCCAGCAGGGCTCCTCCTGGGAGATGGTGGGACCTCCAACAGGGATAAACAATCCACACTTCAAACATGGGCCAAAAGCTTGTTGCCAGATCCGTGCAGCTGCAGAGAGCAGAGTCGGAGGGAGCTTTGCCAGTAATAGGGGTAAGAAGGAGAAAGAGAGGTTGTTCCCACATAACACAACCTCTCCTCTGCCAAACCACAATGCTCCACGTGGATCCGTAGCCCACATGCTTCTCCAGGTACCTCCAACTCAGCTATGCTATGCTGGAAACTACAGCCCACAGAACTGCTGTGAAGATGCTGACCCACAGAAGTCAACTTGCCACGCAGCTCTCAAAGGTCACATAATGACCAGACGGGGACTGGAGCACAAGAGAGCATGAGCCACCGTGTCTTTGGGCCACATTCAGGCAGCCACACAACCAGCTCAGTCGTTGAGGGAGCCAAGCGGTCTCTCTGGCTAGGAGAAAGTTTAAATCACCCCCTCCTCCTCCCAAAGCACCAGGACAGTCTCCACACAACTCTGTGCAAACAGATAGCCTGGATACCCCCATCCCCTCACCACAAGAGCACTTACCCCCCAGGAACTGGATGCCTCCTGCCACCCTGCCCACAGTCCTGGAGATGAGCTCGGACACACAGCAGCCCATGAGCGCTGTCAGGGCCACCAAGAGAAGCAGCCCGCAGCCCAGGCCCGTCACCACTGTGCAGATCCTCCACTCGGCGCTCGGGATGGCCTGGAAGGAGGCATAGCGGCCACACTGCTCCACCATCACGGTCATCTGGCGGCTCTCATCCCGCACTGGGTAGGAACACCTCCGGAAAGTGCCGAAGGAAACAGACTTCTCCAGCTGAGACCCCAAGAGCCAGTAGGGCATGAAGAAGCCGACGCAGGAGGCAGCAGCGCAGAGGAAGGAGAGGAAGGCCCAGACGACACCGGCACAGGTGAGGCTGGAGGCCATCTTTGTATCTGCTCCAAGACCCCTCACAATGGGAAGACACAAAAGTAACTGTATATTTTAGAGGGGCTTTATGGATAATCCGGAATCTCTCAGCCTTGACAAATCCTCACGCTGGGAGAAGCTTGGATCTTAACAGCCAGGGGGATATTTCCTCCCATCATGAAGTCAAAGGTCCCTAATTAAATAACAAAACACAAAAAAGGAGAAAAATACAAGGTCAGTAACACTGACATTAGAAAAAAGTATTTGTCTGCCAGAGTGTTTTTCCTTCCAAGGGGACTTCTGAATAAGACACATCACTTTTCTGTCCCATCCTTGCAAGCAGACCCTAAAATCGCTCTCAGTGACACCAGCTTCAGTGGTCAGTGTGATGGTGGTGGCAGGCAGCCTGGCTGGCACAGGCTGCTGTGCACATCCAGGAATGCTCTGCAGCCACCTTCAGGGGCTCCCTGTGTACTTGCCTCACTTTTCTCCACTGTACATCCTCATCTTTCCAGTACCAATAGAAAAAATAGATGAGATCTCACTCATCCTTAGTTAGCTAGACCTTCCTCCTGCAATGCCTGGAGAGTGTACTTCACTTTATAGATGGTCCTGCAGCTTCAGTGCAAAACCACCCACAGTGGCTAAGGCATTTCAAGATCAGACTCTTGTGACAGAGGTAAAACTTATTAACATACTCCCAAAAGAAGTCCTACAAGATGACATTTTTTCCAGCATTCCAAGTTTTTCGTCATCCTTGTGCAAAAGGAGCCTTTTATCACTTGATGTCCTGAAGTGCCAGGAACCCGAACTCCAGGTGGGTTTCTGATAAGTGAAGGCACTGCCACATCTTTTGGATTCACCCCTACACAACCTCAAGCAGCACAATTAAAACACAGAAGTCTCTCTTAATATTCCTGCTTGCATTGAGCCTAGCTCTTCTTTGCCTCTTCCCAGCTCAAACCCAGGAGCCATAACCCCTTTGCATCCTTCTCAGACAACTCCCAGCCTCTAAGCTCAGTATCAGTGTGGTCAAGTACATTCAACTGTCACAGAAACCTACATGCTATTCTCAGAGGCTGGGGGTGTATTTCTCGTTAAAGTCATGCTAGATCATTATTCTAACTGCATTTGTAAGTTTATGATCATTTTTCACAGTTGCTGCCAAATTAATTCTGATAGCTATTTACATGGACTTTTTCTTCTAAGCATGATTAGACACCAATCAGTGAATCCAATTCATGAAAAGGCAATAAAATGAATACTACTTCAGTGCAAGGAGGGAATGTAGAGGAAGTTTGTAAGTGAAATTAGCCATGTGCACTACACAAAAGTTTTGTTTACTTTTAAAACACTAAGAAAAAGAAGTCTCTTCTGTAATATTAAAAAGGCCTATGATGCTACTGAAGAAGAGTACACCTATCTACCCATAGCCTAGCCACAGAAATGTCTTTCAACCTGCAAAACGTCAAAACCCTGGGGATAAAAACTTGCCAGAGAGGCATGTGGGGCCACAATGCCTTCAGATGCATCATTTAGAGAAGGATCTGTCTGCGTCCTGGCGTGGCACCAAAAGTCTAAGCCAAAGTGGGTCACGGCACTTAGGGGAGATCATTCCCTGAATCGCGCGAGGAGGTACGGCTGGAAATAGGGGAAAACGTGGAGGGTCCCAAGAGCAGGACCCTGCAAATCCTGGGGCTCCAGCGGGGCAGCAGCTTTGGCTCCCCGGAGCCTGCCAGCTCACAGCCTGGGCGCTCTGCCGGGAGGCAGACTCGCCCCTCCGGCCCCGAAACCCCGCTCCCCGCCCTCCAGGGGTAGGAGGGGGCGGCGGAAAGATACGGCTTCCCCCGAGGGAAGGCGGCGGCCGGGAACCAAAACTCGCCGGGGTGATGCCAGGGAAAAATTGCGGGCGAGCGGGCACAGCGCNAAGAATGCTGGCGGGGACGGGCTGGAAAGGCAGAGGTGCCGAGAGTGCGGGGAATCCGGGTGGCCAAGAGGACGGAGAGCCGGGAAACTGCGGGGCCGGGAAGGGAGAGCAGTCCGGGGTGGCAGGGAGATACGGGAAGGACGGGGGCCAGGAAGAGGAAGGATTCGGGAAGAAAAGAGAATGAGAGGGTTGGGAATC